>JARFXV010000025.1:1200000-1523188 GCA_031761425.1 Cosmopolites sordidus
AACAAGTATACATTGTAGCTAAAGAGCTGCAAAAAACGAAAAACCAACTCCTTTTTACTTAGGATGAAATGGAACAAAGTTATAGCAATGAAATCAAAGAAGGGTTATTTTTCAAAAGTATTATTTGATATTGATAACTTGAGAACTAAGCAATGCATCAAAATAATCTTTCCGGCAATCGATTTGTAATAAAATATTCCACAAATGTTGACATTTTCAGTACATTATCTCTATTTGAACTGAACTGAGAAGAAAAAATTTTAAAACGGCCAAAAATCGCTAATTTTCACGACTATATGTATTGAAAAATAAAGAAAATTTATTATAACTTAGATTATCTTGAAACAATTAAATATATTGGGTAAAAGGCTGTACTAAACGAAAAAGCCACTCAGTTTTACTTAGGATGAAATGAAAAGAAGTTATAACGATAAAATCGAAAAAGCGTTATTTTTGGAAAGTCTTATTTGGCTTTGATAACTTCAGAATTAAACAAGATATCAAAATGATCTTCTCAGCAGTCGATCATCATTAAAATATTCCAAAAATGTCGACATTTTCATTATTCTTTGAACTGAATTGAGAAGAAAAGTTTCAAAACGGCCAAACTTTACCAATTTTCACGACTATATGTGCTGAAAAATTAAGGAAAATTTTCATAACCTAGATTAGCTTGAAACAAGTATACATTGTAGCTAAAGAGCTGCAAAAAACGAAAAACCAACTCCTTTTTACTTAGGATGAAATGGAACAAAGTTATAGCAATGAAATCAAAGAAAGGTTATTTTTCAGAAGTATTATTTGATATTGATAACTTGAGAACTAAGCAATGTATCAAAATAATCTTTCCGACAATCGATTTGTAATAAAATATTCCACAAATGTTGACATTTTCAGTACAGTATCTCTAATTGAACTGAACTGAGAAGAAAAATTTTTAAAACGGCCAAAAATCGCTAATTTTCACGACTATATGTATTGAAAAATAAAGAAAATTTATTATAGCTTAGATTAGCTTGAAAGAATTAAATATATTGGGTAAAAGGCTGCACAAAATGAAAAAGCCACTCAGTTTTACTTAGGATGAAATGAAAAGAAGTTATTACGATAAAATCGAAATAGCGTTATTTTTGGAAAGTCTTATTTGGCTTTGATAACTTAGAATAGAATATAGATAACTTAGATAGAATTAAACAAGATATCAAAATGATCTTCTCAGCAGTCGATCATCATTAAAATATTCCAAAAATGTTGACATTTTCATTATGGTATCTCTCTTTGAACTGAATTGAGAAGAAAAGTTTCAAAACGGCCAAACTTCGCCAATTTTCACGACTATATGTAAAGAAAAATTAAGGAAAATTTTCATAACCTAGATTAGCTTGAAACAAGTATACATTGTAGCTAAAGAGCTGCAAAAAACGAAAAACCAACTCCTTTTTACTTAGGATGAAATGGAACAAAGTTATAGCAATGAAATCAAAGAAGGGTTATTTTTTAAAAGTATTATTTGACATTGATAACTTGAGGCTTATTTGGCTTTGATAACTTGAGAACTAAAGAAGATATCAAAATGATCTTCTCAACAGTCGATCATCAATAAAACATTCTGAAAATGTTGACATTTTCATTATAGTATATCTGTTTGAACTTAATTGAGAAGAAAAGTTTCAAAATGTACAAATTTCACCAATTTTCATGACTATATGTAAAGAAAAATTCAGAAAAAAATTCATAACCTTGATTAGCTTGAAACAATTACACATTGTAGTTAAAAAGTTGCATAAAACGAAATTCTAACTCATTTTTACTTAGGATGAAATGGAACAAAGTTATAGCAATGAAATAGCAACGAAAAAGCGTTATTTTTGGGAAGTCTTATTTGGCTGTGATAACTTGAGAACTAAACAAAGTATTAAAATGACCTTTTCGGTAATTGATTTGTAATAAAATATTTTACAAGTGTTGATATTTTCATAACAATATCTTTATTGAACTAAACTGAGAAGAAAAAGTTTCAAAACGGTAAAAATAAAAAAAAAATTCACGTCTATATTTTTCAAAAAAATAAGAAAATGTTTTATAATTTAGATTAGCTTCAAACAATTATATATTATGGTAAATAAAGCTACAAAAAAAACGAAAAACTCACAAATTTTTACTTTAAATGAAATGGAACAAAGTTATAAAAAAATTTTAAAAAATACAAAAATTGTCTAAAATAAATACAAATTTTTGAACGTTTAAAAAAAAATATATTATAATTAAGGGGGCCGGGTGGTCTAGTGCACGTAAATTTAAGGCATTTTTAGATTTTTTAAAAGTGATAATAATGAACAACAATAATAAAACTTTGTCGGTATATTACAATAATGATTAAAAACAAATTATAATTATTTAAAAAATGGCGTTGAAGATGACACCCTCAAAAAAATTGACCTGGGTGGCGGATGTGGTTTTGGCTTTCACTTATTTGAAAGAAAATATAAAAATTATTAATCTATTTGAATTGTACTTCGCGTGGTCCACCAGGGCCCATACGTGAATAATAATAATAAATAAAATATATGAGTGTAGCTATCGCCGGAACCAGAAAAAAAGAAAAACAAAATTTTTTGATAAAATGTCGCGTTCTTGAAATTTGAATACCGAAAAAAGACTATTTTTCATTCGTTTTTATAAAAAATAAAATAAAAAGTTATAAAAATAAAGATTTTTTGGTGGTTCCGGCCATAGCTAGCAGTATATTGAACAACATATTAAAATTTGGGATAAATCAGATGAATAGTTTTTTTATTTTACCGCTCGTCGTGCAGGAAAAAAGTAGTTTTGAGATAAATGAGTTTAAAGTTTTAAGTATGTTTATTTTCGAAAAAAATTGATATAACCATTTACTTACAGTTAATCTTCGATACCAGCACCATACATTATCCCTTCAGTTCGCTCATATTCCTCTGCTTCTTCTAACTTGCTTTGGCGCAAGGTGCGATACACAAGAATTAAAATTTTCGTTGTTTTGGGTGTTACTGTCGAGACATCTTTCTAATAAAGTCAATTCCTGCAGGCAATTCCTCGTAAGTCGGCTTTAATATTTCTTCTAACGAAAAACCCATTCATTTTTACTTAGGGTGAAATGGAACCAAGTTATTGTAATGAAATCGAAAAATTGTAATGTTTGGAAAGTTTTATTTGGCATTGATAACCTGAAAAGTAAACAACTCTTTTAACATAGAACATAAAAAAAACAAAAAATCAAATGTACTCCAATGTATTGATAAAATATAATTCATTTAACTGAGGTAACAGATACTTGATGAAAATTAATTTTAAATAAGTAAACATAGATTAATATCTAAAAATTTCCACTATATTTAAAATTGTATGTATGGTATGACAATTGTTTCGACACACAGTGCCTTTTTCAAATACAAACTGTACTAAACTAACAGTGAGAAAAGTAACCATAACCTAAAGGGTCCATCGACCTAATAATAACATAAAACATGATAGTGGATAAATCCATTTTTGTTGTCAACGTTTAGGACAATATAAGATTTTTTTTTTTGGATTTATTCTCATTATGTAACATTATAAAATCATCATTTAAAGTATGCTTGAGAATTATTTTAAACTTGAAGAGATTTACCACTAAACACAAAATCACTTTTTTTGAACTGCTCGACGCACGTTTCGGTAACCATATTAGCATCATCAGGAAATGATTTAATCTAATTCTAAAACCAAACTATGTTCTATTTATATGAAAAACCCTACCTAACGAAGCATGTAAAAATCATGAACCGTGAAGTTTACTAAGTCTTACATTAATAATTGAAAAAGTTGACTGTACGGGATAGGTCCTTTATCCCGGTGATTTTCATGATTTTCTTGCATTTTTCTATTTGAATGCTTTCGTATGCATCCAAAGCCCTATTATTATTAACACTTTTAATTAGTCTTAAATTACTAATATCTATACTGTGGTCGTGTTCGATTGCATGTTGGGCAACATAAGATTTTTCATTTCTCCCATATCTAATATGGGCAATATGTTCTTTATATCTTGTCAATATGGATCTTTTTGTTTGCCCAATATACCTTCGATCACAGTCTTGACAACTAATTTCGTAAATCCCCGACTTTTCATGTTGCTCTACTTTATCCTTTGGATTACCCAGAACTTCTCTTAATTTATTATATTGTTTGTACACAACCTTAATGTCCACTTTTTTCAAAATTTTGGCTATCCCTTTTGTTAACTGGGCATCAAATGGTATTACCATGAATTTGTTTGTATTGAAAAGTCCAAGATTCTTTCAACAATGTTCTGAATTTATGTTTTCTAATTAATTTATCTACAATGTTCTTGTTATAACCATTCACATCAGATGCCTCCCTAATTAATTTTAATTTTTTGTTATAATTATCTTTATTTAAAGGTTTTATGAACAACAAGAAGGAACGACAATGGGCAATCCTCTGTCACCGTTCTTAGCCAACTTATTTATGAGAAAATTTGAAACCGAGGCAAAAGATGAATTCAGTTACTTTCCGAAGGTATGGTTAAGATATGTGGATGACGTTTTTGCCATTTTCGACAATATAATAGTATAATAGTAATAGATAATACAACAATAAATAGGTTAGATTTTGATATTTTCAGAAAAAACACCACCACTTCGAGATACATTCCTAACGATTCAAATCATAACTTCTAAAATAAGATGACTAGTTTAAATTTTATGGTAAATAAATTAATTAATGTTCCTTTAAATAAAGATAATTATAACAAAGAATTAAAATTAATTAACGAGGTATCTGAAGTAAATGGTTATAATAAGAACATTGTAGATAATTAATTAGAAAACATAAATTCAGAAAATTATTGAAAGAATCTTCGACTGTTCAAAAGGATCAGAACACAAAGAAATTCATGGTAATACCATTTGATGCCCATTTAACAAGAGGTTTAGACAAAATTTTTAACAAAGTGTACATTAAGGTTGTGTACAAACCATATAATAAATTTAAATAAATTTAAAAGTACAGCAACATGAAAAGTCGGGGATATACGAAATTGGTTGTCAAGACTGTGATCGAAGGTATAAACAAGATATAAAGAACATATTGCCCACATTAGGTATGGAAGAAATGAAAAATCTTGTGTTGCCCAACATGTAATCGAAAACGACCATAGTATAGATATTAGTAATTTAAGACTAATTAAAAGTGTTAATAATAATAGGGCTTTGTATGCATATGAAAGCATTCAAATAGAAAAATGTAAAAAAGTCATGAACCGAGATAAGGGACCTATCCCGTTCAGTCAACTTTTTCAATTATTAATGTAAGGCTTAATAAACTTCACGGTTCATGATTTTTACACGCTTCGTTAGGTAGGGTTTTTCATATAAATAGAATATAGATTAGTTTTAGAATTCAATTAAATCATATCCTGATGATGCTAACATGGTTAGCGAAACGTGCGTCGAGCAGTTCCAATCGAAGAATTGAATTATTTTGTTGTTTAGTTTAACTTTTTTTATGTTCGTTAAGTCTGTCCAATATAGAGTTTTAAACACGACCCGCATTTAATTAAACAAACTCCTGATTTATAATGTTAAAAAAAACAATAAAAATCGTGTAAATGTAAGTTCGTTCTGTTTGTCCAATATAGAGTTTTAAACACGACCCGCATTTAATTAAACAAACTCCTGATTTATAATGTTAAAAAAAACAATAAAAATCAAACAACTAAACTGTATAAATCAGGAGTTTATTTAATTGAGTATGGGTCGTGTCCTAAAGTCTATGTTGGACAAACAGGAAGATCTTTTGATTGATTGCTCGGTTGGCTCTTGGTGAAACATAGTAATAATGATAATAATTAAAACACTTGGTATTTGTTTCACAATATATTCAAGATATTCTCTAACATAACTCTCTTTATACATAACTCTCTTTGAGAATGGTCGCGAGGCCGAAACATGTTAGAGAATATCTTGAATATATTGTGAAACAAATACCAAGGAAGATCTTTCTTTACCAGGCTCAACGAACATAAAAGAAGTTATACTAAACAACAAATTAATTATCATTATGCTAACCAGTTAATGTTAGAAAAGCATACTTTCAATGACAATTTTATAATGTTACATAATGAGACTAAATCAAAAAAAAAATTAATCTTTTAGAGAGCCTAGAAATTAACAAAAGAAAAAAATTGGATATTTTACTAAATGACCGGTTAGACTTGAATGGTTCACCGTTATCAAACTCATATTGCCCTCCTAGACGTTGACAAAAAATGGATTTCCCCACTATCAGGTTTTATGGTTTTATAGTTTAGTATAGTTTGTATTTAAAAAAGGCAGTCTGTGTCGAAATAATTGTACATACAATTTCAAATATAGTAGAATTTTTTAGATATTAATCTGTGTTTATTTATTTAAAAGTAATTGAACTAAATTTATAAACATTTTGCCGATATAGATATTTTCATAAATTGAAGTGACGCGCACGTCATTACATGAAACGATTTATTCGCTTATCTTTTTCCGGTCCGATCTCTAGTAATAAGCAATTAATATTTGCCAAATATGTTTTACACGTATTTGCTTAAAATATAAATTGATATTAGCAATAACTGATATCCAGGATATTCCACCATTTGTATGATCGATTTCCAAAACGGAATCCAATGTATCATCAAGTAAAACAATTATTCGGTGAGGACAATGAAGATCGACCTGATGCCTAAAACATAAATCACAAATAACGTAATCGCAGCCCCTGCTCAAGAAGAATCTGTGGAATTATGCAGAGAATTCAGGTAGGTGGCCGTTTCGGATTTTCGGTTAGAAATTAATTACGCGACATCCGGAATGTTTGGTTTCGGGAATAATAGGAAATTTATGGTGCGCACCCCACGATATCGCGAATCGTTTCTTATCGGATTAAAGGGATTTTGATATCTTGAAAACCGTTGTAATTTCAAAGCTTTCCATCAAAGTGAAAGCGATTTTTCTACATTGTCCCTTAAATCAAAAAAATATTTTTGCCTTCACATTTGATAAACTGAACAGTTGCCATTATGAAAAATGGCAACTATTCAGTATTGAATTTTCCATTTTTCATTTTCCATTGTTTTTCATTTTACCCTGTTTCTGTATTTCATTATCTAGTAAGCAATGTCTAAGGTTTTTATCATATTCCACCTGATTTAGCCAGCTTCTTCTTCCCTTTGGCATTCCCCTTGCTCTTCTCTCCAATGGGGTCTAGCATTTACGTATATAATTTTAAAGTGAATAAATTAATCGATTAAAAAATGTTATCAAATTTTGTTCACAAGATGAAATGTATTATGGTAAACATGTAAAGACAATGTGACATCTATGAAGCAATGTAAAAAAATGTACAAGTATACAAGTTGTACAAGTGGTACAAGGAATGTAGTGATTTGAGCGTTGCTATTTATATATCTGGAATTGTAAACAATGATGTTGCTACTCGCCAACATCTCAAATAAGAAGGCAAGCAGCAGCAGTGAGGGAATTTAGTAACTGTATACCCACGCTAACTCAATACTATATGATGAACTACAAAATCTCCCCAACCTAAGGGTACGATCCAGAAAACGCCCTTGGACTAAGGACCCAACAATAACAGGAGAAGATTTCCACATTTCCACAGAAGTGGAGAGAGGTGTGGTCCGCTACGGTCCCCCATAATGGATACCTTATACTAAATCTATCAGAACACGTACCCGATTTCCAACTGCCTCGTCGAAAATGGGTCCAGCTTAACCGTTTCCTAGACTGGACAAGAAAGATGTAACCAACCTGTGACTGGGGCGTCGATCAGCAGATCACGAACCAGATAGTAAACGAATGCCCCCGAAGACGCTTCATTAATGGTCTCATTAAACTACACCGAACATCTGCCTCAGATATGCAATATATCAGTGTCGGCTCGTGAGGGAGAGCGTTGGAGTGCCGCCCCTCCAGCATTTATCACAGTAAACAATTTTTCAGTGCCAAACTCATTTTAAGATAGTAAAAATTAACTCTCGAAATGTAGAAGAACGTCTGTTGACCCATCACACTAAATAATGCGGATAAAAATTCCATCCTCTGACCACAATTTTTACGTCGTTTGTCGGACGTTTACGTCCAGCGACCGTACGCCACGTTAATGTATCTCGTCGTTGACGGTACGTGTTTTATTGGTTGCCAGCATTCGGGGGTTTAACTACTTTCTAATACATGCGATTTGAATGTAGATTCCCTGCGACCGAGCGTATTGGTAATTAGTTTTAAACGCTGATTTGATGGGTATGGAGCGTTTGTTATATCTCGCGTCGCGTATTTGATTAAAACTTATTTAAGAAATTCAGTGGGGGAAGATAGAGTAAATGCTTTAGGTATGTTAAATATTGAGACTACTATGGTCACACTAATTGCCGACTTTAATGAAAACATTTTAAATTTCTTCTATTTTCTTATACCCTCTCCCACTTTAAAAACCCACGAGCCGCCACTGCAATATATGTTTACTTTCAATTTAGTGTTATAATAATTTGTATTCTTATTTAGTGTTGTAATAGTTTGTATTTCTATGTTTCTATGATTGGTTTATTGTATACTCGATCTTGCATTTATTCTTGATATATCATACGAAATAATAATAATAATAATATGTAAGGCAATCAACACATGGGCAGTATCGGTGTTAACATATTCATTTGGAGTGGTCAAATGGTCAAACACAAAACTGGAAGAGCTAGACCGCATGACTAGACGACTTTTAACAAAATTCCGTTGTTTGCTTACCAATTCTTCTGTGTTGAGATTATACATTCCTTGAAAATATGGAGGTAGAGGGCTTATTAACATCAAAGAATTGTGTCTTAGTCAAGAAAAGAAGCTTTGCCAACATTTTCTAAGTTCGAAAGATCAACTTATGTGGCTCGCAACTCAGTTTGATCAAAATTATACACCACAAAAAGTGAGCCATGCAAACTACACTATCGAAACAGGTACAATACAAAACAACATAAATCTCTGGGCACATAAATCAATTCATGGTAGATATGTGGAATTATTAAATGGCAATAGTATTGATAAGAAAGCTTATCTGCTCTGGTTAGACGAAAATCAACTATATCCGGAAACTGAGGGTTTTGTTATTGCTATCCAGGATAAAGTCATGAAAACCAACAATTACAAAAAATATATCCTTAAAGAAAATACTGAAGATGTATGTCGAAAGTGTGGCTGTTGAGCACATAATTGGTGGATGTCCTGCATTAGCAGAGACCGCATATTTAGGAAGGCATAATCACCTTGCTAAGATAATCCACCAAAAACTGGCACTTAATTATGGTCTTTTACCAACATCTACTCCGCCGTATTATAGATATAGTCCTCAAGCAGTTCTGGAGTCTGACGATGTGCTGCTCTACTGGGATAAACTGATAATAACTGTTAGGGCTGTGAACTACAATAAACCAGACATAGTCTTAATAAATAGAAATGAAAAGCGGGGAACAATTATTAACATTGCCATACCACTGTCTCATAATATACATAAAACGGAGGTGGAAACAATTTCTAAGTATGAAAATCTTTCTTATGAATTGAAGAACATCCGGCAACTTGAAAAAATCAACATCGAACCTTTTGTAATTTCCGCAGAGGGATTGGTGTGCCACAGGTTCTCCAAAAGTTTAACAAATTGCGGGCTAAATAGAAATATCATAAAAGTGGGACAACGAGCTATATTGTTGCAAACCTGCCACATAGTTCGAAAATGTTTGTCTTAATGCCAACGGAATACTGGGTTATAATGAAATTTATCCCCAGGCTCCGAGGCGAACTCCAACGTCACGAGAGAGGAATCAGTCTATGGTTTCCAGCTTTTTGAGCTGAGAGAGTGACACCAAGTGGATGAGAATAATAATAGTTCTGTCCAGCCTTGAGCCCTTTGTCCACACTACTAAACAACAGCAATATTGTATATAAACTAAACATGAGGAATCCAAGAAAGCTCTCTCATCTACTATATATGGATAACCTTAAATTATATGGAGAAACTAGAGAAACATTACAATCCTTGATAAAAATGGCCAAAACATTTAGTAGAGATATGAAAATATCATTTGGACTGGACAAATGTTCTACCATTAGTATACAGAAGGGAAAGGTTCAGTCCTACAAATATTTAGGAATACCCCAAAAGCATAAACTTGACCATAACCAGTTAAAGAAGGACTTTTTCACTCTATACCAAAAAAGACTTACAAAACTTTTAAACACCAGACTGAACGGCGGAAACCTCATTAGAGCGATCAATGGTTGGGTACTGCCAACTCTTACATATTCTTTTGGCATTGTTAAATGGTCAGAAACTGACCTTGATGAACTTGATAGGTTGACACGCCGAACATTAACAAAGCTCCGTTACCTGCATCCAAACTCATCTACGAAGAGACTATACATCCCAAGAAAGTTGGGGGGAATAGGCCTTGTAAACATAAAATATCTCTGTCTCAATCAAGAAAATAGGTTGTGAAAACACTTCATTGATTTAAACAGTACGTTAATGGAACTGGTTGCATGTGAGGACCGGGGTTTCACCCCACTAAACCTAAATAAACAAAACCGTATTGATAGCAGAACAACACTCACGGATTGCGTTCGACAATGGAAAAGACAAACATTACACACAAGGTTTCCGAAGTCACTCGAACATGACACCATTGATGTTTCTAAAGTGGCTGACCGAAGGACTGTTGTACCCAGAAACAGAAGGTTTTGCGATATCTATTCAAGATAGGGTAACAAGAACAAAGAACTATGAAAAGCACATACTTCTTTTTTTCCTTTATTTGGGTTTTTCGCCACTATCTAAAACTCAAAAAATATCAAAAATACCTGTTCTTATGTAAAGAAAGAATCACTGGGTAAAAACAAAAAACCAAACGGAGACAAATTTCTCAGTGATTCTTTTTTGTAATAAATTTGCCTAACGAACAAAATTTTAAAGATATAAAAATGTTATAAAAAATTTTACAAACTTTTAACGTTAATGTTTCGGAGGGTCCTCTCACCCCGTTTTCAAAACTAAACTAAAAAATAAATTATATTAATTTGTAATATATAAAGTAACGAGTGAAAGTAAATATATTTTTTTGTGTATGTCAACGTTACTTACATTGACAACAATAGATTTTCATGACAGTGACATACTACCAAAAAATATATATAAGTAATGTTTACTGTGTGATTGTTTATTGTACTGATTGTGTATTCAAATATTTAAATGTGTTTAATTGTATTCTTTAGAATCGGGAACCATATTGAATTTAAATCTACCGAAGGCATAGCAATACAGTTATTTTTATTTAAATTAATTATAGCCCTTTTAATCTTCTGTACTTTGTTACCGATTCTTTTAATACCGTTTTGGAATTATTCCAATTTATTTTATGACCCAATTCCCATGCATGTTGACAAATCCTAGATTTATTAAAATCGCCATTTCTAAGAAGGTTTTTTCTCTTTTATTCTAACATCTAACGGTCTAGATGTCTCACCTATATAGAATTTGCCACATTCGCAGGGAATTTTATAAACCACATTTTTGGTATTTTGTTGTATATTGTTTGGTTTAGTCTTTGTTAATAGAGATCTAAGAGTATTTTTTGTTTTAAATGTCGTTCTTATGTTGTATTTATTTCCTACTCTTTTATATATATATATATCAAAGCCACCTTTCTCGTTCTGACTTTTTTTCTAATATGGCGGAACAGGTTAAATGCTGTGTATATTTAGTTGCATAACTAATTGCGTTAATACTATACATCCAACATTTAAGCAAAAATAAAAATAATCATTAAAGACAGAAGAAAATGTAATCAAAGACAAATACTAGTGTACATATTTATCCAGTGTACATATTATATATATATATATATATATATATATATATATATATATATATATATATATATATATATATATATATATATATATATATATATAGCCTTTATTTAATCTTGCAACCCACGTGACTAGTGATTTATTTAAACTGTGCAACTTTCATCTTTTTATGTTGGCTTATTTAATGGTCGTATTATTAGTTGGAAAAAATGTTACTAAAATTTCCCTTAGATATGTCCTCGAGATTTTTAGATAAGTATTTTTATTATTTTCTACGCTTCATGAGCAAATAAAATGAATATGTTAAAAAACATATGTTAAAAACGCTTCTTAAACACATTTTGATTATTAAAAAAAACAATTTTCTTTGTTTGTATTTCATCAAAAATATTTTCCATAATAAATCTACTTGCACTTCTCTTCTTCTTTTTTCCTTGCATGGCATCTGCTCCGATGGAATTGTTTAAACATTTCGTATTACTTTGCGTTCAAGATAATGTAAGACGTGTCAATTTTTATGTTTATTTGCTTTATTGGTGCTAAACTGTGTATATAATTTTCAGAAAAGGATTATTTCTAAAAACTGAAAAAAAATAATAAAAGTTTTACCATCTTGTCATGTTCTTAGGTTGGTTCTTAGGGTGCATAGAAACAGCGCAAACCATCGCCCTATTGATGATTCTGAGAACTTTTCAATTTATCCTCTTATGAAACTAAAACAAATGATCTAGAAAACAATGTTGTACATCAAGGCATTTTTAAAGTTCGAAACCGAAGCTATTTTTTCAGGATAATTTTAAGAGGCATTCGAGACACAACTCTAACGACTAGGAATTACGCCTCAAGACAGTTCTTGCCAGCCGATTTGCATCGCGGGCCCATAAAACAAAAAGGAACTTTTGTATTTTCTGCGCTACAAGAAATTAAATTGATAATTTCGGCTTTGGCGGTAACGAAGAAATATGAGCTCGGCTTTGCCAAGACAAAACAGATGCCGCCCCGCCTAAATAAGACATTTAAATAAATGTACATATTTTGCCCGGAGAGATATTTCAATTACTTCTTGGCCTTAGCTCGCGCAGTGATTAATGAAAGTATAACCAATTAATTTGTTTGTGTAACGTTTCCTGTGTAACACCGCTCGAACTCCTCTGTATATTTTTTTTTATTATTTTAATAAATCACCCAGCTTTAAAAGATTGTCTTGTTCTTTTACAGTTTCAAACATATTTCATCCAGTAAAATTATAAAATAAACTCTCTATTAATCCGGTTAATAAAGATATTTATTATTCGCCATCTCGTCAAACCTCTTCAAGATACAAACAATATTATGTGCTGCCATCTATAAGCCGATAGTCGAAATTGATCTTCCGTAGATATGCAACCAATAATTAGATTAGTCAGGTTAAAAAATGTTAATATATAGTTTTGTGCACTGTGATGTCCATATAGATGCGCGGCACAGATCTGAAAGTGCACCCCTGCCAAAATACCATCAATTTCTGTTTTGTTCGCCTAAATTAACAACTTTTAACGCAAAATATAACCCAAGACATTCAGTCATGATTCTCATTATTAATAAAATTATTATCTAAAGTAGAAATCGTGTGGAAACTCTCATGAATTATATTATATTGCTTTTTGTTATTTCCTAATCATTTTTGATCAATTTTAGAGATTGTCTTAATAAAACTGCATATAAACTGAGTAACGCTATGGCCTCTGATATTTTACGTAAGGTAAATAATGATTTCCCAAGGTAAATTAATATTTATCTTTAAAAATAACAGATCAAAACAATCATATTTGTACTACACAACCTAAAAATATTTTAGAGGAATCACGAATACCTAGAACAAAAAAAAATCAGTTGATAAGTCCAATTTAAAATTTTCCAGTCAGTGTCAAAAATCAGAGTAAATTGTAATCTTTCTTGTTTACATTTTATGCGCCATCTGGTGAGGATAACATCGCCTAATCTTTCTTGCGCACGAAACTATGCGCGTCAGTTGTTCCAATGGTGTGTGCGTGAGGTTGGTGCTGTGATATCTAATTACATCTTATTTTTTCTAAACATTGCTTATTTTTATTTGTGATGCTGTCGAAAAATGTCTCCTAATTCATTGTGTAAGTAGTTTATATAGACGGACATTTGATTTTTTCGTTATTGACATGGTTTGATGACGAAAAAGCTGAGTTCTAAAATCTTGCTAGTCGTTTTGCTAAACTCCGCATTCCTTTCCTGCATTCCATTTAAATGATTCTCGCATTTGTTAATAGCCGCAGAACATTTTCGTATTAAGGTATTTTTGGTTGCGTAGAACATTTTCGTATGGTATACGTTATTTGTACAACAGTTCATAACGAAAACTGTTTTATTCCTCTGATGTTTAATCAAAATATGACACCAAATTATAAATTAAAAATATATTCGTACGGATGATATTTCATAATCCCTAAATCAATCTAGTATATGGCATTTGTGGAATGTACTGCTCGCTTTCTACTTTGAAATCTTAATAAGAATTCTTGATATTTTTAGAGATTATATTTAAACGTCAATTGTAACAAAAAAAAAATCCTAAAATATTTATTTTTAGTATCTTTGTTAACTCTTTTCACGAAGCTTTAACATTATTTTCTTTATTCAAAAGTGTTGTTCTACTTTTGAAAAAGTTAATTATAAATAATAAGTTGTTTAAATAATGCCACATTGCTTATCTTCACAGGAATGTGCTAAATATTTCTATAGGAATGTCCTTATCAAATTTCCCACTCATTGTTTATTGATAAATAGAATTACATTCCGATGTTATTTTAATTTCGTAATTTGATTTCGCGTCGTTTAGTGTAAGTTTCGAATAGGTAAGGTATTTGTGGCATTTTTTTTACGAAATTTTTAAGAGTTTAACTCACTGCCGGTCCTTTGCATGTTTAAACTATGAATCACTCGGTATAAACCAGTCTTTGGCCATGATTTGCCTTGTCTCGGTCAAGAATTCCGTCTTATGCAACAAACTTGTGTAAAACTATTTATATTCTTGTCTTTCAAAGAGGTTAACGTAGCCTTTGATAAGAATCGTTATTAAAGAATGCAAAATCTATTGTTACAGTCTTCTATAATCCCAGAACATTGATATATTGAAATAATTGAAAAATGCAACCATCAAATCAATTTAGGCCATACCCTGTTCAGCTTGGATCAGCACAAGGTAAGACAACAACATATTAGAAAAAATTAATTTTGAAGTGTTAATCTGCAGGTCATTTTCCACAAAGTCTGAGTGGAAGTGAAACTGATGTATCAACTTCAAATGAGAATCTGTCAAATGAAGAGAAATATGTTATACGGCATACTCCCAGGCAGGAGCCACAAGGGCAAGAAAACCTGCAAGCCAGCAATAGAAGTTCTTTGAGAGATAGTTTACCTTCGAACAGGAGTTCTTTGGATGTTTCATCGTCATCATACAATACTCTGATTATTCACAGTGCGGGAGATGAACCATGGACAGGTTAGTTAAGATTTAATTTTAAAGTGCATTTAATAAAGCAAATTTAGTTTGTAGGTTTCGGAGCAAAGGTTAAGGATTTAACCTTTTAGTTATTGTTAAAAGGTCTAGAGAATATTTATTGTAATGATAAATTATTTTTTATTTATTTGGTCCTTAACCTAACTATCGGCCTTTTTTTACTATTTCTGACGTTTATTTATGAAACAAGTACATAACGTATCTCAAGTCCTAATTTATCTGTTAAAATCACAGCCATAACCCATTAAAATAATGTTCTTATAATGTAAACATGGATGGTGAAATACATGTTGAAAAGTCTGTTGGTGTTTAGTGGTAAAAATATCTGAGTTTGGTCATTCCATCTGATCAAATCTGCTTCATTTCAGTTTCTTTTCCGATATTTTATGTTTTCACGATGTTATTAGCAGTTTTTTTATAGTGTTTTCGTTTCTTACTCTCTACTTTCCTTACTTTTGTTGCCTATTCTTGAATGTCCAGTTTTCTGCACCTTAAATTCCGATAGAGGTCGCTGTCAAATCACTGTGGCCCATCAAATGTCTGGCAAATTATCATGGAACGTTGTAACATCAGAGCAACGCTTGCATAATCACCCAATAGAATAATACATCTGAATGATCAGATTCCGAACGTATTTCAGACTGCTCGATATTAAAACAAAAACAAGACAAAAAAACTGTGCGTTCCGAAGAAAATATCACTGCTGTTGCGGGTAAATGCGTCCGGTTTGCGCATGAGTTCATTCGTTGAGTAAAATTCAAATATCTTCGTTACTAAACTTTGAAATACAATTTAAATGTATTATAATTGGAAATAAGGCTTTATATTGAAGATAAATACTTTATCAATGTGAGTAACAGACCCGTACACAATTTTATTCGAATGTAAGACACTATTTACAGAACAAAACAACTTCGATCGTTCGAATAGTTTTTATTTATCGACAGAAACATTTCGTTTTATAGATTAATATTATTTATAACGATTATTTCATTTTGTTTCTTAGTAAAAAATAATATGGTTATATAAAATTGCAATTTGCAAATTGAAAGTTTTATAAATATTGGATTTTCAATGTAATATCCAGCTAAATTCGATATTTTTTGTCACAAATAAAATATTAATTATTCAACACTTCTAGCCATATTTTATTGATATTAAAAATGACAACATTTTGTTTCCTAAATTTAAAATTGTACATATTTCTTAAGCTTATGTTCATAGTGAATTAGCTATAAGTGTTATTATGCAATAGTTTTAGTCATCTTTCTTTTACTTAATTTTATACTCATATTCGCGATCGAAAAAATAGTTTTTTTTTTGCTTTTTCTGGGCATTCAATGTGGCTACTTCTAAGCATCAAATTATTCAAATAATTTTTGGTCAAGGAGTCTCCATTAACAGGCTTAAAAAATTGTTCAAGCTGTTTCATTTGTGAAAGAAAATCTTCAGAAGGTTTGTGTGAACCTCCTTCACTTAAATGATCAATCCAGGTATATTTGGACGTGCTGGGTCTTTCTAAACTGGAATCGTTATCTAAACTGGAATATATATATATATATATATATATATATATATATATATATATATATATATATATATATATATATATATATATATATATATATATATATATATTGTGTAATTGAACAATTGTAATTAAACAATTTATGTTGAAGATTTTCCTTGAAATCGCTATTTAAAAAGTGTTTCGAACAAACTACAAGCCGTTTTCAGATTAAACTTATCCTGTCTTTTTGTGGCATGGATCCACTTCTTACACGCAACTTCATTCTTGGGCAAATGAAAAAACTTCACGTCACAAGGGTTCTTTTTCGACTGATTGTCGGAGTTACACCCAAACACAGCACAACGCATTGTTATTATTGTATATTTTAGATTAACACCACACAAACGCCGTACATAAACTTCTAGTAAACTTGTTATTAGTCAAAACTATGATGTTCAAATTTTACTCAATGGATGACGTATTCCCGCCAATAAAGCTCCGCCCACCATGCGCAATATCTGACCTTAGTATTTATTATACCGTTACATTCAAGTATGGATGTACACCGATCAGATGCACATCAAATATCCTTGCCTCAAGTGCCTCTGATTCCGAACTTGGTTCCGAAAGAGTGGCCTAAGATAGAAAATATGGACGTTGACTGACTTTTTCCAAATCGAAACACGATTACATGCACCTAATTCTTGTAAAACCATTTGCTGGACCTAATGGAAGATGTACCATATCAGTTCAGAGATATTTTTTATGTGCGATGGGGCTCCGCCTCATTTCTCTGTAAATGTAAGAGCGGATTTAGATCGGTTATATCCAGGACGTGGTGGACCTGTGTGACATGACTTGCATAACTTTTTTCACGACTTTTGCATAAACCGTTTCGAAAATATTGCGAAAAAACCATTTTCAGAGTTCTCCCTTTGAGGAGCTCTAGCTCCTTTAAGAAGCAATTTTTGTGGTATGTTTATAGGAACTTTTTTTATGTTTTAATATTCACCTCCCAAAATATTTCGACGTTATTTCCGGGCACCCTATATAGGGAAAATAGTGCCTCAGTTGAGCCGGGAACAATTAAAGCAGGAATATTTGACGGCTTTTTCATTTCAAATAGTGTTGCCGCTATTTCGTTTCAAAATTCTGACTCTCTTATTGGAAAACATTTTATATCCAGTTTTTTTTTACGGTTAGGTCGAAATTCAGGTCCTTCATCATCATCCAGTTACATGCATCAACAGTCAAATTTGTATGATTCAAAATTGTCCCCAATTCAGAAAAGAAATTCTACATCTCCATCTTCTTCTATAACTAGTACAGGTATTGTTAATTATATCATTGTTATTATTTTAATCATCTAATAGAAGGGCTTTTGTTCATGTAATTTGTTTTGCAGGGGTTCAAGAAATAACAGATATTCCTGATGACTACCTAAGCCAGTCCAGTGTTCTAAAACACTTGGCTAAAGAAGTATGGCATTTTCTTCTTTCTGTTTAAGGCTGAATGTTATAATTTAATTTCTTCAGGTTAAAGTTCCTTCTCCTGGTGGTACTGTGGGAAATGACACCCTACATGACCTTCTAGGAAAATTTGATGGCGCATTGTTTGACATGCACAATCTCCCTCCTCCTCCAGAATATCCGACAAAGTGGGCAGACAAGTCCCCTTTACAAGCAGCCGTCCACAACAGAAACAAAATAAACAGTGAAAAATTGGCCCTGTCAAAGTCACAGCCTGATTTAACTTCTATAGGAATCGGGAAAAATGATTTTGCAGGTAATACACTTGTTCCAGTCAGATTTCTGGAATTAAACATGATTTCTTGAAGGTTTTAAAAGAGGCGTTTCAGCGCCAAGACCGCCGACCAAAGGACGAGAAGAAAGCGAATCAAAAGGCGAGGAAGTATGGTCATCTAGGGAGATGGTGAAAATTCTCATTAAAGAAAACAGTGCCTTGAAGCATGAGCTTGAAAGCTGTTACCAAAGAGTGGAGAAAAGTCATAAAGTAAGAACAAATATAGTAATATCTGTTTACAGCGTTCTCTGTCCTTCCATAGATCCTCTGGTAATTTCCTTTCATATATTTCTTCATCGATTCCAGCTTCTCCTTGGCCTTTCCCTTCTCCTTCTATATATTTTGGTAGCTTATCTTCCGGCATTCTTTGTGAATGAATCTTAAACAGTTTTGACGAAAGACAACGTCCCTATTTCAAAACTTTCAGTGTGTGTTTGTAAGAACCAAATTAACACAATATATATCTGTATAAAATGCATTTATTTGTTTTCTAGTTGGAACAGGAAATTATGAAAGTTCACAAGACTCACGAGGAATTGGTTCAGTCGTGTGACAGAAGAGAAAGACTGGAAAGAGCAGCTAGAATGAGACTTCAAGCGGATTGTCGGCGTTATCAGGAGTTAAACAGAGCTCTTAGGGAACAGGTGAAGTAGATATTGTTTTATGGTTCTGGTTTTTTTTATGTTTGCTTTGATTTTTTTTTTACTTATCTATGTTTTTTAATTCCAGGTGGACATGCTATCAACACAAGTGCTGAGTAGGTCACCTGTACCAGATGTCAATGGGCCGGAAAGTTTAAGAAGAGAACTGAGCAAAAGAGAGGGAATTATAAAGCAGTTGATTATGCAGAGTAAGTTACTATATAACAACCTGCTTCTTCGCCTAAATAAGCATTTTGTTGGCTGCTTGACTGGGGATGCGCCCCATGCATTTCTCTCTATTGGAGAGAAACATATGCCCTTCAAATGAAGGGATGGGTAGGGCTCACCCCCAGTCAAACAGCCAACAAAAATGCTCATTTAGGCAGCAGGTGACGCAGGTTTCGTTTGGTTGGGGAAGGCAGGTTGTTGTGTGTTCCATATGAGATTGTGGAACCCAGCAGTTGGATGTATGATGACACTCAGCTACTGTTGTCTCATTGGACGCAGTCCAAGGAAATGTAATACTGCATATATATGCCATAGGGTCTCCTTATTCTTGACGGGAGAGCGTCATAGAGATGAGTCGGTACCCTGAGAAGTATGAACATCGAGATATAAAACATATGCCCTCCAATTGAAAGGATGGGTGGGGCTCATCCCCAGTATATATATGACCATTGGTTAGTTGCTTGACCGAGTGGAAGCCCCACCCATCCCTTACATTGGAGGACATTTCGTCTGTTAGTGGTTAGACTCATCAGGGTACCGACATATTCTCTCTCGCCAAGATTAGGGAGTCCCTCTCCACAATCAAACAACCCATATTTTCGCCGATTTCTCGTCGGATGGCTTATACATGGAGTTTTATGACTTCTTTGGATTGCGTCCAATGAAACTACAGTAGTCAGGAGTTATATATGTCCAAGGCTCGCTCAGGCTCAGGCTCGGCTGGCCTTGAAGAAGTATTCCGTAAACTGAAAGAATATTAAAAAAACTGAATGACGCACAACCAAGAGAACAAGCAGGATTCAGAAGTGGATTCAGTACAATGGATCACATCCAGGTTCTACAGCAGGTCATAGAAAGGCACAACGAATACACCATGCCACTGTGCTTGGCTTTTATCGACTACGAAAAAGCATTTGATTCCATCTCAAAGCATGCGATAATGGATGCACTGCTTAGCCAAGGTGTAGAGAGAGCCTATGTAAACCTATTAGAATCGATATATGATGGAGCTACAGCCACAATTAGGAAGACTGGAACAACTTGGTCTGACAAAAGGAAAAAAGCTCATAGTGATAGAATGAATTCAGTATGGCCGCAAAGGAAGGCTAATAACAACAAACGCTTCTAACTGTACTTCGCGTGGTCCACCAGGACCCATACGTGAATAATAATAATATATCCATTTCTCTTCTGTCAAATTATTTGAGTTTTATATTTGATGGCTGTCAATGTCAGTATATACAGGGTCTCCGGAAATAACGTCGAAATATTTTGGGAGGTGATTTTATGGATTAAAAGATAAAAAAAGTTCCTATAAACATACTCCAAAAAAATGGTTTTTAAAGGGGCTAGAGACCCTTAAAGGGATGACTCCGAAGATGGTTTTTTCGAAATGGCTTATGCTAAAATCGTGAAATTCGGTATAATTCAATAAGTTGGAATAGAAAAACGTTTTTTTTGTGTTGATTTTAAATATTTTAGTCAGTGGCCTCTCCTTGGTAAATGCTGTCATAATTTTTTTGTTTGTAATATTCCTCCAGAGTTCCTCCTTTAAGAGGCTCTAGTCCCTTTAAAAAGCAATTTTGTAGGTATATTTATAGGAACTTTTTCCCTTTTATTTCTGGATGCTCTGTATATATTCTTCTTTAATGTTATAAGTTTAAAATGGATGGAGAAACAAAATAAAAATATCGATTTTCTATTATCGAAAAACAACTTTAACAAAATTGAAGATATTTTTGTCTTTAAAATAATGTTTTATGGTTTTTATTTTTAATTTATTTTCAGTTCGTTTCATACAACATTATTAGTATTAAACCATACCCTGTTACAAACAATTTTTGGTAATAAAAATAATATGCAAATATGCGTTAAATGTGGATGATTGATAGATGATCAGGTCCTTTCATCATTACATTTGTTTCAGATAAAGAACTGGCAGCTGCAAAAGAACGACAAGAAATTGAACTGGCCGCCCAAAGGGCGACGCTACAGGAACAACGTACACACATCGACATACTGGACACAGCATTAACGAACGCTCAAGGAAACGTCGTGCGTCTTGAAGAAGAGGTTGCGTACTTTTTCTAATACATCGACATCATTATTATTATAAGTTTAATTTCAGAATCGAAAGAAACAAGTTTACGTCGAAAGAGTGGCTCAGCTTCAACGAGCGCTTTATTCACTACAATTAGCCAGCGACAGACGCGAGGAAACCGAACGAAAGTTACGTCTACAACTTGAAAGAGAGCTCCAGCGCACCAAAGCAGTACAAGGTGGGCTTACAGGTTCCTTCGTCGAAACAAGATCGTTTTGCAGTGTGATTTTTTTACAGGAGAACGCAAGGGAGGTTGGGACTCTCCCAATGGGTCGGAGAGCGAGTCGGCTTCGGAACTGAAACGGCAGCTAAGAGAGAAAGACGAGAAGATTATGAGGTTAGAAGGGGAATGCGCGAAATGGGAACAGCGATTCTTAGAAGAGAGTGCTCTGAGGCAGGCAGCCATAGATGCTGCTAGTATTCCAAAGTAAATCTGTTGATTTAATTTATTTTGTTATATTGACAGTATACTTTTCCTAGGGACGCAAAAATAGCGGCGTTAGAAAAAACCAGCCAGGAGACTGAAAAGATAATTGCCGAGGCGCGAAACGAAAAAATCAGGCACATGGATGAAGTACATGCAGCTCAAAAGAAAGTAGCTGATTTGGAATCCAGGTACGTGTTTTATCTATGTATGGGACATTTCATGCCAAATCGACCACTTTTGAACCCTGACCCTTTTCGATTTGGCTGACATTTTCTTATCTTTTTCTATCTCACTAAAAACGTTTCTCAGAATTTTTTAATTTTTTTTTACCTAATCGAAAAAAAGTTACGACTTTTTCAACTTTTTAACTTGTTCAGTTTTTTGAGAAAAACTGAAAACTTTTCAAAGTTCATCATTTTTTTTTTAAACACCTCTATTTATTCTGCGGATAATGAGTGGACCGATTTTTCTTTCTATTTATTTTTTTCATTGATAAAAATGTTCTTATTTTTTCACAATCAATATAAAAACTTTGTTTTTATAATAAAAGGTGTACAAATAAGTTTCTACCGTTTTCTATCAAAAATTAGGAATTTATTGTGAAAGAACGGTGCATTATGTTTTATTCAAAGTATTGTCCATCACTAGCCACTATTTTTGCCATCTTTCTAGCAGCATTCGGATACCACGTCGGAAGAACTCTTCAACTTTTCAGGCTATCCACGAATCGACCCAATTTTTGGTACCTTCATATGATGTAAAGCGCTGCTCAGACAGACCATGTGTCATCGACCGGAGCAAGTGATAATCGGACTTTACCCAATTAATTGTTTCCAAATAGATTTTGACCGGCGCCGCAACATGTAGACGAGCATTATCATGTAGGGGAATGATTTTGTCGTGTTTGTAATACACGACACCGCGCTGATCCCACCAAATACACAGAATGAGTTTTATTCCATGAATATTCGGTTTGGCGGTCGATGTTGAAGCATGGCCAGGTGGTCTCCATGATTTTCTCTTTGGATTATCGTAGTGGATCTATTTTTCATCATCAGTGACTATACGATTCCAAAAAACTCTTTTAATGCCTGATAAGCAGCATTTCATTCATGTAAAATCGGCGTTCAACGTCGCTCAGCTTCAGTTCATATGGAACCCAATTTCCTTATTTTTGAATCATTACCAACGATTTTAAGCGATGTGATATTGCTTGTTGAGTCACTTCTAATGTAAGTGCAAGTTCATTTTTGCGTTTGGGACGAATCTTTCTCCAATAATACTTCCAATTCCGTGTCTTCATACACTTTCGGCCTTCCACTGCGTTCTTTGTCTTCAACGTCAAACTCACTGTTTTCAAAGTTTTGAAACAACTCGCGACAACTTCTCTCACTTAAAGCAGCCTCACCATATGCTTCAAATTGCACTGATCGATTGCACCACAAGCAATCAATGCCCCTCAGCTGCAGATTTCTTGAAATTAAAGAAGTAAATCACGCTTATTCGGCACAAAACTTGACATGTTCGCACGAAAAAAATATGTGATTCTGATACGGAATCGCTAATATTTTAAGGTTATGTTGTTACCAGATGACCGAACTTACGATATTACGTTTTACATCTGACAATTTCAACATAACCTTACGGTGGGGCCATCTTTTATCAAGCGGCAGAAACTTATTTGTACACCTTTTAAAATAAATCCAAGTAAATGGTTCTATATTTTATACTTAATTTATAATCTAACCCAATGATTAATGATTAGGATTTCACGGTTAATACGATTAACAATCACATCTGTGTCTGGAATCACAGTTTGTAATTGCTGAGTTGTCATAATCGGTTTCGTTTTCGTAAATCGGTTACTCAAGTCATTCACAGCTTTATTGTAATCCTTTTCTGTGTGGTTATTTGTTTATCAACCGCTACAAGACTTTCTCTCGCTGCTATTCTTTTGATTGTGCCACCAACACCATCGCACGGACCTTGTCCGTGGGCAGTGGCAAAAAACGCCATTCAGCAGACATTCCAAAATCACTTTTGTGGTAGTATTAATTGACAGTTTTTAAAATTTTTGAATTGCTGAGGAGCCCCATCTGAAAAATATTAAACTTTGTTAACACTGTCAAAAATAGTTTTCAGAAAATCGGTTATTACTTTGGTAAAAACAAAAATAACGAAATTGACTGTTGGTAAGTATATGATTGTCGTACCCTAACTTATCGATTCAATTATCGTGGCAAATTTTAATACCATTTATGTCACATCAAAATACATAATAATCTAAATACAAAATAATTATATTATGTTGAACACAATGATGTTCAACAACATTATTTAATGTCCAAAGAAAATAAAATAAAATCGTTTGTTAAATTGGTATAAAAAATTGATTCTTAATCATATTTACCGTGAAATTTTAATTATTAATTATTAGGTTAGAAGTATAAAATACCATATAACCATTTATTTGGATTTATTTTATTATAAAGACAAAGTTTTTAATTAAAAAAAATAAACAATTAGGAAAATATAAAGGTTTTTTTACAATGAAAAAAAGTAAGTAGAAAGTAAAATCGCCCCACTCTGGGATCAACGGTATTATCCGCAAAATAAATAGAAATTTTTTAGGGGAAAAATTGATGTTTTTTTTCTCAAAAAGCTGAAAAATTTCATAAAACTTGACATCTGATTTTTTGTTTAGTATTTTTTCTGAAAATGTATATTCAAAAACAACAAATTTTAAAAAGAAAACATTCCATTTAGTCAATTTTTGAAAAAGTTAGGGGTATTTGAAAAAAGAGCCGTTTTTTTTTTTTGAAAAATTAGTAACTTTTTCTCGGCGAGGTAAAAAACTTGAGAAACGTTTTTAGTGAGGTAGAAAAAGTTTAAAAAATTTTAGCCAAATCGAAAGTGGTCGGGTTCAAAAGTGATCGATTTGCCATTGAATGGCATGTACACATTTTACCAGATTTACATTTTATGTGGTTTCAGAGTGAAAGACTTGGAGTCTAAGTTAGCTGAAAAAGATGCCATGATCAGAGTGTTACAGAAACATACGTACGATAAAGATGTATCTATGTTGGGGAGGTCTCCACATCATACCCCCCACGGCAGCCTAGCAGGGACCGATATAGATTTGGGTCTTGGAGCGACCGTTTCTAGGGAAGAACTGGGTAAATATTACACACAAATAAACTTTATTTTATTCACAAAAAAGCGCACCTTTTGAACAACTGACTCGCAAAGGAAATTTAGAAAATTAGCCCAGGCAGAGCCAGGATTTGTCTGCCACGTTGAAGTAAACAAAATAAATGTTAGTGAGGAAAATAGAGATATGTAAGTGGCTAGGTATACCTATATACCTCTTTGTTTTTCGAACTCATAAATGGTTCGGCGATCAACATTTAAACTCTCCGCCATTTGTTGTTCAGTTTGCATATCTTGTTCTTCCAACAATGCTTGCAATTCGGAGTCTTCAATTTTTTTCGGTTAACCTGAGCGTTATTTGTCTTTCAAGTTGAAATCACCACTTTCGAATAGCCTAAACCAATGCCTACAAGTGTTTTGCGTTGGGATATTGTCACCGTAAGTTTCTACAAGTATACGACGGCTTTCACACGCGTTTTCCTTTTGATTGAAGAAGGAAAGCCGTACGTACGCAAATGCTCTTTACTCTGGCTCGAAACTCGACCTGTTTACCACGCGAAAAAATTTGACACTCACTCGAAATCGTTTAAACATCAATGGTGTTTTGAAAGGTCATAGCAACAAAATGACATAAGAGATTAGACTCTCCAGCGCCATCTCTTAAAAAAAAATTAACTATTAACCGCCACATCCGGAAACTCAGGATGGAGTCACTGCCCTCACGAGGCCAATGCTAAGAAGAGGTGGTAGTTTATGCTAGTGGGGCTCCCCTTCCCTGTGATACCCATAATAAATAAGTTTTCCAATCAACTGTGATGGGTAACTGTCCAGATCACTGTAGCAAATAGAACTTTATTAATTTCTGATGCTAACTCCTGTGTCCTAGAGGCGTTTGGAATAAGGTGATAGAATATCAGTATGTTGTAAAGAGGCCTCACACATGGGAAAATTGAGATAGTGAATAAGTTGTATAAGGATACACTTCAAAGCTTATTTCGCAAATGGTGTTTTTAAGACTGTTTCTGTTCTCATTATAAGGGCTCTTTCTGGATGGTCCTCCAAGATATAATAATCTACTCCTTGCAACAGCAACATCTTTGACATAAGAGATTAGACTGTGAACCGACAATTATTTCCAGCGCCATCTCTTACAAAAAAAAGTGAACTATTAACCGCCACATCCGGGAACTGATGATGGAGTCACTGCCCTCTCGAGGCCAATGCTAAGAAGGGGTGGTAGCTTATGCTAGTGGGGCTCCCCTTTCCTGTGATACCCATAATAAATAAGTTTTCCAATCAACTTTGATGGGTAACTGTCCAGATCACTGTAGCAAATAGAACTTTATTAATTTCTGATGCTAACTCCTGTGTCCTAGAGGCGTTTGGGATAAGGTGATAGAATATCAGTATGTTGTAAAGAGGCCTCACACCTGGGTGTGAGTGAATACGTTGTATAAGGAAACATTTCAAAGCTTACTTCGCAAATGGTGTCTTTAAGACTGTTTCTGTTCTCATTATAAGAGCTTTTTCTGGATGCTCCTCCAAGATATAATAATCTACTCCTTGCAACAGCAACATCTTTGGAATTGTACTGAATGAACTTTGGTTGTTGCTATCAAATAAATATTTATGCTATCCAGGTCATACACAGTATGACACAAGAGGAAAAAAAGCAAAATTGTTAAATAACCAATCGAAAAGATATAAGAAATAAATGAATAAGAAAAGGATGATAAGAATTATCATTTTAAGTATATACAGTGGATCAAAAAAATAATTTATACATTTATTTTTTTAGCAGAAATATTTTTAATAATGCTTTTAACACAAAAGAACCTGTAATAATTATAACAAATAGCATTCTGCATTAGCTCAGGCCATCGCAATATTTTAAATCTCATGAGCTTAATTATTCATACAGAAACAATAGTCTTAATAACAACCTGAAAATTTGCTATGAGGTAAATATTTTCCCCTAGCTTGCATTCCTTTATTCTTAAGTAAACAAAAATAAACAACTGTCAACATATTTTCAATCACATGCAGCCACGCCATCCTGCGGTAAAGGAATGGCAAAGCACGGGTTAAAGCTTAGCTTTTTAATACTTTTCTCCACGGGCCCAGATCACAATTTTTCGATCATACCTGGTACTTACCCGAGGTTAGACGGGTCACGAACGGTTACGCACAGTCTGACTGCTGCGACCGCTTACCGCAGGATGGCGTGTGCAGCCTCCATTCGACATGGCCAATTTAAGTGGTCATGGCTTTAGTCGTTTCTTCATCCGCTCTTCAGGTATCCTGCTTGAGCCCAACTGATGACGGCTTAAGGCCCGAAACCGGTCTTGGGAGACGCTTGCTGGTGCTTTGGATTGCGGGTGAAGGAATGGCAAAGCACGACGTAGAGCACGGGTTAAAGCTCAGCTTTTTAATACTTTTCTCCACGGGCCCAGATCACAATTTTTCGATCATATATATATATATATATATATATATATATATATATATATATATATATATATATATATATATATATATATATATATATATATATAAAGGGTATTCCATTAAGAGGTTTCGAATGTTGGTAATGAATAAAAGAAACGTTTCATAACATACCTGAAAGTTATTTATGGCAGTGCGAAGCTGGATAGTGTACAATTATACGTAGAATACAACATCTGTCAAATGACCGCCACGACTTCTCTGGCAGCTCACAATTCTTTTGTTGAAATTCTCGATTACTGCTGAACATATTTGTGGAGTTATGTCACGAATTATTCGCCTAATTTCTTCTTTCAACTGTTGAACGGTTTCTGGATTATTTTCGTAAGCTTTGCTCTTCACATAGCCCCACAAAAAATAGTCTAGCGGCGCCAAGTCGCATGATCTTGGTGGCCAATTTACGTCCCCATTCCGGGAGATCAGCCTCCCTCCAAACTGTGTACGCAATAAAGTCAATGTTTCACGTGCTGTATGACATGTCGCACCATCTTGTTGGAACCACATATTCTCTAAATCCATGTCCATTATTTGATCCCATCATCGTTCGGTATCGTTCTCCGTTTACTGTAACAGCTCGTTCATCTTCATCTTCAAAAAAATACGGTCCAATGATACCCTCAGCCCAAAAACCGCACCAAACTGTGACACGCTGAGTATGCATCGGGATTTCGTGGATTTCTCTAGGATTTTCATTGCCCCAGATGCCACAATTTTGTTTATTCAACAAAAAACATTTATTTCAACAAAAGAATTGTGAGCTACCAGAGAAGTCATGGCGGTCATTTGACAGATGTTGTATTCCACGTATAATTGTACACTATCCAGCTTCGCACTGCCATAAATAACTTTCAGGTATGTTATGAAACGTTTCTTTTATTCGTTACCAACATTCGAAACCTCTTAATGGAATACCCTCTATATATATATATATATATATATATATATATATATATATATATATATATATATATATATATATATGCATGCCCACAAGGTAGCGTACAAGCGGTCCTGACTGCTACGAGCATTCGCCGTATGATGCCGTGAGTTGTGTGCGATCACGTCCCGTCATTAAAATGGCCAGTTGATCTGGTCTGGCCCCGATTGCCTCTCCGAACTGCTTTCCTTGCGTTCGTCTAGAGCTCGGCTGAAAGGCTAGAAACCGGTCCCGAAACCGAGAGACACGTGACGTCGCATAGTTGACAGTTCGGCGAAGGCGATCGGTGGCACCACGTGGAGAAAGGATGAAAGATTTCTGATATATATATATATATATATATATATATATATATATATATATATATATATATATATATATATATATATATATATTTTAATACATATTATATATTAATACATTTTTAATGAGGTGTCTGAAAATAAAAATTAACGCGATATGGGGCTCCAAGGAATCATGGATATCATGAAGTGGAAACCAGTGCTGTAAATGATGAGCTTAAAAATGAGATAGTCTTGTACAAATAACCTGACTGAGAGTATTAAAATCTTATAACGTGGTTGCTACAAATATATTAAATTGCAACTACTCATGTAAAACAAAAAAAAAATTCAAAAAGCCTTTATTTTATTTGTCAGAACGTTTCGAACGCCCTTGATACGTACCATCTAGTGAAAATGAATTCTTAAAAAACAAACGATAAAGACTCAAAGTTTAATTTAGAATATTTCAATTTTTGCAGTAAGCAGCGTTCTGACGAATTCGACAGCTTATGGTTCGGGAAACTCATACACAGGTAGCGATTCCTCCTATCACATGGCATCGTACAGTAAATACGACACCAACAAAAATTTCGACACATCAAAACCAACCCTCAACAGTCAGTTGAAGGACATCGACAGTCACTTGGAGAGCCAACTGCTGAGTAAGGTAGGAGAGGCCGAGACCTTCTACTGACGACAAGGGTTTGAAAACAATCAGAGAAAATGTGAACATGATTCTTTTATCAAATTGTTTATCAGAATGTTCCCTTCTTGTGTTTATTAATAGTGATAAATACAATGTAAGGGAGGAGAGAGATATGTCACATTTTTTCCAGTTTGGTTTGCTATCTGGCTACGACTGATTTTTTCAATTTTTCTTTTGTCCTGTACCAAAGATGTTATAGTTATTTTATTGTTTAGTTTTTTTTCTCTCATTTTTTCTCACTAGCTTTATTAGGAAAATAATTTTTTTAAGAGCTGCTTTCTGTCCATTTTTTTATATTTTAAAATCCAGTTTAAAGTCCTTCATTCGTAGACCAAGCGCTAAGAAACAGTTCGGTTTAAAAACCCGTTGGATCGATTTCGACTGACGGTTTATGTTCAGAAAACAAAATCTGCCTTTTTTTTCATCCCCGTTGTATGAATTATAGGTTAAGTTGCTCGTTGCTTTCGTTGCTTAAGAGCTCAACGCTCGGCTCGCACGCCTGACGTTGCTACGTCTGGGCAACGTGTCTCAATCATGCTTTTCACATGGTGATGTCGCGCTTGATTTGCTGAATAGTCAGTTGTCTTAGTTCTACGTCTCAGTTTTCTTGGGTAGTTGCTATGTTTCATATAAAGGGTTACAAATGAACCTTTTAACAATCTTTTCTCAACAATAGGATGCACACAAAGTATCAGCAATGGCTACAACGCCCGATGCGTCGTACCCTGCGCGTAGAACATCAGGCGTGTCGTACGCCTCATATGACACGGCACCTAAGGTCTCCTCATTAATATATTTAACTGAGGTAGCCGATACTTGATGGACATTCATTTTAAATAAACAAACTAAGATTTATATCTAAATTTCCACTGTATTTAAAATTGTACGTCTTACAATTAAAATTGTTTTAAAAAGGAATAAAACAATTTTTTACTTTATCTGTCACTTTTATATAATATGTAGATAAAAGATATATAGATATAAAGATAAAAGTGATAGATAAGAAACTAAAAAATTGTTTTATTCCTTTTAAAAAAAATGAACTATCACAAAGTAATGGACAAATCAATCAATAATACAATTGTTTTGGTACGCAGTACCTTTTTCAACTACGAACTATAAAAGTATAGTTGGTATTTGAAGAAGGCACTCTGTGTCAAAACAATTGTAATTGTAGTGTATGCAATTTTAAATATAGTGGACATTTAGATATAAATCTCAGTTTATCTTCTCATTAAAGTTACTGTTATCCACAGCTGGTACCAGTACTTTTTGATCAGCATCTTCACATAAAATTAACTTTACAATATCACCGCCTATTGTCCTCATTGCTTTGTAGTTGGTCGGAGTTATCCTGTCAATAATATTGAAATAAATGTCACTAAACACCGCTAATGATTATGAGCATATTATCTGACAACTTCGTATTGTGATTTCTGAATAAAACTTGCATAAAAACCATCCATTTTAGTGTAAATATCTTGGAAGGAAGGATTCGCTGACCCTTCTTGACTTAAGAGTCAATTCTGGTCCATGCACCAGTTTCATCCACTGTTAATGCTCCTTGCTAATTCGCGACGACGAATTTTTTCGTCGCTGATATATCTATCCATAGCTTGTACAAAATTAAAACCGTTGCACGTCATTAAGCACGTGATCAAAATTTCGGCTGTTGTGTTGTCAAATTGCGATTAAACATCATAACCTTACTTTAACGAATAATTTTTACAATTTTACTTTAATAACAATTAAAAAAATTATCTCCAAATTAAATGCAAATTACAAAGTAAATAACAAAATTATAATAAATGTTGAAAATCTTGCAAGTGTCGTTGATTTAATATCTCTAGATTGATTCTGCACATGTAAAATGCTTCGTTCAAAAATCATCGACATTTTTTAATATTTGAATGGTTATTAAAATAAAAAGATATAATTATCAATGACATTTATTAATCTGCATGCACTTATTTTCATTAATCGGAGTCTGAAAAGTACTGGTTGGAATCACTGCTATTATCACCAGTATTTATAATTAAGGTTAAGAAGTTTTGTACAGGCTATATGCAACTTTTATACCCTGAAAAACGTTGTTCATCAGGATTCGGTTTATACAACCTCTCATACTTAAGACGAATGTAGTTTCTTCGTCGATTTCCTGAATTGTTCATAGTTTGAAATTATATTTTTTTTTGGTTGAGGAAAAATTCTGTGATTAAATCACAGAATCATTAGAATAGTTCGCCCGATCTCTTTCTCTTTACATTTATAGCATTATCAGGCCATTTTCTTTACATTCTTCACATTATTTTCTTTCAAGTAATGTTTAATTCGCTTAAAAAATATAGTTGGAATTCATTACAATAAAAGAATTATAATATATTTAATTCGAGGTAATCACTGGTAATTTTTGATAGGCTACTCGGCAGCTACGTATTACATTGTCATTAATCATTCATTTGAATTAAGTTCAGTTCATAAAAAAAAACAGATACCTGCAGAAATTAGTTGCCTTTAAATAATTCAACATAAAAAAAGGAAATGACAAATTCCACGTTTAAATAAATCTCCAGCATTTATGAGAGTAAACAATTTTTCAGAGCAAAACACCATATTTTTTTGCGTTCAGTTTCTCTCCTTTAACTCATTTTAAGATATTGAAAATTAAAATGTCCATATATAGAAGAACGTCCGTCGACCCATCACACCAAATAATGTGCCATCTTATCGACACAATTTTTACATCGCTGTTCGGACTTTTACCTCCAGCGACTGTACACCATTTCATCTTATCTTGTCGTTACATGTTTTGTTGGTTGCCAGAATTCGGGGGTTTAACAACTTTCTAAAATATGCTATTTGGACGTAGATTCCCTGCGCCCGAGCGTATCGGTAATTAGTTTTAAGCGCTGATTTGATGTGTACGGAGCGTTTGATATGTCTCGCCTCGCGAATCCTTGTTTTGATTTGGGATTTGCTATGTGTGTACATACTGAGTAGTACCTTTTAAATAAAAATAATCAACTTTTAATTGCAAACTTGAAGGTGTCTGATTTAAAACAGTTAATAATGACCAATTTAAGTTTGGAAGAGAAAGTTGAATTAAAAATTAACGGTCGTCCAACGCCCGTGTTGAATTTGAGCCAAGTTCAGAAAGAATGTAAAAATAGGACAAGTTTTATGCGAGAACTTGACAGTAAACTATGCAGTAGTATTTTGTGGCTATGTGGTTGTGAAGATACTAATTCTTTGTTTTGTTTCTTGTGTATATTGTTTGGTGGTGAGCAGCAATGGACACGCGAAGGAGGAAAAAATTCTTCAGCAGCATTATTTTCTTCTACGCCTTCCCACTTTATAAACCCACGAGCCGTCACTGAATTACATGAAGGCTTTGTAGAAAGTAAAGTAAAAAAATCAAAAGATCACTCTAATCAATAAATTTAGTCCAACGGTTTGTTTCTTGGCGCTTGCACTATTAGTTCAAACATCATCAAAAACTTTGATAGTATTATGAAAGACATTCCAGCTTATTAAAAAAAACAGATACTCTACAAAAAGGCTCATTTCGAATGTGATAGACATTCCTAACGATAAGTTACTAATTAATAATTTAATGCGTTTATCAAAAACTTCCGAAAATAAAATCGAATGTAAATTTACGAATTTTAGTGAATAAAATGACTAACGTTTTCCTTTTAATTGTTTAAAAAGCGTCTAGGTTTTTGTGTTAGTGTGCTAAAAAAAAAAACTGTCACCACAGATGAATCCATCTCAGATCTGATTTAATTTATTTATTTCTCTTTTTGGATTTTGATCGTCGGTGGGGCAGTTGATTTTTTTTTTCTTTTTAATATATATTTTGCATGTACCGTGTTTGTAGCATGTGAAAATAAATTATTTTTTTATTTTATTCTTGTGTGTGCACTTTTATTTGTATTTTTTTTGTGTTTATTTCGCAGTTGTGAGTGTTTTTTTTTCTTTTCCCGATCACTGTCCCCTTTTATCGATCCTTCCCTTTTATATATTCCCTTATAGTATAAGATCAGTCGTTTTTTTTCCTGCAGAGCATCACTGATGCGAGTGAAGTTGATGAAGATCTAAATTTCTCAATTCGTTGAGGGGGATCGATGATCAATGATTGTATTGATCTGCATCTAATTTGGTTGTTGCTTTATTTAACCTTAAAGTTCGAGTTCACTAAGAAATCACACTATAGACGCCTTAGCATTTACCAGTGAAGGTCTCCATTCAAAGAATTCTGCAAGAATCGGAATAAGTTATAGCGTCCAGTTTTCGTTAACTTTGAGTACAGTATGTTGAGTAATTTGTTCTGCCTGACCATAACACTTCATAATATATTAGGCGCACAACTTAATTAATGAAAAAAGTATACAGAACAATCTCCTCCACTTTGGTTACCTTTCAGGCAACTGTAGGATCGCAGATCCCAAAAAACTTGGATAGTTTGGTGTAATAAAGTCAACTGGGCTTTTTTCGATTTCATTAAGAGATGTAAAGCGGCTATCGATGAGGTGATGTATTAGGGATTGGAAGAGACAAATCTGGGGAATATGCCGGTGCTTTGGCTTTGCTTCTTCCCCTACCAGTATAAGATCAGTCGTTTTTTCCTGCAGAACGTCACTGATGCAAGTGAAGTTGATGGAGATCTAAATTTATCAATTCGTCGATAGGGATCGATGATTAATGATTGTATTGATCTGCATCTAATTTGGTTGTTGGTGTATTTGAAGTTAAAGTTCGGGCGCACTAAAAAATCATCCTATAGGCGCCTTAGCATTTACCAGTGAAGGTTTCCATTGAAAGAATTCTGCAAGAATCGGAATAAGTTATAGCGTCCAGTTTTCGTTAACTTTGAGTACAGTATGTTGAGTAATTTGTTCTGCCTGACCATAACACTTCATAATATATTAGGCGCACAACTTAATTAATGAAAAAAGTATACAGAACAATCTCCTCCACTTTGGTCACCTTTCAGGCAACTGTTGGATCCCAGATCGCAAAAAACTTGGTTGGTTTGGCGTAATAAAGTCAACTGGGCTTTTTTCGATTTCATCAAGAGATGTAAACCGGCTATCGATGAGACGATGTAGTAGGAATTGGAAGAGACAAGTCTGGGAAATATGCCCGGGCTTTGGCTTTGCTTCTTCCCCTACCAGTATAAGATCAGTCGTTTTTTTTTTCCTGCAGAGCATCACTGATGCGAGTGAAGTTGATGAAGATCTAAATTTCTCAATTCGTTGAGGGGGATCGATGATCAATGATTGTATTGATCTGCATCTAATTTGGTTGTTGCTTTATTTAACCTTAAAGTTCGGGCTCACTAAGAAATCACACTATAGACGCCTTAGCATTTACCAGTGAAGGTCTCCATTCAAAGAATTCTGCAAGAATCGGAATAAGTTATAGCGTCCAGTTTTCGTTAACTTTGAGTACAGTATGTTGAGTAATTTGTTCTGCCTGACCATAACACTTCATAATATATTAGGCGCACAACTTAATTAATGAAAAAAGTGTAAAGAACAATCTCCTGCACTTTGGTTACCTTTCAGGCAACTGTAGGATCCCAGATCCCAAAAAACTTGGATGGTTTGGTGTAATAAAGTCAACTGGGCTTTTTTCGATTTCATTACGAGATGTAAAGCGGCTATCGATGAGGTGATGTATTAGGGATTGGAAGAGACAAGTCTGGGGAATATGCCGGTGCTTTGGCTTTGCTTCTTCCCCTACCAGTATAAGATCAGTCGTTTTTTTTCCTGCAGAACGTCACTGATGCAAGTGAAGTTGATGGAGATCTAAATTTATCAATTCGTCGATAGGGATCGATGATTAATGATTGTATTGATCTGCATCTAATTTGGTTGTTGGTTTATTTGAAGTTAAAGTTCGGGCGCACTAAAAAATCATCCTATAGGCGCCTTAGCATTTACCAGTGAAGGTTTCCATTGAAAGAATTCTGCAAGAATCGGAATAAGTTATAGCGTCCAGTTTTCGTTAACTTTGAGTACAGTATGTTGAGTAATTTGTTCTGCCTGGCCATAACACTTTATAATATAATAGGCGCACAACTTAATTAATGAAAAAAGTATACAGAACAATCTCCTCCACTTTGGTTACCTTTCAGGCAACTGTAGGATCCCAGATCCCAAAAAACTTGGATGGTTTGGTGTAATAAAGTCAAATGGGCTTTTTTCGATGCTATCGATGAGGTGATGTAGTAGGGATTGCAAGAGACACGTCTGAAGAATGCCGGAGCTTTGGCTTTGCTTCTTCCCCTACCAGTATAAGATCATTCGTTTTTTTCCCTGCAGAGCGTCACTGATGCGAGTGAAGTTGATGAAGATCTAAATTTATCAATTCGTCGATGGGGATCGATGATCAGTGATTATTTTATTCCTAATTTGAACGGTACTGATCTGCATTTAATTTGGTTGTTGTTTTATTTGAACTTAAGTTCGAGCGCACAAAAAAATCACCCTATAGACGCCTTAGCATTCACCAGTGAAGGTTTTCATTCAAAGAATTCTGCAAGAATTGGAATAAGTTAGAGCGTCCAGTTTTCATTAACTTTGAATACAGTATGTTGTATAAATTGTTCAGCCTGACCATAATACTTCATAATATGTTAGGCTCTCAACTTAATTAATGAAAAAAGTGTAAAGAACTAATGACAATCCTGACAATTCTGTACAGGATAATGGGACGAATTATTGTATTGTCATCGGTCCTTGATAAGTGTGCAAAGCTTCAATTTAATCTGACGTTTTGAAGTGGGTGAAAAGGACGTTCAATGATTCCATTACATAGATAGATACAGGTAAAGCTAATAAAACCGTGTTAAAAACAATGATTTCTAAGTGGACATAACTGAAAACGAAAGAGGAAAGTTTAACCATTACCAGGTCTAGTAATATGAAACCGGAATTTGCACATAGATGGCCCTAGCTGTCAATCTAGTTACCGTCAAACCGTGTCATCAGCGCCATTACCTTGTTGACATTTGACCAAACGCAACAATAACTTGCAGAACAATTAAATGTGACACGAGAAGCCGTCTCTATACTCTTGACAGCCATGGGAAAGCCATGAACACATGAACTGAATGAAAGACATTAGGAAAATCGAAAAGACACTTCCGAAATGCTGTACTTCAGGTATAAAAGAAAGTCATTTCTAAGCCTTAAAGATCATGAATAACTGCAGGCGAACGATCGACATTAACTGAAAGGCTAAATTGCTATGGACGGAAGACAATGCTCTGTGTTTGGTAGGATCAGAAGGGTGTGACCAATTATGAGCTGTTAAAATCTAGCGAAAGCGTTAAAACTGAACGCAATCGACAAAAAATAATCTATTTTAATCAAGCTTTGCGTGAAAAACGACCAGAATATCAAAAAAAAAGCAACAAAAAGTGTTTATTGCTTCATGCAGCATGCGGTTTACTCACCAGACTTGGCTCCGTCCGATTACTACTTATTTACATCGATGGGACACGCACTTGCTGAGCAGCAGGCTTCACTTCTTACGAAAATGGCTCGATGACTTGTTTGCCTCAAAAGAGCAACAGTTTTTTTGGCGTGGCATCAACAAATTTTTAGACAGGTGGGAAAAATGTATACCTAGCGATGGGCAATACTTCGAATAAAATATTTTTTATCATTTTCATAATATAAAATTTATTTATTATACAAAAATTCCGGTTTCATATTTACATACCTGGTACAGTACATTTTAAACTTTAAAGATATAAGTTAATAAAGTTAGAGGCTTATAAATAAAGGACTCTCTTTATAAATCGTAAATATTTAAATACAATGGAATAATTATAAATATTCTAAAAAAATAGTACTGTTTAGTAGACCAGGGAAATAATTGCAATAATAATTTAAATTTTATACGGTAGTTGGTGAATGAATTAATAAGATTTTTTTACTATTATTAACGGCAAGTTTTTTTTATATTAATGTTTATTTTTTTACCTCCTATAATTATAGGAATATTTCTGTTTGAAACCGTTTATTAATAGATTGATGAAACTACGATTAAAATCAAAAAGTATCGAGACAGGTTCAATAAAAGGTTAAGCAAACAAAACACTACTAAGTTTTTCACACATACCGAAACGCATTGAAATTACTCGATGTCTGTTTCGCTATTCAAGTTGACATCATCAGTAGATGATTAAAGCTGAAAATAGTAGCTTCTCACTGCAATATACACAGTATATCTTTATTTCTTTCCGCGTCAATACACCACTGGGGCACCTTGAACCAAACCAATATGTTAGCATAGATTTTATTAATCGTTTTTTGGAATCGCCTCAATTACCCTCGTCACGGCTTCTTGGACTTGCTTAACACTGTCAAAAAACGTTCAATTCATGACACGGTTGAGTTTCGGGAGCAGGAAATAGACACACGGAGATAAATCAGGTGAATACGGAGGATGTTGAAGCACACAAACTTGTTTTTTCGCCAAAAATTAATGAACAGCGTGAGACGTGAGGAACTTTCCGTTTGTTTATGAATTACTATTATATTACTTTGTCAAAATTTCGTGAATTTTCTACCAATTCATCGCGATTTATGTATATATTATTCTTCCAAAACATCACGACCGTCCTTGACTTGCTTATAACATTCAAACACGTATACGGAATGAGCAGTCATCACCATAAATTGTTTTCATCAATTAAAATGTTTCTCTATAAGTTTTATCGAGCTTGAAACAAAACTTAAAATTAGCTCTTCGTTCCTTCGTGTTTTAGCGACGAGATGACAAAAGGTATTACAACTTTAAGCACTCTAACTTGAAAACCTGTTGATCGATTCCAATGATGCCGGTCTCATTTTATAGAGGAGAGATGTACTTTTCAGAATATATATTATTTCAATAGATGTCGCTAGTAGTTTTCTTTAAATTTACAAAATTCTTTTACTTTTCCAATATACTATGTACTCATACTAACGATCTCAATTCTCAAAACGCCTCTTGTTGCATCGTTATGTAAAAACTATTAACGAATTATATTTTTTCATTGGTGGACACAAAGTAAAGTCTACAAAAGAAGTTTAACGAAGAGAGTTAATTGAATTTTTCGGTTAAGAAGTTGAAAGGACTATTTTAAACAAATATCTTAATGAATTGGTGTATTGTTCATCTGTTGACATGAAAGGTTGATGTATAAGAAAAGATATACTACCATGATGACACAAAGTAAAGTCTAAAAAAGAAGTTTAACGAAGAGAGTTAATTGAATTTTTTGGTTAAGAAGTCGAAAGAACTATTTTTAAACAAATATCTTAAAGAATTGGTGTATTGTTCATCTGTTGACGTGAAAGGTTGATGAATAAGAAAAAATATACTACCATGATGACACAAAGTAAAGTCTACAAAAGATGTTTAACGAAGAGAGTTAACTGATTTTTTTTGGTTAAGAAGTCGAAAGGACTATTTTTAAACAAATATCTTAATGAATTGGTGTATTGTTCATCTGTTGACGTGAAAGGTTGATGTATAAGAAAAAATATACTACCATGATGACACAAAGTAAAGTCTACAAAAGATGTTTAACGCAGAGAGTTAATTGATTTTTTTGTTTAAGAAGTCGAAAGGACTATTTTTAAACAAATATCTTAATGAATTGGTGTATTGTTCATCTGTTGACGTGAAAGGTTGATGTATAAGAAAAAATATACTACCATGATGACACAAAGTAAAGTCTACAAAAGAAGTTTAACGAAGAGAGTTAATTGAATTTTTTGGTTAAGAAGTCGAAAGAACTATTTTTAAACAAATATCTTAATGAATTGGTGTATTGTTCATCTGTTGACATGAAAAATTGATGTATAAGAGAAGATATACTACCATGATGACAAATTAAAGTCTACAAAAGAAGTTTAATGAACAGAGCTAATTGAATTTTTTGGTTAAGAAGTCGAAAGGACTATTTTTAAACAAATATCTTAATGAACTGGTGTATTGTTCATCTGTTGATGAAAATATACTACCATGATCAAAAGAAAGCCCCCCCCCCCCCCCCCCCCGCCGCCTCAGGTCATTGCTGATTTTTCCATGAATACATATCTAAAAAGACTGATCCTCCTGAATGTGACTTTTGCATCGTCTTTTTAACAATCAAGCATCTCTTTCAGGAAAATACTGGATACCTGCTCTTTTTTTTGGGAAAATAGGATAACTAACAACCTTAAATCATTCATCTCATTTAATTCAATCTTTTTAGTGCTCACAATCAATGACGACTAGTCTCAGTCAATATACCTAGATATCTTTTCAATTTTGTAAGGTAATTATTCGCTCACATACAAGGTGGGTCTCGTGGAAAACAGTACTTTTCGTACTCAAATTTTCAGTTCTATACATATATAATTTTTATTCATTTCATTATCACATATTTATTTTTCATTTTATTTATTTACAATTTATTACACATCAATCTGACGCTGCATTCTTCGCTTTATTTTTCATCTTATATCTATTTTGGCCTATTATTGGATACAACTTCATTTTCTACCGCTAAATGGTCTTCGATGCCGATGAAACTAAATTTTGCAATTCTATTTCTCTCGCAGTCTCTGGACTGCCTCCAATAACCAATGCTCATAGATATATTAAAACAGAAATCTTCCATTCGTATTCCACGTGTCCGATCGTTCCGAATCAGCCGCCGCCATAGCGCCAAGACAAGTACCTTCCAGGACCGGTTTTTGCCCTAACAGCCGTCGTCAGCTGGGCTCGAGTTCGACGCAAGGAGACAGCCGATGAGAAACGATCAGAGTTAAGCCAAGTCTGATTGTTTCTCATCGGTTGTCTCCTTACGTTGGACTCAAGTTCAGCTGACGACGGCTGTTAGGGCAGAAACCGATCCTGGGAGGTACTCGACTTGACACGATGGCGGCAACTGATTCGAAACGATCTGAGAAGGATTTCCCACCCATCCCTTACATTGGAGGGCACATGTTTCATTTGTTGGTGGTTAGACTCATCAGGGTACCGACATATGCTCTCTCACAAACACCGAATCGCTTATAAATGGAGTTTTTTTTTAAGGAAAAAACAAAAAGATCAGGTACAGTTGGAAGCAGAATAAAAGAGAAACATCGAATAAGGACGACAATCCTGCATCTCCATCCCAAGTCAATATCAATAGCAATTCTTAAGACAATCTTTCTGTCACTTTGCCGGATGTTTTCATGTCAATTACTTAGAACTAGCAGGTTTAAAATGCCATTCGTCACAACATTGAATACTTCTAGTTCGACCCAAAGTCTTATATTCATGCATAACTTTGATTCTCAAACCTTCACATCCATATACCGGTAGAAGAAGTGTCGTTCAATAATGTCATTATTCCACGAAGACTAACTTAAACCCGATTCTTTCATGCCAACACCACGCCCCTTTTTAAATTTGAGTACTTACTTGAAAACAGACGATGCACAAGCACACGCTTTTAAAATAATCGCGGGAATACTGCTGGGAAGTCGTATAAGAAAAATACCTCATAAATAATAAAATATAAATTTTTTTAAAACGTTTTATTTTAGAACATTTTTTGTCGTCGCATACAGAGACGCATTCGTAAACAAGCAAAACGTCATCATTTTTTTGTTCAAGATATGGTAGAATATTTTGGGTTTGATTGAAATACGTCTACAGGGTGTTTAACAACGATAATTTTATTGTTATTTATGTACCGTAAATCTTAAATATTATAGTGATCGTATCCGCGTTCTTTTTTTTAATTAAATTTTCTTGTAATTTTAATTTTTTACAGCAGAGCAGAAGCAAAAACTTCATCTTACCTCCTTATTGGCTTTCTACATTTTTCTTTTTACTTTGTCTGCACAAGAACGGAAAAAGTCAAAGTCGTATGATGGTAAATCTGGTATGAATATTCGATGTAATAGAAGTTTTGGTTCGTCGAAATATTTTTGAAATGGTCATGATACAGAAGAGCTCTTTTTCCCTTTACTTCTTCGCAAATATTGTACTTGACTAAATTGGATATGGTAGAGAGTAAGAGAGTACACCATCAAACGTACATTAACACCTTCATAGAAAATGTCTCTTTGTCCAGAATCTTATCATTGATTTTGCTTGTCGGGATTATTGCAAAGGATTTTGTAGTGCAATTTACAATTCCATATCTATTTTTATTCTCAATTGTTAGTTCATCAAGACCCCACGAGCCTTCTGTCGTTGTTTCGAAATGGTTTGGGGTGTGGTGTTAGTTCGTGTTTCTGTCCCACCTCTAAGCTGGGTCCACGCCAATAAAATTTTGTTTGTGTGTTGAATTTACTGGAACAATTTGTTTGAATTATCTGATGGAAAACAGATGCGTCTGCATTGCCGCGTAGGCACATCCCATACAATACATACAGCCCGCACAACGCAAATTTGTATTGATGTGGACCCAGCTTAACAGTATACGACAAGAATTTTCGCGAACGACATTGCGTCTTCTGATTTTTTAGGCTATATTTACAGTAGGGTTCTATAGTATATCCAATTTTGAAGCTGAAAAAGGGCGCTTTAAAATAACCATGCGACCGGAAAAATTCTGAGTTCTACAGTCGATAATGACACATCGGTAAATAAGTCCCCGGTCTAAGAAATAAAACACTCTTTTTTTACAAATTTCGACTTTATTCATCAATATATTCTCCTTGAAGAGCAGGGCCAATCATTCTAACATTTCTACACCTTTTGCTTTCCAAATATACTTGAGTTTCGGCAATTACCTCTTCATTGGAGCGACATTTCTTTTCAGCGAGAATGTTTTTTAAGGTCTGAGAACAGGAAATAGTCGCCGGGAGCCAGATCTGGAGAATACCGCGGAGGAAGAAGCAATTCGAAGTGCAATTCATGCACTTTTTTTTGTTCATTTGGAGCCTTTTTTGCGATCTCATCCATCAGACGCACCAATAACGCTAGGTAATATTCGTTATTGATGGTTTTGCCTTTCTCGAGATAATCGATGAACAATATCTCATGCGCATCCCAAAATATAGAGACCTTGCTTGATTTTCCTGGAGTAGAGTCCGGGTACTGTTTATCAAGCCATCATTTTGCTTTACGGTCTTTTACTTCATTAAAAAGCAATGCCTAATCGACCTACGAAATTATTTTTTGTTATTGTTTTGAAAATAACAAAAGTAGCGTCACTTAAAGTACAACTCAGAAACTAATAGATAGATTGTCATGAAATTTTAATACATAACGTTTGAAGATTGACACAACTGACCACTGGTAAGGATTTTTCGTAAATGATGCCATCTATATATCAGACCAGGTTATATATCCAAACTTATTATTTTAATGGTACTAATTCTATGAGCCGTTTTATTATGACGTTTCCTTGAATCCAGACTCCAGACTCGATACTGTTAGGAGAATAATCTCCAAAAAATCTTAGTAAGAACATCATAAAATATCCTTTACTTGTGTTGTTGTCTCCAGCGACCCACTAAAAATGAATTTATGAATATATCGGGCAAATATTTTTATGATTTATGTTAAACGCTTTCTGCCATAGCTTAAGCTTTGAAACATATATGTAACAAGACTATATCGTTTCATCTAAAAAAATGAAGCTTGCATGATCGATTCCTTTAATCCCAATCCTCCTGATTGCTGTGTTTAGCACTAATCTCTCGATGCATCCGCCTCAATGTCAGAATTATCCATCTTTACAGCGCGGTCTCTGCTGCTTCCCGGGACTTCCTAATCCAATAGGCACCCAACGAAAAGGTAAAATACCCAAACCGTTGCTGAGTAGCGTGGGAACGTCGGCTGATCGTCAATCACCTTTCGAGAGTGGTACTTCTACTTTCTTCACGTCTTCCAATCGTCATGAGAATGGTGACATGCTCCTGTTAGAGAAGCAAGGTCGTACCTCTCAACAAAATCGTATGGCGGAAAACGGAAGCGGTAACAATAACCAAGAAGGTCCGACGAATGTTTGTCCTTCCCCGAGCTCGCTGCCCAGACCTCCTCGATCTTCTCACAGATCCGGACTTCCTCGGCGTATGGGCGACTATAACCGCCTGGAAAATGGTGTGGAATCCCAAAGAAAAAACTCAAACGGTGCTGATTCACTGTCGTCCAATGCAAGTTCCAGGCGCACATCTCCAGCACGTTCCCTCATCCAACCACCAAGGAAGTTGGGAGAATACGGTCGCTTGAGCGAAAGTGGAGGAAGCTCAGCGAGTCTGAGAAAATCATCTACACGCGTGAGAAGCGGAAGCGCAGGTGAGAGGGATTCGGCATCAACTCTCAGCGAGAACTCGGCAAGTTCCTTGCCCACTCCGTCCAAGGCAAAAATGTACGGGAACGGTTTGAGAAGAGGTAATTCCCTGGGTAGAGAAACCAAAAGCTCAGCTGACTCTAGCAAGTATAGAATACAGTTTTGAGGCTGTGGTTAATGAGGTGGGCTTTAAATGATGGATATAAGAGATTAATTGGGATATCGAGAATTCAAATACATTTTATAACAATTTTTTTCTTATGTTACAATGTACCCGCGACAAAAAATTAGAGGCACTGACATTTGGGGAATTTTACGTGAAGCGGACAACGAGAAAAAAGTGAGGTTCTGAAATTTGAATTTTTTTTTTGAGGTGTAGTAAGATATGGGATTTTATAAAATTCACCTGATTGACGGAAGGGTTTCTTTGGAATTTTATTTTCATTTTGAAGTAAGTTATAATAAAATAATAAATATAGCGTTTTGTATAGAAAATTGACTCTTCTTTTTGACACAAAGTAAATATTATAATTTGGATTTTTTTTTGATGCAAAAATAAAGCTTAAACTTTATACATTTTACCATAAAAATTGGAAAATGGGATCCAAATTAGTTTAGGAGATAAATCAATTACAGTAAATACTGGGTGCTTGTTAAAGTTATGGTTTGTGAAAAAAAGGTAGTAAAAGTAAAATTGCTGTGACCTTACCTATTTCTGCATAAAGACATGCATATTCTGTACTAGTTTTACACTTGATGCTTATATATTGTTAATAATGTATCAAAAGACAAATATTTTATTATTATTCACGTATGGGCCCTGGTGGACCACGCGAAGTACAATTAGAGGCGTTTATTGTTGTTAGCCTTTCTTTGCGCCCATACTAATTTCATTCTTTCGCGATGAGCTTTTTTCCTTTCGTCAGACCAAGTTGTTCCAGTCTTCCTACATTTTTCCCCCTAACCAACCTCCCAAACGTTAACCTTGCGTCTGAAACAGCCTCTATCCTGAATGTCACATTGTGTAATATTTGCTGATCTTAGATCTTCTTTAATTGCAGCAATCCATTTAATTATTTCTAGTTTAGCTCTACTCCTATTTTCATAAAATTCGACTATTTGTCTAGTTAACCTACTCGGATTCATCCGTTTTATGTGTCCGTACTTAAGTCTTCTTTTTCTCATATCGCTATGTATATCAGTGTATTGTTTGATTTCTTGGTTTTCTCGAAGTCGGTATGTTGTGCCATTTATTTGTTTGGGGCCTAAGATTTTTCTTTCCTTCTTTTCAATGTCCTCGATGTCTCTCTTTCTATTCATAATGAGCGTTTCTGCCCCATATAGACATTCTGGTTTAATAACTGTGTTGTAATGTCTCAATTCCGTGTTTTTAGATATGCATTTTTTGACATCTACCCTTATTGGCTGCTTTTTCCAACCCATTTTCCATGATTATTTCTCCCAAATATTTGAACTGAGAGACTCGTCTGATGCTACCATATTTTGTTTTTAGTAATGGTGTTCTTAGTCTGTTGCAGGTCATGTATTGTGTCTTTTCAAACGAAATTTGGAGTCCTGCCTTTTCTGCTATTTCTTTTAGGATTTCAATCTGTTTTTGTGCCGTTAATATATCTTGAGTCAAAATTGCTAGATCATCAGCAAACGCCAGACAATCTATTTTGATGTTGGTTCTCCCCAGTTTAATGGGCTGGTCAATATTCATGGCCGCCTTTTTTACACGCCACTCCTGTATTACTTTTTCTAGAACACAGTTAAATAAGAGTGACGAGAGTCCATCCCCTTGTCTCACTCCAGTCTTAATTTCGAAGGCTCTGAGATGTGACCCATGAATTTAACTTTTGACCTTGTGTTAGTTAATGTTGCTTTAATAATTGCCAGCGTTTTCAGATCTAGTCCTTGTTCTTTCAAAATTTGGAATAAAGATTCGCCGTCAATAGAATCATATGCTTTTTTGAAATCCACAAATGTACAGACGAGATCTTTATTGTACAGTTTTTGATGTCTTAGGATCAACTGTTCAGGGCAGGATCTGCCCGGTCGAAAACCTGCTTGATATTCACCAATTTTAGGTTCTAACTGTCCCTGTGCTCTGTCTAGTAGACATTGAGATAGGATCTTGAACAAATTGGGAGAAGAGATATCCCTCTGTAGTTGTTTACATCCGTTATATCTCCTTTCTTGTGTAGTGGATGGATTAGAGCATCTTTCCAATCTTCCGGAATCCGTTCGGTTAACCAAATTTTTTGTAAAATTTTGGTTATTTTCTTGATTGTACCTGGGCCTGCCTTCAAAATTTCAGCATTGATTCCATCTTCCCCAGAAGCTTTGTTATTTTTAAGTCGCTTGATTTGCCTAATTATTTCATCCTCATTCGATGGTACTGAATCTGCATTTATTTGTTTAGGGTTGGTAATTTGTTTAAGGGCTCAAGACAGTTTAGTAGTTGTTCAAAATATTTCGCAAGTTCTTCGCAGTTGTCTTGGTTATTTAGAGCTAATTGTCCGTTTTCCTTTCGGAAGCAAAGACTTTGGGGTTGATAGCCTGTTAATTTAGTTTTAAATGTTTTGCAAAAGTTTTTAAATAAGAAAAATATTTTATTTTATAATTTTTACAATTTTACTATTACAATCAACACTGGTTCGTTTTATAACCATGCCTTCAGCAGTTGGAACAAAACAGTGGTTTGGAATAGTTACTGATGATTGAAATCGTGATTGGAGAAAAAATCTTTCGCGTTCAATCGCATCTTTGGAGCAGCAGTATATGGTTGTTTGAGTTAAATTTGAATTCGCCCATTCATACAATCGCATTAACATAATAATTGCTCTACTTGGAGGTAACTGCAAGCTTGCACGTATCGCTAAACGTTTCAGGTTTCCTCTAAGACCATCACATGATCCCTTAGCGTGGAGGTCGCGTGAAAATGAAACTCTGCATCTGTCTTAAAATCTTGTTTATAATCTATTTTTAAATTGTTGTGAGGCACCATCTGTGATATAGATAATTTTCGTTACAACTATTGTTTTTTTTTAAAGAGGCTCGTATAATATGTTTTGGAAAGCATAAAAATAAAATGTCGAACTGATCTACTAATTGCTTTGCTTTTCTCGCTTGTCGTCTGGAAGTTTAAAATTCTTCTGCAAGTATATTTTCACTCCAAGATTTAGGTGCTACAGTCAGTATCATTGTCTTTATAGAAGTAGATGTAAACGGATCCTTACATTTCTTCTTCAACTGCTTCAAAATTTCTTGATCCTGGTCAGTTTGGGTCGAACTATGTTTATACTTATCTCCGGGTACTTACGGTACATCTTGGGAGTTTTGTGTAGTTTTTGCGTACTCTCCACGAAATTTTCTATCACTATCGGAGTTGTTTCAACCGACATTCGTTTCCTGCAGGATGCACACACATACACATTTGATGAACAGTTCCATTTTTCAGCTAAACATTTAGGAATTTTAAAACTTTCGGTGAGCTGGTAAATTAAATGGATTGAAACACTGATCACCATAGGGAGTCTTTTATCTCTTTCTATTATATAACTTTGATTCGTTTTGATGAAGTGATTCTTTTCGCAACTAAGAGATGGCGTTATTATTTAAATTTTGTCGTCACAATATGAGAAAAAATTACGTAAAATACTGTTTTATTTTAATATAGCTTTCTACACATATTTTTGTTTAAAATAATACATTTTATTTTAAATTTAGGTATTAAGTAACCTCATAACGACACAAATAGATAAGACAAGAATACATAATCAATAAAATAAAAAATCAGAACTTCACTTTTTTTTCGTTGTCCGCTTCAAGTAAAATACCCAAGTTTTTATTTTACATCTATTTCTCTCGATGAAACTTCCTCGATTTTGCTTTATGTAGAGTTATTTATCATTAATTGTTTAAAACATGAGTTGGTTAGAGTGAGAAAGAGACTTTACTTCGTGCTGCAATAAAAAGATAGAGGCATTAAAAAACAATTAAAAGAGAACATACATTTTTATCTTCATTAATACTTCGTAACTCCTTCAGTAGCCCGAATTACCTCAAACATTGATCCATCAACCATTTGAAACAAGGACTGGATCAGTTTTTCAGCTCTTCCTAGTGCAAATCCTCTTCAAGTTCAAATCTGGATAACGGGTAGGCCGTTCTAGAACACAAGCAGGCCAACGTAAATTTTGCATTGTGATTCGGAGCGTTGTTCTGTTAGAAAACTCCGTTCCTGCTAAATCTTCAAAATTTGGCCTTTGTACTTCATACATTTGACAAATTTTTATATTTTTCAGCGTTCACCCAGTTTTCCATGAAAAGTATAAAAAAAAATTTGAAAAACCTAATGGCTACCTAAATCATAATCCACCACCTGTGACACCTCTGACAATATTCTTTGTTTTTTTCCTTAAATCATGATAATAATGTTGGTCTCCTTCTGAACCATTAAGGTTGCCACTCTATAGTCCAGGACATGTTGTGCTGTAGCGGTAGTTGTTTTTTATTTATTTTTTCCTTTGAATCCACTAAGTTTTCGTGGACAAACGTTGGTCCTAGTACCGACATTTACTTGGACACCTACTTCCTGTATGATGATGCGCGCAGATAGGTAGATTTTGAAGCGATTCTCAAAATGAGGGACTTTTCTCACTATGTAATTACTTGCGATCATCCAGTACTCTTCCTTTTGCTATAGTTTTCACTTTTATTGACAATATAACTAATTAATAAGACACGAATTTTTCTACATGAATTTTTCCTAACAAGAACAATCCCTCTTATTTCAATACAAGAACTCTCACTCACTAACTTTCGGTCTTTGATCCATAATTAAAATAACACTAATAAACACTGTAAAAACTAGTTTATTGATGTAAAAATTATTCAATAGCGTACTAAAATCCCTAGGTTTAGATAAACAATCTGCCTTTATCTTTCTGTCATAGATGGAATTAATTGAAAGCCAACATTAGCAGACAACTCCCCGAAAATATATTAACCTTAAATAGATTTAGAGTTGACGAAGTTTCCATTTTAGGTTGAGAATGAGAATCGCTTCAAATATGTATAATTTAAAGGTATGTAGAATAGATAATACATATTAATTTACTGTCTCTAGCTTTTTGTCGGAGAGTGTAACCTATAGAGTATACGAAAGCATGTAATATGTTAAAGAGAAATTTCAAAAGAAAATGGAAGACTTGTGCATGTGCCTTACAATATTTATATTTTTTACTTTTGCTAGATCGAATAAAATAAACTATTGTTAAAATGTTTTTAGAAGAATATCTTTAGGGACCATATTCGCCAACAAAAATGTTCATCTACTGCCTCCTTGTTGGTCGAGTCAATGGCACAGTGTCTTCCTTTACACTTGTTGATATATCTACAAATATATTTAAAAAATGTCATTGGTTAGACCATCAAGGTTTTATTTTTATTTTTTGTGTCCTATTATCAAACGTTATTGTTTGTAAATAGAAATATATGGATTTTTAATTCAATCTGGATTATTATTTATACCTATTGTCCTTTTTTTGTTATTTACCATCTTAATAAAATCATGTGGCAATACATGATCCTTAACTTAGTTATAGGCCAATGGGCAACAATTATTTATAAAGAAAATAACGCAAACTTTATCTTCGAAGTAATGTCCTACATTTTCTATAAACTTCCGAATCACATATTATATAAAAAGCCAAGTGATGTTGAAGGAATCGTAAGAAATGAAAATCTGAAGCGGTCAAGTCTGGAGAATATACCGGGTGTGATAAAATCTCCCAGTCCAACTCGGTGGATATCTCCAGAGTTCTTTTTACTGTATATAGCTTTGTTTTGTCTTTAAACAAATTGATATTCTTCCCTTGTCAGTATGTCAAGTCCTTTTTTGAAGATGGTGCAACTCACAATGCTCTCATAATTTTCCTTAGCTGATGTAGGGGTACATTTTTAAGGTGATCCTTAATTACGACATCTCCGTAATTGTTCAGCCGTTTCATGGAAAGTACGTGAGATATCGATGAAAATAAGTGATAGTCGGAGGGGGCCTGGGGTCTGGTGAGCACGGCGGGTGGGGCAAGAGTTCCCAGACAAATGCAGGAATGGTTTCTCTGGCCACTTTGGTTGTGTGTGAAGGGTCGTTGTCGTGCTGCACAACTTTTCCATGTCTTGTACCCCATTCTGGTCGCTTTCCAAAGCGATTCGGTCTTGCGGTCGATGTTGATGGTTCTGGGTCAACCCATGATTTTCTGCGTTTTGGGTTTTCGAAATATATCCATTTGTTGTATCCAGTCACGATCCCATGCAAGAAAGTATTTTTTCATGCCGAGAAAGCAAAACTTCGCACACCGTTTTTCGCTTTTCCATCTGTTTGTCGTTCAGCTGATGACAAATTTTCCTGCCTTTAACCTCTCTGCCATTTGTTGTTGAGTTTACATATCGTCTTCTTCGAATAATGCTTGTAATTCGGCTTCTTCATTTTTTTTTCGGTTGACCTGGTCGTTCTTTGTTTTTCAAGTCAAAATTGCCACTTTCGAATCGTCTAAATCAACGCCCACAAGTATCTTCCATTGAGATATTGTCACCGTAAGTTTCCACAAGTATACGACGGCTTTTACTCGCATTTTTGGGCTCGCAATTCGACGGGTTTAACACACGAAAAAAATTTAAGGCTAACTCGAAATCGTTTAAACATCAATGGCTTGTCGAAAGGTACTATCGTACGACAAAGATTCTTCATTCTTCACTTTTTTTTGCAGTCCTGGATGTTCTGCATCTTCTTCATTTTCTTCTTTTTGACTTAACATCCCATAAAAAACCTTTGCTATAAATCTATATGTTTTACATAGAGCATTGATGATCCTTTTCAATAACGTCTATAATCTAGTAATTGTGGAGTGCCTCTTCCGTTATCCTTGTCCACTGTTTTCTCTTTCTCGCTCTCCTTTTCCAATCCGTTATTCCATCCTGCAGGTTCTATCTCACTCCTTTCCTCCATCTCTTTCTTAGTCTTTCATTCGGGCTTGATCTTTCAATGCTCATTCCTAAGATTTTCTTGATTGGTCTTTCGATGTCCATCCTCTTGATGTGACCTCATCAACTGGGGTCTGGACTATTATGCATTATTTAAGGCGAAATTTCCAATTTGGAATTGCTGGGACCACTTACAAATATTGTACGAACGAGCATTATATCAAAAAGCCATACAAATCATGTCCTGGGCTTCGGTAACATTAGGGAGAAAGAACATAGTGCCCAAATGTTACTTATCGAACGACATTACTTCTACAACTGATTTTCAGATGAGGTATTGAAGCTGAAAGATGGTGCTTTAAAATAATTGTACTGAGGTGACAAAAATATTTGTTTTATGTAAATAAAGAATCATTGGGTAAAAAACAAAAAGCAAAACGGAGACACATTTCTCAGTGATTCTTTTTCTGTAATAAATTTGCCCAACGAACAAAATTTAAAAAAATATTCTAAAATAAATACAAACTTTTGAACGTTAACGTTTCGGGAGGAACGTTAACGTTTCTTCTCCTCTCGTTTTCAAAACCAATCTAAAAAATAAATTATATTAATTTCTATATATACTGAAAAGATAGGAAGTAAATCTATTTTGTGTCTATGTCAATGATACATTGACAATAATAGTTTTTAATGACAGTGACATACTACCAATTAAATATATAGGTAAAGTATACTGTTTAATTATAATGTATTGAAATAACACAATAATCACGCAGTAAACCTCACCTCATATATATATATATATATATATATATATATATATATATATATATATATATATATATATATATATATAAACCTTATACCTAAGGTTGTGGGAAGAATGTGTCGCATAGTTTTTGACTGCAGCGAACATTCACCGTAGGATGGCGCGTTCATTGAGATTGCGACCCGCCATCGATATGACCAGTTGACTTGGTCTTGCTCTGTTCGTTTCGTTTCAGCTGTCTCACTGCGTTGAGCTCGAGCCCAGCTGATGACGGCTGTGAGGCCAGAAACCGGTCCTGGGAGGTACTTGTCTCGGCATGGTGACGGCGACTGATTTGAGACGAGCAGAGGTACGTGGAAGTACGGATGAAAAATTTCTGTTTTTAATAATTTATTTTTTAGATTCGTTTTGAAAATGGGAGGAGAAGACCTCCCTAAACGTTAACGTTCAAAAGTTTGTATTTATTTAAAAAAATGTCTATTTTTTTAAATTTTGTTCGTTAAGCAAATTTATTACAAAAAAAAAGAATCACTAAAAAATTTGTCTCCTTTTTGTTTTTTTACCCAATGATTCGTTATTTACATAAGAATAGATATTTTTGATATGTTTTGAGTTTTAGATCGTGGCGAAAAACCGAAAAAAAGAAAAAAATACATGAACAGGCCACAATACAGACAATACTTAAAACGTTCTGAGACGAATAGGTTTTGCAGCGACTGAAACGCAGGAGTAGGATTAAGGGCCGGTTCTACAATGTAAGAATATACCAGGTATAAGCTATACTTGGAATAATGCGAAGCCCGACCCGTTCTGTAGAACGGGTGTTTTAAATTTTATTCCAAGTACAGCTTATACCTGGTATATTCTCGTATTATAGAACCAGCCCTAAGTTGAGGATGTAATAATAACGTTGAAAACAATGTACAGGGCGTAACAGACGTTTGTTTGTTTCTTTGTCCAGAATTTTTTGTTCTGGAATTCCCAGACATCTCAGACTAGGTCTTAGAAGAAAAACTTAAACAGTGGATTTTTTTTTCTTTATTCGGCCGCTTAGGAAATTAGATGCTATGTTGGTTGAAAGTGTAAAAAAGTGTACCCTATGTAAGCAAGAGATAGCAGGCAACTTCACTGCGCAAGCATTTTCTATCTACTTAGCGTATGTTATTTACACATATAACAGCTGTCTTCTGAAAGAAAGAGACAACAAGAGGAGAATCGGAAGAAACTAATCCCTATCGTAAAAGCAATAATTTTTTGCGGCAAACAAGGCATCTCCTTGAGAGGTAAAATCGATTGGGGGCGCATACAAATTACACCAGAATCACCTGAACCTGAACAACCACTACAGAATGATGGTAATTTTAGAGCCCTGTTGCGGTTTGCGGCTGAGTCTGGAGATAAAGATCTGGCTGAGCATTTGAATACTTCACAGAAGAATGCCCTGTACACAAGCCCTCAGATCCAAAACGAAATAATTGACATTTGTGGTGAATTAATTCAACATAAAATAATTGAAGAAGTAAAGAAAGCCAAACTATTTGCGATTCTGGCTGACCAAACCACCGACATCGGACGTGTAGAACAAGTCTCGTTATGTCTTCGATATGTTGATTTTACAGATAATAAACACCATATACTTAAAGAGATATTCCTTGAGTACATTCCAACGGTCGATGTTTCAGGATCCGGTCTCGCAAATCTTATTATTACAGCTCTGAAAAAGCATGGACTTGAATGTTCTCATGTGGTTGGTCAAGGTTACGATGGGGCTGCAGCTATGACTGGGTATTTGCACGGTGCCCAAGCTTATGTTCGCCAAGAATGTCCTCTTGCTCTTTATGTACACTGTAGTGCACACTCTCTCAACCTTGCTATTGCTGATTCATGTTCATTAGCAAATGTCCGAAATTGCATTGGGATTGTGCAGTCTGTTGGTTGCTACTTTCGACATTCTGCTCAACGCACTGCTTTGTTGAAAGAAAAAATTCAAGAGCTACTACCCGTCGTTAACCAAAAAAGCTTGCTCTCAATGTGTGAAATACGGTGGGTCCACAAACATGAAGCTATTATAAGATTCAGGGAAATTTATTCAGCGATTGTGAATGCTCTCGAAGAACTTCAATTTAATCACAATAAGGAAACATCGCAACAAGCCGCCCAATTGCTAAGTACACTTCGATCTTCGGATTTTGTGATGTGTTTAGTGATTCTTCAAAAAGTTATAAGCTATACATTGTCGCTATTAAAACAATTACAGACAATCACAACATTCAAACATGTAGATGATGTTATTAATGTCTTACAACTCCTGAGAAACAACACTGACGTCGAATATCTTCATCTCTATGAAGACGCAAAGGTTTTACTGGAAGAAAATGGTGGTATACTGCGAATACCGCGCGTCGTCGGAAGACAATTAAATAGACCGAACATTCCTGCATTGGATGTATGCACGTATTACAAAATTAATTTGTTCATTCCATTTCTTGATCATACAATTCAACAATTGGTTGAAAGGTTTACCAAACATCGTAAAGTAGTATCAGCATTATCTGATGTGCTACCTTCAAATTTTACTGCCAGTTCTGAAATTGAAGAAGCAATTTCCAGGTACTCGTCACTGCTTTCCGAAAGCAACATATCAGTGGTTAAAGCAGAACTTGAAGTATGGAAAACAGTGATGACAAGTATCTTGCCTACCCCGAAATCTAGTTTGGAATGCCTAGATATGTGCGATAATAAACCTTAATCCTAATATTTACACATTACCACAAATCTTGGCTACCATTCCTGTATCCATTGCTACCCCAGAAAGGTCTTTTTCGAGCCTAAGGAGACTGAAAAACTATTTACGAAACACTATAAATGAAAACAGACTTAATGGTTTGGCTCTCATGAACATTCACTATGGAACAGAAATTCATGCAGATGAATTAGTGGATATATTTAAAAGTAAAAGCCGAAGATTTCTTCTTTCATGGTTTTAGATTTAGCGCAGAGGATCGAAATTAATTTAACCATTTCATTTAAAGTTAAGAACTTTATAAATATATAGATTTTAAATTTCATGTAAGTATATTTTTGTTGTTTTATTTACTTCAAACTAATTGATCAACTTGTTTTTCATTTCACATTAAACAGTTAACAATTGTGTGGACTACCCTGTATTTTCAATATTGATCTTACAAATGAAGCACTGCCCGTGTTATTTTAACGTTTAACCAAACAACAGTTTGAAATTAGCACTTGTTGTTTGTGTGAAAAGGCGACGAAGATTTTTAAAGTGAAAACTATCATCGAGAAGTTATGAGGGAGTACCTTGGCATACTTTCACCGTTGCGGACTGATTCAGTACACGGCGGCGAACGATAGCCTCTGCGAAGAAGCCTTTCGAGATTGCAGATCTGTGCGAAAGCCACTCTGAATATAACGAAATTAATTCCATATTGCGTGTAGATATATTTTGAAGTGGATGCGTTCATTTCATTAGTAGGAATTAAGATAAATCTTTAAATTTTACAATATTTTAATTAATACACTGCGGGTTGGGAACCTCTGGCGTTACACTAACAAACTTTTATTACAAAAATTTTTTCACAATACACCAAAACACTATGTTTATATTCTGGACGCACGTTTCGCTAACCATGTTAGCATCATTAGCAGATGATAAAACTCAATTCTTATTCTAAAAACTCCTTACTTTATATAATGCTCGCTTCGCATTGTGGGCGGAGCGACAATGCTAATCAATAGTAGCAGTGCACCTAGAGCAGTAGGAACAGAGAACTCGAAGGAATAGGACCGTTGAATCTGTTCATACTACTGGTACATTTACTGATTTTTATACTCTCATAAGCGTCTAATTGTCTAGTGTTTGTTACATGTTTTATTAATCTTAAATTATTGATATCTATGCAATGGTCATTCTCAAAAATATGTTGAGCAACACAATATTTATCGGGCCTATTGTGTCTTAATTGAGCTACGTGTTCTTTAAACCTTGTTCCGATTGATCTTCTCGTTTGCCCAACATACCTTTGATCGCAATCCTTACAAGAAATTTCATAAATACCCGACCTTTCCATTGGAGGAGTTTTATCTTTAGAATTACCTAATAAATGTCGTAAGTTTAAACCAGTACTGTATACCAGTTTTAGATTGACATTCTTAAAAACACGTTTTAAGCCTCGCGTTAAATAATGATGAAAAGGTAATGAAACAAATCTTGAGGTGTCTCTTTCCAATTGAAAAGCCGAGTTTTCACGAACTAAAACCTTATATCTATGTTTTATCTAGAGTCTTTATCTTGTATCTAGAGTATGGCTTGGAACATTAGATGAAGAGCAAGAGTCCATGATCAAGAAAGAAAAATCTTTTTGACGTACGACTCTGTACGAAGTACTCTCTGTACTCCTTGATGTTACTCTGACACTTTCAACGTGTAATTTAGCCTTTCGTTAGCATAGAGAAAGGGCAAATAGCAATGATCGGAGGAAACTTTTTGAGTATTGTTGAGTTATTAGCAAAATACTCAATAAATCATAGGGCCAGATAAAATACTTAACTCCAAAAATACAAAAAGAGCTCATTTCTTTTCTGCTTCTAAAAATCTCACTCATAAATGAAATAAATGGCGCACCATTTTACTCTATAATATTCGATACGACTCAAGATATTTCAAAAATAGATCAAATGTGTGAACTTTACCGTTATGGTATGATCGACAAAAACAAAAATGGAATCCCAAAGGCGCTCGTCATTAAAGAGGCATTTTTAGGATTTCGTGAAATTAAGGACCAAACTACCTTAGTAATGTCCAACCAAATTAATAAATCCATAAATGATACAAATATACCTTTAAATGAGTGTCAAAGACAAGGATATAATGGTGGAGTTCAAACAGTGGAGTTCTTATGGTGGAGTTCAAAGTAATACTTAATGATTCAGTAAGAGAGGCTATTGATATGCAACATTTTTTTGAAACAGTTCAACAATTTTATATTTTCTTTTGGCATAGTATCAAAAGATGGAATATCTTATCAAGTTTTATATTTGATAAAGAAGGGGAGTCTTCAACTTCGATAACATTAAAAACATTGAACCTTACTAGATGGGCAGGATGTTATGATGCTATGTTTGCTTTAAAAGTTTGGTTTGTTGAAGTCCAAAAAGCGCCAGAGAGAGAGAGAGCCTTCCAACTTTCACGGCCCTGGGCTTTCCTCTGCTACTCTGATCTAATGTACTTAACGATATCATTAATCGATAATCATTTTTCGTTCCGTTTTCCTCCCGTTTTCGATCAAGCGGTATTCACTCCAGGATTGCCTTGGGCCATCTGTCGTCCCATCGCCTCGTTATATGACCTGCCCATCACCATTTCATTTGCTCTCCAATGCTCTTCCAATGATGTCACATACTTTCGTTTGTTCTCTGATCCATGCGCAAGACTTTTTGTCTCGTCTTGTAGTGCCAAGCATACATCTTTCCATTCCCCTCTGTGCTACCCGAAGTTTTTGAATTGATTGCGAGTTGATTGATGAGTGTCCAGGTTTCACTTCCATATGTCATAACGGGTAGAACGCACTGATTGAAGACTTTTCATTTCAGGCAAAGTGGAGAGTCTGCTCTTAAACACACGCCATTCCACCTCCCCGGCGATAGATATATACATATATATATATATATATATATATATATATATATATATATATATATATATATATATATATATATATATATATATATATATATATATATATATATATCATCATCATCATCATCCTCATCAGCCCGTATCGATCCACTGCCGGATGAAGGCCTCTTCAGCATGCTTCCAACCTTCACGGTCCTGGGCTTTCCTCTGCCATTCGGGTCCAATATACTTAACGATGTCATCAATCAATCGTGCTTTCGGTCTTCTTCGCGGACGTTTGCGATCAAGCGGTATCCACTCCAGGATTGCCTTGGTCCATCTGTCGTCCCATCGCCTCGCTATATGGTCTGCCCATCTCCATTTCAACTGTTTTACTCTTCCATATATATATATATATATATATATATATATATATATATATATATATATATATATATATATATATATATATATACAAAAATCTCCAGTGAGACCATTGAGTTAATGAAGAAACGACCAGCAATGAGAAATGCAGGTAGTCCTTTTGGCAGGGTCGAGTACACTGAGCTCTGCAAAACTATAAGAAAACGTATCAGAGAGGACACGCGCCGATTCAATATGAAGCTAGTGCAAAAAACCCTGAAAGAAAACAAACAACACAGAACAAGAAACAAACAAAAACAAAATTAACAAAGCTAAACAGAAGCTGAGAAACAAAAGAACGCAAATATATGCTTTAAAGCATGAGGATGGCACAGTGTGCAGGGCGCGTACCCAAATGTTAGAGATTGTCAGAAAGTTTTATTCCCAGTTATATGAAGATCAGAATCAATCAAAGACAACAATACCCACGGTAGAACAAATGCCAGATATCCTAGTGGATAACAAATGCTATAGAATCGATGAAAAATGGCAAGGCTCCAGGAAAGGACAGTGTAACTGTCGAAATGCTAAAAGCTGGTGGTCGGACGTTACATAAAACACTGGCAAAATTATACTCAAAATGCCTCAAAGAACAAAAAGTACCTGACTTATGGAAAAAGCAGAAGTGATACTTTTACATAAAAAAGGAGCACAGGAAGATTTAAAGAACTACCGTCCAATAAGCCTCCTATCAGTAATGTACAAAGTTTTCACTAAGATAATTTCTAAAAGAATATTAAAAAAACTGAATGACGCACAACCAAGAGAACAAGCAGGATTCAGAAGTGGATTCAGTACAATGGATCACATCCAGGTTGTACAGCAGGTCATAGAAAGGCACAACGAATACACCATGCCACTGTGCTTGGCTTTTATCGACTACGAAAAAGCATTTGATTCCATCTCAAAGCATGCGATAATGGATGCACTGCTTAGCCAAGGTGTAGAGAGAGCTTATGTAAACCTATTAGAATCGATATATGATGGAGCTACAGCCACAATTCACCTTGATGATCTTGAAGTGGGAATAAATATAGAACGAGGTGTACGGCAGGGTGGCGCAATATCGCCTATTCTTTTCTCGGCTGGCCTTGAAGAAGTATTCCGTAAACTGGATTGGGAACAGTATGGTGTAAAGATCAATGGTGCAAACTTAAACCATCTTAGATTTGCAGATGATATTATTCTCATTTCACAAGACACAGAGGAGCTGCAAAGAGGCATACAAGAACTACAAAGGACTGAAGAATTTCAGTTTTAGGAAGGGATTTAGAGATTGTGGACAGCTTTATATATCTTGGGCAGAGGATTTCAATGGAGGGGAATACCACCCGGGAGGTGGAACGGCGTGTTAAATGTGGCTGGCAGGCATTTGGTTGGCTCAATATAGTGTTTAAGAGCAGACTCCCACTTTGCATGAAAAGAAAAGTCTTCGATCAGTGCGTTCTACCCGTTATGACATACGGAAGTGAAACCTGGACACTTACATTGCAATTAATTCAAAAACTTCGGGTGGCACAGGGGGAAACGGAAAGATGTACGCTTGGCATTACAAGACGAGACAGAAAGTCCTGCGCATGGATCAGGAAACAAACAAAAGTCTGTAACATCATTGGAAAAGTAAAGCAATTGAAATGGAGATGGGAGGCGATGGGACGACAGGATAAACCAAGGCAATCCTGGAGTGGATACCGCTTGATCGCAAACGTCCGCGAAGAAGACCGAAAGCACGATGGATTGATGACATCGTTAAGTATATTGGACCCAAGTGGCAGAGGAAAGCCCAGGACCATGAAAGTTGGAAGCATGCTGAAGAAACCTTCATCCTGCAGTGGATCGATACAGGCTGATGATGATGATGATGATGATGATGATGATGATGATATATATATATATATATATATATATATATATATATATATATATATATATATATATATATATATATATATATATATATATATATATATATATATGTTGCAGATGTTGGAGTCAGCTCTATCTCCTTTTTAAAAAAAAAATCATTTCCTGTTTTCTCCAGCACAGTTAGCAAATAACAGTACCAGGTGTGGCGGTTGATAATCGAATAGAAAAATGGCGTGATGATACAAAAGGTACAAAAGATGTACGGTTTTTCTGGGAGGGCATCCACAAGTTGCCAGAGAGAAGGGAAAAATGTTCAGTTAGCGATGGCGTATACTTATTATAAAAAATTAAGAAACATTAAGCACCACCCCCAATAAATAATTATGTGCTTCACAAACGCACATTTTTTTTGTTACATCATTGTATTTTGTGTTTTAAAACTTATTGACATCGCATTATTAAGCTTCTTAATAACAAGACAGGAATTACTTGAAAAAAAAACATCCAAACTTTCATTTGTGTTAATTTATTCAGTAAAAATATTCAACATTTGCATTTCTACTTTCACTATTTTCGTATGTTCACTCTTTAAATTATTGATATTCAATATTTTACTTTCGATGTGGTGTGTAAAGTTGCAGGTCGGTCACGATCGCTCACCTGGCAACGGTGTAAATGAAATGAGTAACATTATACGAGGGTAGTTATACGCAGGACATTGTAAAAGTGACTTGGATTTTAAATGATACATTTGTAGCTTTTTAATGCTCAAACTTACTGGTACCACTTTGAACGATATATATATATATATATATATATATATATATATATATATATATATATATATATATATATATATATATATATATAGGTATATACAGGTATTAAACATGTTCAAGCTTAATATATAATCACTTTTTTTGGATCAACAAGAGGGACATGCGAGCAATATTTTTATTGTAATGTTCTTTTGTTGCTCTACTTTTCCATAGACACTAAAAAACAGCAATACTTTCTAAAACCGCTTTTAAAGTCCTAGTAATATACCTATTGAACCATTGACATGTAATCGAACGATGTGGGTTCACTGACCATCGAAAAGTCAATTATATTTTGCTTGCTCCAGAGTAGCGCACTAACTTCTACACCTTAACTACATCTTTCCCTGGTTACAGTATTTAAATTTAATAATGCTACGGTACAATAGACAATGTGGCTCAATGGATATAGATAAAAATGAAAGGAAATTTATATAGGGCGGGTAACTTAACTGGACAAGGACCTCGACATTTATTCGGACGATCTGGATTCGTTAACCAACGAAAAGTCAACTATATATTGCTTGATCCAGAGTAGGAACTCCAAAAATTCTATACATCTATACACCGAACCAGAATATCAAAAATATTGTTTTTCCACTTGCGTTACGCTAGATGTTAGTATTAGTTTGAATTACTTTAAATTGGTTTGATTATATAGCGAATGGAATAGTTAAATATATTATTCGTTCACGTAAATTATTGACAAAAAAAAGCATTGAATTTATCATCAATTTATACTAATAAAAATAATAGAATCTTATCAATAGGAGTAATCTTTCATTTTCCCACAATATTCTATAACGCTTTATAGTTTCTACATTACATACAGATATATGGAGATAAATACTTATACACTGGCAGGACAACGTCTGCCGAGTTCTTCTTATAAATATGAGTAATATTTCCTTTTTCCACAATTTTCTACAACGCTTTATAGATTCTACATTACATATAGACCATCTATTTTAGATATATAGAGGTATACATATCCACTGGCAGGACAATATCTGTCGCGTTCTTCTTATCAATATGAGTAATCTTTCAATTTTTCACAATTTTCTACAACGCTTTATAGATTCTACATTACATTCAGACCATTCGTTTTACATATATAGAATTAAATACATATACACTGGCAGAACAACGTCTGCCGGGTTCTTCTTATCAATATGAGTAATATTTCCTTTTTCCACCATTTTTCACAACGCTTTATAGATTCTACATTACATAGAGACCATATATTTTAGATATATAGAAGTAAATACATATACTCTGACAGGAAGTCTGCCGCGTTTTTCTTATCAATATGAGTAATCTTTCATTTTTTCACAATTTTCTACAACGCTTTATAGATTCTACATTACATACAGACCATCCATTATATATATATATATATATATATATATATATATATATATATATATATATATATATATATATATATATATATATATATATATAAAAGTAAATACATATCAGCCTGACCCCTTTCGATTTCGCTGAAACTTTTGTGTTCTTTTCTAGCCCCCACAGACGTTTCCGAGATTTTTTTCAAATTTATTCACTCAATTCAAAAAAAGTTATGGGTTTTTGGAAAAAATTGCTCTTTTTTTAAATACCCATAACTTTTTCAAAAATTAAGCTACTGAGACGTTTCTTTTAAAAAAATTTTTGTTTTTAAATGCACTTTGCAATTTTGCACTTTTTAGAAATTTTCTAATTCAGATGAATATAGAATATGTAAAATATTTAAACGTCAAAGGAAAAAATAAAATAAATTATTTGTTGAATTAGGATTAGGAAAATTGATAGTTAATTGTATAAACCGTACAATCCTAATCGTTAATTATAAGTTTAGACTATAGGTTAAGAATAAAATACCGCCGAATCATTGACTGAAATTAATTTTACTGTATAAACAAAGTTCTTAAAATAGAGAACGTGAAAAAGTTCGAAAACTATATTTTTTGATCAGTTAAATAAAAAAAATAGAAGGAAAAGTCGGCCCACTCTTCTTTACACGGGAATATTTACAAAGGTAAAAAGGTAAAGTGTTAGGGTTAGAGGCGCATCAGCAACTAGGCTATTTAGCGACTGTACCTACAGCTTAACGTGGGTTCCGAACCACGGTCATCAGCTTCCGACAAACCCAGGCCAGCACCCCCCTCGGGCTATAAACCCTTGGTTATGTGCCTACCCATAAGTCTATTAGGAAACCTACCGACTGGCGAGTGACTAACATATGAATATGAATGAGTGAATAACATGGTTTTTTTGTACTGTATGTAGCTACGTGTTGACCCGACGCGCGTCCTCTCTGATGAGTTTTCTTATTGTTTTGTAGAGCTCAACGTACTAGACCCTGTCAAAAGGACTCCCAGCATTTTGTACTTACATCTATTCTTGTATAAAAGCTGGGCCACATCATCATAAAATGCCTCAATTTCCTCATCCGGTCAGATGTACTTGGAAATTTTACTACACTGTCCTTCAGTTATCGATTGATGCGAAATCCAATTCCACCACATCGTCCATTCTCCGTACCAAGAGTGTAGAGTACCTGACCAGTTGAACTACCTCTTCGCCCTTTCTTCGTGTTTCACATAGCCCAATAATATCCCAATGTATGTTATCAAGTTCGATCAACAGTTCTTGCAGTCGGGCATACGTTTTCATTGTTCGTATATTAAGAGTAGCAATGTCAAAAGTCCAATGGCAGCTTGATCTAACCCGGTGATTCTTAGCATTCTTTGCATTGGGGTAGGTCTTCCCGCTGGCGTAGGTAGTTGACCTTTGACCTCAGGGGAATGAGGGCCGTGTTTGAGGTTGTACTGTCATATTGAAATACGACGTTGGAGGTATTCCTAACATACTATCAAGCATCTACAGCTGTTCTCACGAGTTTATTTTCAAAGGTTTTTCTCCGAAGTAACTTGAAGGGAATCAAGAATAACATGAGGGTGATTGCCAACAATCAGCGTAACTGTTTCAGCTTTTCTGCGTGGCTAAAGTCTGTATACGCGAGGACATCTTCCTGTCTATAATGACCCCTAAATTCTTAACCGAATCCATCCACCTCACGTATTCTTCTTTAATTTCCAGCAAGCGGCTGTGTATTCTTTTCCTTTGGGGTCACTTATTTTGCCCGAGTCTTCGCAACACTACACTAAGCAGAACATCTGAACATCATCTGAATTTATATCCCTACACTTTATTATATATCCGACGATTTGGCAGCGTCGCATCCGAAAATCGTCGGCTTTATCCGACAAGTCGGTCCCTTCCACTATCATGCGGCGCAGAGTCCCTCGCCGCGGATCCCCTCATACCAGTCGTGGTCATTATACAAGTTACGTGGTTGTTATCGCTCGTCCTTCAAACCGCTCCTCTGTTTTTATTTTGTTGTTGTCGCCCTTAACCAACGTAAAATCGCCGGGGTTTTTCTCGTAGCGTACGTTGCGAAGCTGACGGTGGTGACGTTTCCTTCGTCCTTACACGCCGCTTCCTTGATCGTCGGAGGAAGAAAGTTTAAAAATACTGTGGAACGCGCGACACACTTGACAGTAACAGGATTGTGTTTTCGGCACTGCTATTTTTGCGCCACGTCGCTCTGAGTTATTTCTAGTTCTTGCATTCAACTTGTCGTGGATGAATCTTTCGCGTCCGCGTGTGTGTTTGGTGTTCGTAGTGAACTCTTAGTTCACTCTGAGGATTACCGTTTGGATTACTTAAACTCTTCCAGGAATATTTTCGTAATCTTTAGTTAGGTAGGTCGATGATTTTCTTTTGTTTCCTTACAATCGAATGATGTCGGCTCTAAGGCCACTTATTTCTTAATTAATCATCTCAAAATACGTTTTACTTTAAAATTTGTATTATTACATAATCTGTATTATTACTTATCACAATTGTTAACTGTTCAATTGATAAAAAATTGTGGAGCTCACGCTGTAAATTTTAATTGAACGCTTTTATTTGGATTAAATATTTTATTCTGTTGAACTGGGAACTTTATTTTCACTGGGTTTTCGAGAGTTTGACATTTTGGTTAAGTGGGTCAAGACGGACCTACTTTCGTTCGTTTCGCAAGAAGGAAACCGTCGCAAACGTCTTGGTCAGTTTCGATGTGGTGGAAGTTCCCTGTTATCTGAGTTCTGTTATCAAAATCGGAATTACTTTACGATTTTAGAAAGGGCAAATAATCATCGTTAAAGTTTGCAATATGATAAATATGTTTTAAATGTTACCTAATTAAGTAAACACTTTATAAAACTGTTTTTACCGTAATGGCATTTTAGTGAAGTAGGTCACTAAGTATTCAATTATTTTGTAAACTCGAAGAGATTCATTCATGTTTTGAATTTCTCGACGCGCGTTTCGCTAACCGTGTTGGCGTCGTCAGGAGATGATTTAGTCTGATTCTAAAAACTATGTTCTATTTATATATGAAGCGTGAAACAATAAAGTTAACCAAACCTTAGATTAATATCACAGGTCTATACTAGCTTTGGTGCTGGAAGGACTAAAACTGTTTTTGAATATGCTCGTTATGCTGATTCTAACGGTACAAATATTTTTGAAATATACGTGTCGAAAATACGAAAAAATACGATTATTTCATATTTTTTACCTTTTGTTACATCACTGAACACTGAGAAAACTTCTTTTTCGTGATTTCTTCGAGTGAGTTCCTTGCAGGCCCTCACTCATGATACTTCAGCAGTAATCAGCCATCATGTTTTTATTCCATCGACTCTGGTACCTTTTTTTGTTATTTTTTAGGTCCTGATGAAATCGTTCTCCTTCTTTCTCACTGTAAGAGCCAAATTTGTTCACATGATTGTGGTGGTAGTGAACTTTGATGCTCATGTTACATCCAAGGTTTCTGAAATTTTCCAGCATGTTTTGGTGGATTCACCAGGCTAATGATTCTGTATTCGTTCATTGAATGAACGAAATTATTATGTTTCATCAAAAGCCTAATTTCTGTCGAAAATGCCAGCCTTTAGTTTCTCTTTACTCAAACCAGGAAATTTCCTCGATATAGAATTAAAACAGGAACCATTTTTTCCAATGCTTTGACACTGTTTTTTTAGTCCTAATTTTATGTGCAATGGAGGCAAAATTATTTTCTCTCTAGTAACTGACGCTGTATTTATGATATTTTGTTTCCGAACTGTCAAGTCTTTTCTTTCAAGTCATTTTGTTTGAATCTAATGCTCGCTATAGCTCTGCCATCGCACAAACCGAGAAAATATGGAAATTTCGTGTAGCCGTTTTGTTGACCCAATAAAACGTTTACCATTTTTAAATCTACGAATATAACCCAGTTATGGTCATGGTACTTGAGTTTTGCCAATATAAGAGATATGGTTTCATACTCGTACTATAGTTTATCGTCTAATGACGATACATAATTGTTTTGCTACATAATTGTAGCAAAACACATTTCAAACTCCTCTTGGAACTGTTTATAAAGAGTCTCCATTCATTTGACTGGTAGTTCAAGAAACTCATTTTTAATAAAAGACTACATTCTGCATCTGAAAGATCAGACAAGCCACGAAAAAGTTGAGACAGTGACGTCTTCAGAATGAGAAACAGGTCTTTTAGCAGATACCAGATCGAGATAGATAATTTTTTTCGGTTAATACCACGTAGATCAATTCTTCTATTCGAACCTTAGGTGTGAAACACTAAACTCAAAGAGATTTACCACTAAACTAAACTAGAGTAAACCAGTATTCGGCCACTTAAGGCCCCTTCTTTTTATTTACAATTACAGATTGTTTAAAGTTACTATATTTTAATATTTTAATATAACAGTTTAAATAATGATTCAAGAAATGAACCTTTTTTTATTTAATAATTAAATAATAATTGGTAGATTAAGAAAATTATTAAAATATGCGATTTTCCTAGTGGTCGGCCATCCGCGCCCTAATGTCGGCCAAAAGTCACCCATTAGTCGGTCACCGCTATGATATTATTGTTTTCTATGAAGTAGACAATGTAAAATGCTCAAATAGGTACCTACACGTGTTTTAGAAAGACAAAAAAAAATAATAATAACTCCAGAAAATACTAAATATTCAAATTGATTGGGCAAAATTCACGTAAATTGGTTTGATTTTATATGGATATTTACCAATATTTACTTTGAGAGTCCAGGGTTTTGTTTCATAAAAAATAATAGCTATTAATAATAGTGTTAAATGAAAAACTGATATAGTGGACTATTATTATAATAGGTACTATTATTTCTGATACAGACGCAAAGTCAATATTTTCTGAAAAATAATAGTAGGTAGGTATATACCTACATAACAAAAATTAAATTTTACTATTCTATTGAACCTATTTTATAGTCGTATGTTATTGTTATATTCAGAAAATGTTGACTTCCAAAGATCATACTCAAATAATTTTGTGACTATTTACTTAATTACCCCTCCCCCCATTTATTACAACTCTTCTAAAAATAAAGTAAATATTTTTTCTTTACTTAAAAGTTTTATTATATTAACTTTCTCACATGCAAGTTTAGAAAACCGATTTTCAAGATCCTCAACAAAATTATTGTAATTTGTATTACCTGGAGGTCTGTAAAGGGAACCAAAAAAGTAGGTATAATTTTTTATATATATTTTGATCCATATCTCCTCCACCCACGCCCACATGCTCTTTATGCAAGAAATCATATCCTTCAACCTGAAAAACACCATCCAATGCATAGTGCGTTCCAAGATATATCGTTGATTGATTAACTGCAATAAACTCTTTAACAACCCCTGCCGTAACGAAACCAGGTAAAGTTGCAACAAACGTAAACAGAGCCGGGCCTAATAAAATAACAGGTAAAAAGATAAAATTAATTGTATACCTGTTTAGTAGTTCGCGTTCTTTTCGTAAACACTGTAGTTCTATAATTTCGATCGTATTTTTTGTTATTCCAAACGTGCTAAAAATGTGGCGTTCTTGGCAAGATAATGATCATTGTGCCTCCGGTAGTGCTAATTTAAAAAAAAACATTTATCCCGCCATTTGATCGCGACTGTTTTTAAAACCGCGAACTTTACGCACTTTTAATGTGAAAAACTGTGAAAATCGCCGGCAGTTTCGCCGTTTTTAATCGCAGTGTGTGCGTCTCGAGCGGTTTCGCGGTTATGGCCGTTAACCACTCGCTGGAAAAACCCGTAGTGCAGCTTAACCCATACCCCTCTTCATTCTCGTCTCTGAAAATCCCAATACATCATATTTATATGGAAAAAGAAGTCTCTTAACCTCTGTAAAGTGCGCAGATAGCGTTCTAAAATCAAAAAATGCAAACGAAAATTTCCTCATCTTCATAATAGAAGGGATGTTTGCAGTATTTGAAAAAAAGAGTCATCAGAAGAATTTTGGGTGTTGTGAATGATGACGGAAACTGAAGGATCAAGTATAACTTCGCACTCAAGCAGTTATACAAAGATCTGAATATTGTAGACAATATGAGGCTTCAGCGGTTTAGATAGGTGGTATAGCTGAAAGCCTAATACCAAGGAGAATCATGAAGGGATTAATAAGGGCACGAGAAAGAGAGGTAGACTTTGGATTACCCAAGAGTTATTTTAACTTGATGGTTTGTAGACCTAATTCTTAAATCCAAACCGTTGAAACCCAATGTGTTAGTTTAAAGAAATACAGACTAAAAAAAAAATGAATTTAGAAGCTTATGTTTTGTTTGACGTGGCTCCGAAACATCGACAACATTATACCCAACACCGCTCGTTATTTTACCGCTCCAGTTTCCATCCCGATTCCGCAGATATTTTATCGTTCGCTTCTCATTATCGGGCTTTATCCCGTCATCAAATCTGACAATAGCTCGTAAATATTCCAGCGTTGAAATTTCATTTTTAAAACTCGAATTAACAGAAATGAAAAATATCGACGCGATGGGGACTGACCCTGATTGTGTAGCGAACGGACTTGAAATTCGCCGTAAAAATGTCCGAGCTTAAATTCGAATTAACCTTGAAAATAATCGTTTCTTAGTAGCACGTCGATAATTTTGAAGTTATTGTACTGATTTAGTCTTGGTTGTTTGTTTTTTAATGTTTGTATAGATTTTTTTTCGGTGATTTAATTTGAAAAGGAAATACAAATAATGCGGCCGTAAATCGAAATGTTATAAATATCGATATAAAATTAGGTTAGAAAAAAAATTAGGTTAGGTTTACTGTGTGATTGTTGTGTATTGAAATACTTAAACATTTTTAATTGTATTCTTTAGAATCGGGAACCATATTGAATTTAAATCTACCGAAGTCATAGCAATACAGTTATTTTTATTTAAATTAATTATAGCGGTGTCTTTTAATCTTCTGTATTTTGTTACCGATTCTTTTAATACCGTTTTGGAATTATTCCAATTCATTTTATACTCCGATTCCCATGTGTGTTGACAAATTCTAGATTTATTAAAATTGGCCTTTCTAAGAAGGTTTTTATCTCCTTTTATTCTAACATCTAACAGTCTAGATGTCTCACCTATATAAAATTTGCCAAATTCGAAGGGAATTTTATAAACCACATTTTTGGGAATCTATTGTGTTTGGTTTGGTTTTTGTTAATATAGATCTAAGATTATTTTTTGTTTTAAATTTCGTTCTTATGTTGTATTTATTTTCTACTTTTTTAATTGTGTCAGAAATACCGCAAATGTAAGAAATTGTGAGGTTAATTGTTTGAGAGTTATTATTATTATTAGTAAGTTGTCTGTTTTGTCTGGTATTCAAAGTTTTAAAAGATTTATCTATGACATTTTTTGGGTAATTGTTTTTTTTAATTAAAATATCTTTGATTTAATTTGTTTCTTTTTGTAGTGTATTACTGTCGGTATAAACAAGTTTTACTCTGTCATATAAACTTTGAATTACTCCTAGTTTGACCGATTTTGAGTGACTGGAAAGGAAATTGAGATACCTATCTATGTTTGTCGGTTCTCTGTAAACTGTAGTTTTTAATGTGTTGTTGTGTTTTATTATTAAAGTGTCGAGGAATGGCAATTTATTCTGCCTCCCCATCTCCAAAGTAAACTTAATTGTAGGTTCTCGAGAATTTACATCTTGTAAAAAACATTTAGATTGTCAATGCTATGTTGCCATATACCAAAATATCATTAACATATCTAAGCCATATTGGTTTTTTAAGAGATTTATTTAATGTCATTCTCGAGTTCCTCCATAAAGATATTACTCATCAAAGGAGAAAGAGAAAAATGCATTGCCATTGTAAATTGTGTTGATAATAATCATTTTCTAATTGAAAATATGTGGTTTTTAAACATAGAGTTAATAATTCCAAAATTCTAATTATGTTTAGTTTGGTGCGGTATTTTAATGTTCTGTCATGTTCTAATCTCTTTCTAATTATTAAACTTGATTTATCAACTCATTCATTAATAAATAAACTCACCACGTCAAAACTAACCATTAAACTTTGGTTTGTAATTTTAATGTTGCAAATTTTATCTAAAAAATCTAACGTATCTTTAATAATAAATTTGTTTTACATTTTTACAGTCTTACAGTTTTTGTTTAAATTTTTTTTTTTTTTAATTTTGCTAATTTATAACATGGGAAATATATACTACTAACTCTGGGCGAAGTGGTATATTAGTTTTGTGTATTTTTGGTAGTCCATAGAAATGAGGTGGTTTATTATAATGTAGTGTAAGTTGTGATCTATAAATTCATGTTTGTGTTTATATAATGTATTGTAAATTTGTTTCTCTATTTTTAATGTAGGATCTGTAGGTATTTTAGTGTAATTTCCCTCATTAATTAAAGTTTTAATTTTGATATTATATTCTGTAGTGTCCAGAATAACTGTGGCGTTACCTTTGTCTGATGGTAATATTTTAATTTATCTGTAGCTAACCTTTCCTCATGGATTAAATTTGATTTGATTTTATTTTCCAAAGGTGATCTTTGAGCAACAGAGTCTACTGCCGAAATAATGTCTGATTTAGAAACATCTCTCGATGTAATACTAAAATTTAGTCCTTAACTACATACTTTTCAGAATTAGATAATATTTTACTTGAAAGGTTAACTACAGTTTTATTAATGAAATTTTTGTTTGTATGTGTCTTAATGTGTTTTATATTTATACTGTTTTTCGGTAATTAAATTTTTAAATTTCTTAACGTAAAATATGTTATAAATATGATTAAAATCTACTTCAGTTACTTCTTCGTATATTTGTTGTAATATATTATCAGTGTCAAACTTTAATTGTTGTTTAGTGTATATGTGTTTGTAAACGTTTTGGTATTATGTCACAATCTTTACATTTGTAAAGAAATGTTAAGCTGTTTTCAGAATGTTGTAGTTTAATCTAAATAAAAAACATATCTCAGGTCCATACATGTAGTCTAAGTATTGTCTGAATGATTGTGGCGTGTTTATATATATTTTTTCATTTTTTGGGATTTTTCGCCACGATCTAAAACTCAAAAAAATATCTGAAATATCTGTTCTTATGTAAATAATTCAATCAGAAAAAAATAACGCGAGTTAAAGCCCTCCTATACTTGTGGAAACTTACATCAGCTGAGTGACAGACAGATGCAAAAGCGAAAAACGGTGAGCGAAATTTTGCTTTCTCGATTGTATTATTACTATTGACCTGTCTCCCAAAACGTGTTAAACGTGTTTTATATTTAAGAAAGGGCTAAGAAGCTTATTTAAGAAAAGGCTTCAGTACAATATTTCAGATCTATATTAGGAACTGAATAATCGACAAAATATACAAAGCCATAGACATTTTACCTGCAAACATTTATTTTCAAGGTTAATTTGGATTTAAAGACTCCACATCTAGTATTCGTCGATGTATTTCAATTCCGATAATACGACCTTTTATTAAAATGAAATATCATCGCCGGAATATTCACGAGAGGTTACCGAATATGACGAAAGGATAAACCCCGATAATGAGAAGATAGCGTTAAAATGTTTGCGGATCCGAGATCGAAACCAGTGTAGTAAAATATGGACCGCGTTGGGCATGATGTCGGTTTTTCGAGACGACGCACAGTGGGTTATTCAGGCCTTTTTTGTGGCCAAAATTATTTCGTTGTTTTTTTCGATATTATTTTCATTGAATATCGGTTAAACAATGCTAAATACCTTATATTAGAGATTTGATAGAAAAACAAGCACCCATGCTGTCAAAATCGCATATTGAATGCCAATGTACATAAAACAATAGTTATATAATTGTATCATTCGTCGCCACTGGATTCTCCTTCAGAAACATATTCTGGAGGTAAAAGCATATTCAGGCATTCGGGAGAAAAGCTTTTTCTTTATGTTTTACGTCGAGGTCTTAGGCTTGATATTACCGGATCTGATGTGAGTAGTAACCTGTTCATTATATCTGTGTTGCATGCCTCTCTACTGCTTTTTCTCGAACAGTTTAACATATATTGTCGAAAATGCTTGTTTCGTGCTTCTGAAGCTTCTTCTGACAGTTGCCCAATGGGAAGAAGTGCTTCTGATATAAATTTTGCTCCATGAACCAGAATTTTATGGACTGTAGGTGACATGGGATACCAGTTATATAGGTCAATGTACATATTAGCAGTGTCATCTGTGTACGAAGAAAACTTGTCAGTGTCAATTCTGTGTCCACTGGATATTACTTCCAATATAATTTTAAATCTTTTTATAAGACTTATGTCAATACCAGTAATTGAAGCTGATATCTCAGGATTCGAAAAAAACCTTCTTGCAGTGTTTCCATCATTGCTATTTCCGAATCCTGGCTTGGGTCTGTCAACTAGCAAACCCATTTTGATTCTAAATTCACCTTGAATTTTCTTTTTGGTCTCAATTACATTTTCCTTTTCCTCGTTTGTTCGTGCTTGCCACTTCTTGATTGGTAATTTGTAAGCTACATGCAATATATGCTCAAATAAACGTATATTAGCATGAAGGATTGAAAGTCCAAATTTTAGTGACCCTGGTTTTATCGGCCTTTGTTTTACTTGTTCTAAATTGTTAAAGTCTTTGGAGGTTGCATCACAAATAAAACATTTCTGCGTTGACGTAGTCCCAGTAGCCACATTACAGACTTTGGCGTCTATCATGGTGAACAAAAGCTTGTGTCGAATATTTACATTGCCGTTGGAGAGGGTCAAAGCGGTTTGGTGCAAATTTTGAATTTGATTTTCAATATGTCGTATTTCGTTATTTGTTACATCTACAGATTTGCGAATAAAATTTATTCTTACAGGCCGACAGAACCTGGGAGATGATGGAGTGGGATTATTCCAAATAATTACCTTCCGGTTTTTGGATTTATAAATCAGCTGCAAAGGGACCAGGGACGTTATAAATATATTCTCGTCACTATCAGATTCGTCTTCAAATTTTTGTTTAAACTGGCTTTGTTGTGAGCCATCACATCCCCATTTTGGAATTAAAAGAAAATCATTTTCTTCTACCTTTAGGTTTTCAAAAGCTTCTCTTAATACTGTGCACAATCGTAATGCAGTGTGGTCAAGAAGTGTTTATAATTGGACTTCAGCTCTTGTAGACGTAACAAGAATATCGTCGCGTTTGGGATAACAGTCTTGTTTGGCTCTTTGTATAACTGAATAACATGGATATTTTTCTTTATCAACACTTCTAATCACCTCATACTGATGTATAGTTAAATTGACTTCTACAAAGACCGAAAGCGCTTCCTGTGGATTTAATTTTGTAACCTGCTTTGCCCAATGCAACGCTTCTTGATATCGCTGTGCACGTTTTGGGCTTGCAGTTAAATCTTTTAAAACATTAGAGGCTGTCACGTTACCTTCTGCTCTCAGTGACATTTGTGTTGCATAGGCTAGTTCCTCTGACGATCCTGATTCTCTAAGTTCTTCGGTTTTCCTGCGTTTACTTCTTTCGCTTAATTCTGCAAATGTTTTCGTAGGTCGCCCTGGAGATACGTGTGAAGATACGGGAAAATCAATAGCTCCATTTAACCACCCGTTATTTTTCACAATAAAAATGTTTTCTTTGTTACTCGCAGTACACCATCTTTTTTAAACTCAGATTTAAAATGGGAAAGCTGATGTTTGATAACAGGTTCGTTATCCTTTGGAGAACTTAACACTCTAAACACGTTTTTGTTCAAGTACTCCATTTTTGCCTCGATACTTCTTTCTGGACACTCACTAATAAACGCGTACAAATCTCTTCTGGTGAATGATTTGATCGGTTGACTAGGACCTTCAGAGTCTGGAAAAAAACCCTATAATGTATATATTAACGTGTAATGCCTTAATATTTCGCGGGGGAAGGCAAGTACCTAAGGGTTTAAAAAAATAATACGTATTTTTAAAAAGGAGACTTTTAGAAATATACCCCGCATTTTATTGAAACTATCTTATTGGCAGTGTGTAAAATCCGAAACCGTGAACTTCCGGAAGTTTTTTCACTGTAGGCTAGTTAAATGGACACTCAAGTTTAGAATAAAGTCAAATATTAGGTTTGGAAAGCTTTGGAAGTACAACAAATTCAGTTTTCAAAATACATATTATATTAGAAATCGTCGCTAGATGTAATACAATTTCTAGTTGCAAAAAACCGGTCACCTGATTACTATAATCAACTATAAAAATATATTAAGTTGGTACATACCTCTAGATGTTGACGCCATAATCCCACAATAATCAGGAAATAAACAAGCCAATAGTACAAATTAAATATTCTGTTCCACAGAAACCACTTTTTCAGAAATAAACTTACCGCTTCAAATGTTCTAGAACGACTAGTAATTTTAACTCGACTTCGACTTATTCAGCCAGGTTTTTTAGTTAGCCCGGAGGCTCTTACTAGTTTACAATGAAATTCAAACCCTAAGATGGGCGCTTTTTAAAGTTTTGAGGTCTCTAGCTGACCTTTGACTGTAATTTTAACCTGTCGGTACCTGTATTTAACCATTTGCGGGTGAGAATAGTTCGGGTCACTAACTGAGAATTCCCAGAAGTACTTAGGCTGGGAAATTAAGCAGTTCAAAAAATCGATTAATGACCCTGTTTTGCTAATAAATACTCTACAGTGCGACGTTCAAGCAACCGGGAAATGCAACATTATTTTTGCTGCTTTTTTTTTGGGATCTCTGTTATTCACATATTTGCAGTCATATGGTTAAGGGTGGTGACGGAGCTTTGATTATGACGAATAAGATCAAAATTGATCTGGTTTTTAAGTAAAACTCAAACAACTAAACTCGGAGATATTTACCACTAAACACCCAATTTTTGGGATCTATTTAAGTTCTTAATAAAATCTTCTAAGTTTTCATTTTTTGAATCGAAAACTGCAAAAACGTCATCCACATATCTTAACCATACCTTCGGAAACTAACTTAATTCATCTTTCGCCACGGTTTCAAATTTACTCATGAATAAGTTGGCTAAGAACGGCGACAGAGGATTGTCCATTGCGTTCCTTCTTATTATTCGTAAAACCTGTTAAGCTGAAAACAATTTTGCTTCATACATAACCTTGTTAAGGAGATGTATTCAGAAACAATCTTGTTATTAAAACCGTTTAACTCGAGTAACTCCCTCGGGTATTTCAAGGTATGTGGAATCGGGACACTCGGAAACAACGATGTTCTTTGACGAAAAGTTGTTCCTGTAGATCTTGTCTTTTTAACTTTTTCTATGAATTTTGTTCAGTTTATCACAGAACAGGGCGGTAGTTGGTTTGGTAGATTTTCAAATTCCTTTGTTCCATTCCATTTTACCAAGTTATATGTTGGAGAATCAATGACTGATATACGATTGGTCTCATTCATTTTTCTGGTTTATGAATTTTTGGTAGAGCATACAATCTTGACACTTTTGGATTAGAAATATGTAGTTTGGTTTTCAGAGAAGGATAAATTAGGCTGATATAAGATTTCAATGCATCTCTGACGTTCTTAGCCAACGTATTCATGAGTAAATTTTAAATCGAGGCGAAAGATGAATTCAGTTACTTTCCGAAGGTTTGGTTAAGATATTTGGATGACGTTTTTGCAATTTTCGATTCAAAAAATTAAAACTTAGGTGATTTTATTAAGAGCTCAAATAGTAAATCCCAAAACATGGTATACAACGAAAAACATCCAGAAACCATTTCTGGATGTTTTAGTTAGTAGAAACAATTAAAATAGGTTACCTCATCTCATACATGTACCATCAGTATCCCTTATTAATACCTGTTGTGTAGGATTTTTCAAATATGATTTAATTTGTTTTAAAGCATTGCCTCTTATGCTATAGTTACTTAATCTGGTATACAGTACCTCATGGTTAACACTATCAAAAGCTGTAGACATAACATAAAATCAATATAAAAACAAATCAACATAAAATTTTGAATTTTATATTTTATTCATCTCATATTCAAGTATATTTTGTAATAAATGAGTAATTTACAAAGTTCTTAGTTCATAACATATAACAATTAATTTTACAAATAATGTAGGTAGCGTAGATTATTCATTATTTTTGATAATTATATTTATCATTTTGAATTATAAAAATTTTTAGTTTTAATTTAATTCAGCACTAATCGGTGCACAATATTCTTGATTAACCTGTCTCTTGCTAACACAAATAGATTCGCTGGTTTTCCCACACGTGAGCATGCAACATATAGTGGCCCATGGGAAAAAAAATAATTTTCCAAGTCTAAGCCGCAAATGGACATTGTTTGGCCTTGAGACTTATTTATGGTCATGGCGAAAGCTAAACGAATTGGAAACTGAAGCCTTTTGAATGGTATCGCAGATTCTGATGGTATCATTGGAAAACGTGGTAACAGGACCACTTCTCCTTTAAACTTTCCAGTCAAAATGGTTGCTTAAATAATATTTCCGGTGATCTTTTTGATTACCAAACGTCTACCGTTGCATAATCGAGGTTGATTCAAATTACGCAGAAGAATAATAGGCAAACCACTCTTCAATCGAAGATTATGTGGTGGCATTCCGGGCATATCCAGAAAATTTAAAAATTATTAGTACACTTTCGTTTTCATCAACAACAGTGTCGATTGATTTAAAAGACATCAGGCTACCTGACAGCAACTGTTGTATCTGAAAGTTAATTTCGTCAACATCAACATTTTTTTGCTGCCAAAATAGTCCAATTACTGAGCCAGTTGTGATCCAAGTAATGATTTTGTATGTTCGGGAAGATACTCTCATTTGATTAATTTTTTGTCTGTACAACAGTGCAGAAATTGTCTGGTAATTTGATCCATTGCATATTTGGTTGAAGTTTTATTCTACCGTTTCAAATATCTAGCAATTGTTCGAAAAATATTTGTGCAGATGGATCATTTTGCAATCGTACGCGCATTTTTATGGTCAATCGAAGTGTTTCGATACTTCGCCATAAGAACAGAGAACAATTGAAATTAAATGACAAAATAATGCACCAAAAATTGAAAAAGCAAGGTTATGTCGTAAGTAAATTTTGATTACACGTGTGAAGTGAAATGAATTGTAACATAAATGAAACGTTTGGACTCTTAATACAGCGCCATCTATTGTATACTTACTTGGACACTAAAGAGTTGAAGCGTTATGTCGATAAACTAATTTACACCACCCTCTGTTAGAAACTTATAGAACTCAGATAATTATAACCCTTTGTCATAGAATAAACAAATAATTTGCAATAAAAATATATTGCCACTATAAATTGAGATAAAAACTATCCTATCTTTCAAGTTGGACCAAACTGCACACAGTGTGCAAATTTTTTTTAAAATCGGTTCAGTAGTTTAGGTGTTCATCGCGGACAAACAAGGTGACACGAAATTTATATATATATATATATATATATATATATATATATATATATATATATATATATATATATATATATCCCCTTTGTGGATCAGACGTGGTAAAGGGGTTTGAGTAGGGCAATGAAGCTTTGAGCTATGCCGTCTGGAGTCTATGCTCCTGGGAGGGTCACCCTTGGCGGACAGGTCAAGGCGGAGGCCTCAGACTAACATGATCCAAAATCTGCCAACCCGCATTGGACCAGCGTAGCAGATTACGGTCCATACTTTCAACATGGTATTTCAATATGTTGAAATATGACAGTACAACCTCAAACACGGCCCTCATTCCCCGGAGGCCAAGGGGCAACTACCTACGGCAGCGGGAAGACCTGCCCCAAGGCAGAGGGTGCTAAGAATCACCGGGTTAGATCAGGCTGCCATTGGACTTTTGACATTGCAACGTTAAATATACGGACTATGAATTATGAAAACAGAGGCCCGATTGCAAGAACTGTTAATCGAACTTGACAACATACATTGGGATATTATTGGGCTCTGTGAAACACGAAGAAAGGGTGAAGAGTTAATCAAACAGGAACCAACTGGACACGTATTCTACACTCGAGGTACGGAAAATGGCCGATGTGGCGGAATTGGATTCCTCATCAATCGAAAGCTGAAGGACAGTGCGGTAAAATTTGAAAGTACATCCGACCGATTAGCCCAATGCGTCATTCAGCTGAATAAAAAGTTTAGGCTTCAAATCGTCCAAGCTTATGCACCAACTATAAGCCATAAAGATGAGGAAATTGAGGAATTTTATGATGATGTGGCACAGCTTTTATACAAGGAGAAATGTAGGTACAAAATCCTGATGGGTGATTTTAATGTCAGAATTGGAACAACAAGAACAGACGAAAATGCAACTGGCCCATATGGAACTGGTGAGCGAGACAATAGAGGTGACAGATTAGTTGATTTTGCTGAAGGACAAGAACTATATATTATGCATTCATTCTATAAGGAAAATATCAGCAGAAAATGGACATGGAAAAGTCCATCTGGGCTCACGAGCGAAATTGACTACATCATGACCAACGATAAAACAATATTTACCAATTGTACTGTCCTTAACAATTTTAATGTTGGAAGTGACCACCGAATGGTACGAGCAAGGGTTCGGATTGACTGTCGAAAAGAGCGCGAAAGAATGGTAAGATCAAAGAAGGGCAAGGTGGATTCTGGAAAACTGCTGGACAGAGGAAGCGATTTTGAGATTGCTTTGTCAAACCGGTTTGCTACGTTACAAGATCTAGAGCAGGTGGAAATATCAGTTCAATATGAAGAAATCAAACAAAAATAAATATGTCTCAAACAAACAAAAATCTCCAGTGAGACCATTGATTTAATGAAGAAACGGCGAGCAATGAGAAATGCAGGTAGTCCTTTTGGCAGGGTCGAGTACACTGAGCTCTGCAAAACTATAAGAAAACGTATCAGAGAGGACACGCGCCGATTCAATATGCAGCTAGTGCAAAAAACCCTGGAAGAAAACAAAGGAATTAACAAAGCTAAACAGAAGCTGAGAATCAAAAGAACGCAAATATATGCTTTAAAGCGTGAGGATGGCACAGTGTGCAGGGCGCGTACCCAAATGTTAGAGATTGTCAGAAGGTTTTATTCCCAGTTATATGAAGATCAGAGCCAGTCAGGGACAGCAATATCCACGGAAGAACAATATATAATGCCAGATATCCTAGTGGAGGAAGTAACAAATGCTATAGAATTGATGAAGAACGGCAAGGCTCCAGGAAAGGATAGTGTAACTGTCGAAATGCTAAAAGCTGGTGGTCGGACGTTACATAAAACACTGGCAAAATTATACTCAAAATGTCTCAAAAAACAAAAAGTACCTGACTTATGGAAAAATGCAGAAGTGATCCTTTTACATAAAAAAGGAGCACAGGAAGATTTAAAGAACTACCGTCCAATAAGCCTCCTATCAGTGATGTACAAAGTTTTCACTAAGATTATTTCTAAAAGAATATTAAAAAAACTGAATGACGCACAACCAAGAGAACAAGCAGGATTCAGAAGTGGATTCAGTACAATGGATCACATCCAGGTTGTACAGCAGGTCATAGAAAGGCACAACGAATACACCATGCCACTGTGCTTGGCTTTTATCGACTACGAAAAAGCATTTGATTCCATCTCAAAGCATGCGATAATGGATGCACTGCTTAGCCAAGGTGTAGAGAGAGCCTATGTAAACCTATTAGAATCGATATATGATGGAGCTACAGCCACAATTCACCTTGATGATCTTGAAGTGGGAATTAATATAGAACGAGGTGTACGGCAGGGTGACGCAATATCGCCTATTCTTTTCTCGGCTGGCCTTGAAGAAGTATTCCGTAAACTGGATTGGGAACAGGATGGTGTAAAGATCAATGGTGCAAACTTAAACCATCTTAGATTTGCAGACGATATTATTCTCATTTCACAAGACCCAGAAAAGCTGCAAAGACGCATACAACAACTGCAAAGGGCTGGCGAACCATTTGGCTTGAAAATAAACCTGAAAAAGTCAGAGTTATGTTCAATAACTTCGCTCAGGACAGAAGAATTTCAATATATATATATATATATATATATATATATATATATATATATATATATATATATATATATATATATGTATATATATATATATATATATATATATATATATATATATATATATATATATATATATATATATATATATATATATATATATATATATATATATATACACAAATTTTATAAAAGGAATTGAAATTGTCGTATCATCTTCCATTATCTGGACATTGACGAAAAAAAAAAATGATCTGCCGTACAGTCCTGATTTATCACATTGGGATTGATTTGTTTTTTCTGGAATATGGACAGGGACTCGAAAGAACATAAATGGAAATGTGAACTTTTATCATTATCGGTTAATTACAAAGCCCGTTATCTCGATGGAGTTCGTGAACCAATATACCTATTGTCATCGTCGATGAATTATACTGATAAAACGTTTTGACGGTAAACACACGTCGTTGAACGGTGTAACGTTTCGTGATTAAATAGCTACACGTGAGCTTGCAAACTTCTGAAAAAGCAGCTTCCGGAAACAAGTGCTTTAAATAAATGGTGGGCTATTTAAACCGGTCGCTTATTTGATTTTATTTGTTTTTATATACTTTGGCCAATAAGATGATCTTGTAACTTGCCCCACTTAATTTATAATTAATATTGTCGATTAAAATCAGTCTATATAGAAACATGTTTTGATTTTATTTCTAAGGTTTCGCAGAAAGATTTTTCGCCTATTTTATTTAAAATTTAAGAATATTATAATAAATATAATAATAAAATAATTGCATTCAGTATAATGAATCCGTTTCAAGATATTTCCTTGCCCTTCGGTAAAATGTTAATTGTCCCAATAAATCTCAATAAAAATATTCCTTGAAATCGAATTAAACAATTTTATAATTTGTTATCTATCACTTTTATTTCTAAAAAATGTGTGTGACTATAGTTTCGTAAAACGATTTTACATTCTCAAACACTACTTTAAAAATAAGGAAGCCTGTAAAACCTGCCGGTAACACGACTGTAAAACCTTAGTTTTAAAGTAGTGTTCGAGAATGTAAAATCATTTTACGAAACTATAGTCACACAAATTTGTAAAAATAAAAGTGATAGATAAGAAAGTATAAAATTGTTTTATTCGATTTAAAAAATGAACTATCACAACGTAACGGACAAATCAATCAATAATTTAAAAATATTCCTGTTTCTTAAAAGGCGACAGAGCTGGAGTGGTTTAACTTCTGAATAATTTTGGGAAAAATAAAATATTGCTAAATTATGATTAAATTATTATTGTTATTATGTATGACTAAAGCATTGTTTATTGGTTTGTGTATTTTGAATTTATTAGTACAATAAAATAAATAAATATGTATCTATTAGTACAATAAAAATTATAACTTAAATTTATTTATACATTTAATTCGGTTTCTCTCTCACTGTCACTTTGATTTACCTTAATAATAAGTGATTCTATATTATTAGTAAATGATAATTAATTTTCTTAATTTCTGATCACAACATTCTGTTAGACAGAAGTACAATTCCTATAAATAATTGAGTTTTGGTCATTCAGTTATTAAGATTTTTTATTGTACTTTCAAACTTCAGGACAACATATGCGATGTGTGTGTAAATAATGTAATGGTATTGGTGGCAGTGTTCGATCTAGCAACATTTTTAGCTTTCTCTTTGGATGAGACCGGTTTCGGCCAAAATTTTCTTTATCCCCAATTCATTGATCAAAATCCTATGAATGGGAGTTCAAACTTGTACTGAAGATGCATCAAATGTTGACCTGTCTCTCCTCCAAAGAGGACGCCGCCAGTAATGTCAAATCGAACGCCACGTCCCCAGTTTGATTACTTTATATACTCACCACGTATGTCTATATTATTTACCATTAAAAATGGTTGAGAATATTTTTGTAGACAGTACTGCAAACAACTGTATTTTTCCATGTAGTTTTAAAATATTCGAAACAAAATCAAAGAGCAATTAAAAGTCAAGGGCCTAATGAGTGAAAGAGACAAGAGTTGTGGTTTTCGAGTCATTAAAAAAATACGGTATTGCCACTTGGACGAATATTCTCATATGCCAGATGTTTTGTATGAAGCTGAATAAATTCGTGATATGAAATTGGGGATCAGGTACCAGAATGACTACAGTGGCGGCTCGTTAATAAAGAGTAATTTCATTTATTGTATATATATATATATATCTATTATTCACTTAAACAGAAGTAATATTATCTTTGATATAGGATATATGACAACAGTATTAATCCAAATTGATAAGAAATAAACTGCGGAAATGCCTAAAGAAAAGACTAAGTAAAGTTTTTGACTCGAACGTTTCATCTCGGTCAAAAAATGGAATTAACTCGTGATAATTTTCGTGTGATGATTTACCACGACTTTTGACGTGAATTATCTCAATAAAAGTGGATGGATCAACTCACTTCCACTTTTGGTGATGAAACTGCTTCTAGACCCATTGTATATCACTAGTTTAGTCTATTCAATCGTGGCCGTTGTTCGCTCATGGACGAATTTAGAGAATGTCGTCCAAAATCGGTTGACCGTTGACAGTCATGTGACATAGCGTGAGATTAAGGCATCCCTGCCCATTAATATGACAAGCATACACAATAGGACCTATGAAATCAGGAGATCCGATGATCAGTATCATCGTAATCAGTATTCTAATCCTTTATTAACAGGTCAACAAATTAAAACCTTTTAAGGTAACGTTGATGAACACACTACTTTACAAATTTTAATTTTTTTATATACCCCGAAAGAAATAACCTACCTTTCTTACACCAAAAAGTGTTAGCAGAAATTATTTTCTACAGTCAAATCATTTCAGTGTAATTAGACGATTTCTTCCACAACTGCATCTATTGCCGGTATCTTTAAAATATAAAAAGTCTTCACAATCTTTAATCACCTGATTAAAATTAAAATTAGCATTTTTTCTGGCGACATATTCTTTCATTTCGTCTCAAACCAACTTGATGGGATTCAGATCTGGATGATATGGTGTCAGACGCACTACATATTGATTTTTTGCATTAAAAATTTCGTCTATTTCATATATCTTGTGCTTTGGTTTATGTATCTACAAATTTCAAGTATCAATATCTACAAATATTTTATGAACTGTCTTTAATGTAGGGATGGTCTTTTCTGTTATGTGATTATTAACAAACGTTCTTCGCCAAATCTTCGACGTCAAGATTTTTTTCCTAACTCGTTTGTTATTGGCGGTTTGAAAATTTTATTATGTGGCCCGATTCAACTTCTTTCGCTTCACTTTTAATTCGTCGAATATTTCTAATGAAAACGTGCGTTGTTGTCACAACACTTTCTTGAAGCTATAAATAATATTCTAATATCAAAACCTATACCCATCACTTGGACTTTTATATTTATATATCACAGGGGCATAATAGTGAATTAATTACGAAAATTAGACGTTGAAAAAACTTACCTTTTCGAAAGGAATAGTAAGATCCCCAGCTACTGCTTCTGCTTACATACAATTCAATAAGATATTAATTATCTCACGACTTTCTCCACTTAATACTTTCCTTTTTTCCTTTAGTTGTAAATGGCAAGTTTTAAATTTTCTGACCGGAGTACAGTTAGCGGATGTTAACACTACTAGATTGTTTCGAATGAGGTCTCGGGCGTTAAGCTATTGCACATCCAAACCTCGGAGGCCAAGCTATGTTGGTTGGGCTGTAGTCACTTATTTGCTTTCAGCTCCAGTTTGATTTTGGCGACGTTTCAACGAGAGCGCGCTCGTGATTTTCAAGTGTCCAAGTTATAGGGCTCTAGAGAGACTATCAGTTTGGTTCTTGATGAAAAGGGAGGAATATAGTATATTGATGGGGAGGGAGGGTCGTAAATAGTGAGGTTAATACGTTTTATATATTTTTTTCATTTAGAATATTCCAAAAGCATCGTTCAATATCGGGAACCGTTATTATTTATTACGTAGAAATAAAACAAATTTGTTCTGGACGTTTTTAACGAGCATCTCCAACGTTAACAACCGTTTGTATTATTTAAAGTGGAGTGAATCGAAAGCCGGTCTCTAAATTTGATGAGAATTCCATGCATTATTCATTCTTCTCTGTTTTAAATTGCGATTAATGACTGAATTATCCGGCCGAATTAGGCATCGACTGCCGTATAACAAAGTTTATGAATGGTTGATTCAACCTTTACTAACATTTAACCTTATTCGGTATTTATTTGGACAATTTGTGCTGATTTTTTATCTTAATTTGACTTGAGAATGTACACAGTATGTCGGAATATAACGGAACTTTAAAAAAAAAAACAATGAGCCTTTTCAATTCTTCTGTTGGAACCTTTGGTGTGAAATACTACATGAGTACTAAAACATACATGAGTAGAAGCACTTTTTCCGTGTTATTTTCTTTTCTTTATTAAGTGTATATGGCAAAGAGTATTTTTCAGTTTTCGAACTTCTCGGATGGTCAAACCAAAAAAACATTTTTCAAGTTGAAGAAAATCTTTGGTTAAAATCGTTTCATTAACCCATGAAACATTTGCTTTTATTTATTGACGATTGCCAGATACGTTTACATACGACCTTCTCTTAAATGTGTCAAAGACACTGTACCTTCTAAACCTGAAGAGATTTACCACTAAACACCAAAACGTTTTTTTGAACTGCTCGACGCACGTTTCGCTAACCATGTTAGCATCATCAGGAGATGATTTAATCTCATTCTGAAACTAAACTATGTTCTATTTATATGAAAAACCCTGCCTAACTAAGCGTGTAAAAATCATGAACCGTGAAGTTTACTAAGCCTTACATTAATAATTGAAAAAGTTGACTGAACGTTGTGTGAGTTAAATCATCTCCTGATGATGCTAACATGGTTAGCGAAACGTGCGTCGAGCAGTTCAAAAAAGCGTTTTGGTGTTTAGTGGTAAATCTCTTCAAGTTTAGTATTTCACACCAAAGGTTCCAACAGAAAAATTGATCTAAATGCGGGCTGTCTACCAAGTGCTTTCACTTTATTTCCAGTAGTATTTTTTTATCCGCATATCTCTTTATAGTTGCATTAGGTACATGATAAATATGACTACACTCGTCAAAAACCAGTATCGCCATTCCTATAAGCTGCAACAGACTTTCATAAATAATTTTCGGACCAACGTTCATAGGGCCATATGGACCCTAAAATGTATAAAAGACTAGTTCGGATCAGGAGATGATTTAATCTGTTAGATGATTTAATCTATTAGATTAAATCTGATGATGCTAACATGGTGAGCAAAACGTGTGTCGGGCAGTTAAAAAAAAAAGTGATTTGGTGTTTAGTGGTAAATCTCTTCAAGGTTAGTGTTTCACACCAAACGTTCCAACAGAAGAATTGATAATTCGGAATTGTAGTTTATCAGGGTTGCCTAAATTCAGGGTTGCCGAAACCGGTCCATATGTAATATAAAATTTTTAAAGGGCGTATTTCAACAGGTGGGTTATCCATTACTGCATTTAATCAATACGTCGTTGTCCAGTGGTCGAGTTCCAAGGAATGCGAAAGTAAGCATCATTGTTCCAATACCAAAGGTTGAAAACCCTGTATTAGCAGAGGATTTTAGGTCAATCAATCTATTGCCGATTGTTGACAAAATATTGGAAATAGTGGTGTGTAGACAGTTGAGTAGATACTTTGAAAAGCAAAATTACATTTATGTGGGACAATCGGGATTTCTTGATAAACATTCATGCGAGTCTGCCCTGCAACATCTTTGTACGAAATGGCGCCAAGATATTGGTGACGATAATGTTGTGATTGGTGTATTTGTAAACCTGAGACGTGCATTTGAGACTATAAACAGAGAAGATCTGATTGTGAAGCTACAATGTTACGGAGTGAAATCTTGTGTTATAAAATGGCATATACATTATTTGAGTGACCGCTTTCATCGAACAAAAGTAAATGGTGCTATATCAGGAATTCTGGAAAATGATATTGGTATCCCACAAGGGAGCTTTTTGTTTCTTATACACATCAATGATCTGTATAAGATTTTTAAAAAATTAGACTTAAATTTGTTTGCAGACGATACGCTCCTTTCAATAACGGGGCAGAATTATGACCAAATGGTGAAACATCTTAATTTAGAACTCTATATTAGATAATTGGCTATGTGTGAATAAATTAAAATTAAATTCTGAGAAAATAAAATATATGATTCTTGGAAAAGGGGTATTTGCAAGTCGTTTATTGATTAAAATTATATTATTTACATTGGGAAGAATAACATTGAAATCGTAGACCAAATTAAATATCTAGGTCTAATTCTTGATTCTCACTTGAAGTTATGTGCTCATGTAAATTACAGGAGTAAAAAAATAGGTAAAAAAATAGGGTTCTTTCGTAGAATATCACATAACTTAAGTAATTGGTCAACATTGTTAATAAATAATACCATAATTTATCCCAATTTTAGTTATTTGTTACTACAGTTACCTGTTGCTAGGTTGTAATAAAAATGAAATAGATTACAAATTTTACAAAATAAGGCAATGCGAATTATTTTGCATTGTGATAGGTATACACCAGTGGATTTGATGTTGCGCTCTTTGGGCTGGTGCTCTGTGTGGCAGAGTATTGAGATGTCCAGTATTGTTATGATTTTTAAAATTAAAAATAACGTAATGCCTGCATATCTTGGAAGGTACTTAATAGCGGTATCCGAAAAACACCAATGTAACATTCGCTCAAGGGAGGATTTCCATATAAATTTTGAACGTAGTACCTATATGCAGAAATCGCTTTTTGGGAATGGTATTCGGCTGTTCAATGGTCTGCCTGCAGAGCTAAAAAGTATAGAGAGTTTGGAAATGTTTGTAGATAGAATCCGTAAACATTATTTGGCAAAATAGGTTAGTTTGTTGTTAAAAATAGGTAGGTATGTTTGATTTTGTATGGACTAGTGCGTATATATTGGATTTTTATTATTATAGAACAGATCCTATTTGGATATATTTGTATTATGCATATACATGTATAAATGTAAATGAATTACCGATTGTATGTAGTAGCCGAGTGCTAAATAAAGAATATTATTATTATATTATTATTATTATTTTGGGCCACTGCGATATGGTCCAATCTAAGCAACTTGACTCATAATGCCAAAATATACTACCTAACCCTACTTTTAACTTGTGCTAATAAAACTATCACACTAATTTGTACCTGAATATATATTTTTTTTTACATATGTAATACAATTAGTTGTTACTTACTTTAACAGTGACCAAAACTGTTTCGTGTTTGTTAAATTATTTAATTCAGATCTATTAAAACACTAATTCTCCTCTGTTTCCACTGTCAAACAATGTACTGTATTACTACTTTTTACAGCTACATGGTTTACGCTAATAATAATAATAATAATAATAATAATAAGTTTATTTGCTGTATCAATGTTTGAATACAATAACTAAATTATACAATAATACAATTATAATTATAACAAAATACAAATCCGTCTTTATTATGCACTAACACCTACTAATGATACGCAAAATGGAACTGGAAGCAATTAAAAAAGATCTAGTCCAGTTCCAGATTTCTTTTTTAATTCGACATATTAGAAATAACCGAGTATACACAATTTGCCTCAATTTCTCCATTTCTAGCCCCTTATACTCTTTAATTTTTGATGCTGGAGGATACATTATCCGATGTTCATTTTATAGTGATATTCAAACGAATCTGGCGATAATTTCTTTAAAAAATCAAAGAGTCAAAGATATTCAATAAAGTTTTATTGAGAAATTCTATCTTCTGGTTGACATTAGACATATAAACAATCGATGTAAAATCTGTCATATTTAAAAAATGATTTAATAAATCTTTATCGATAGATTTTAAATTTCGATACAACATATTTATTCTTCTCCTGTCCACTACAAAATTAAGCATACAACACACAATTACATGATCAGAAACGGTCGGCCCCAGATCAATAGTGTTACTGTTGCAATTATCCTGATCAGCGGATACGATTATATGATCAATCAATGTGGTACTAGTATTGGTAGTTCTGGTTGGAACGGAAATAATCTGTTTTAAGTTAAAGGTTTCCAAGCAATCAATGTATTTGTCAGTAAATGAATTTGATTCTAAAACATTTATATTCATATCACCTCCGCATATAACGTTCTCACATACAAGTTCAGAAAACCGATTTTCAAGAACCTCAAGAAAATTATTGTAATTTGTATAACCTGGAGGTCTGTAAAGGGAACCAAAAAAGTGGGTATAATCTTTTATATATATTTTGATCCATATCTCCTCCAACACATCCCCACAGTTCAGAAATAACTGCTCATATTTTATATCTTTATTCACATATAAACCTATTCCTCCTCCACCCAAGCCCGAACGCTCTTTATGCAAGAAATCATATCCTTCAACCTGAAAAACATCATCCAATGTACCCTCCTTCATTCTCGTCTCCGACAATCCCAATACATCATATTTATACGTAAAAAGAAGACTCTTAACCTCTGTAAAGTGCCCAGACAGCGTTCTTACATTAAAAAATGCAAATGAAAATTTCCTCATCTTAATAATAAATATAATAAATCTTTACAATATACCCATTAAGCAAAAAAAAAAACAAAAATACCATAACAACCTAACAGTGAAAAAAATATAAACAAGAAAAACAATGAACAACTGATCAATAAAAGGAGGACTTCCCTGTCTCCGCCTCCGGTCCTATTGAACAATTTTCTGTATATCCTCTGCAGATTTCAAATTAACAATCCTCCCATCTATTCTAGTAAAAATATTACCATGCTTTGTCCAAACTTGTTTGTTCCCAAATTTTTCTCTTCCCAACAGCAACAATTCCCGCTTGACCTTTGTAAGTTCCTCATTCATTACTATTTTGCTGCCCTTTAACATTTTCCTCCTTGCCAATACTTCATCCCTCTCTTTTTGATTATCAAAGATGACCCTAATTGATCTGGGATATTTCATTTCCTTTGTACGCTTTCCTATTCTATAACAGTTCTGAATATTTACGTTTGTTACTTCCAATTTAGAGTGTAAAATATTTTTTATGTTTGTTTCCAAACTATCATCACTTTCCTCTGGAATTCCATGGATTCTTAATTGATTTAATTTTGTATGCTGTTCCAGATTATCAACCCTTCCTTGAAGTTCCTGATTGTCATCGTTCATCATTTTTATTTTTCTATTACAATCATCCAGTCGTTCTGTTAATAAATTAATCTTCTCCTCGATTTTTTGAGACACTCTGTCAGCTACTTTGTTTGCCAGTACGGTCAATAAATCCTCATCGGCGAGCAATTCCGATAAAATATCTTTAAACTCCGCTTTTTGTCTTGCTGTAAATACCATTGTTAATATCGATACGAATGAATATCAATGGAAACAAATTTCTTCCTTATAGTAAATTATAAATATCACGCACAAATATAATGTTTGTTTTCTTTTTCACTTCACTTTTGACACTCTAATAAAAGTATATAGAGGTTTTATTAATATTTGTCCACTTTAAATCTTCTAAATTTGGAGAACAGACCGGAGACAGACACACACGTCTACTCAGTTAGACTGCACATTCGCTACTAATGTTCAATTCGCTAATGTTCAATGTTCGCTAATGTTCAATATAGTGCCCTCATTAGGACATATTTGTGTTATCCGACCACTATAGACTGGTGGTCCAAACTTGGCGGCGGTCCAAATTCGGCGACTCTCCCCTATATACCAGGTTTCTCAAGGTAGCCGTTCGTTAGACGAATCCATGTTAGAAAAAATTTAGAATTCTGAATTTTTGAACTTCAGGATTACTTAAAATTCTCTTGATTTTAAAATATTTTCAAGGTCATATCACATCCTCTTATCCCGGAAGTCACCAGTAACTTCCTTATTTTAAACGGAACACCCGGTATATTACTTCATTTTTGGATTTTTGAGAAAATTTGATGATAAGTTCAATCAGGTTTCCTTATACATATTTTGAACTGTTTCTTTAATATCTTGATCTTTTTAAAATTTTGAAATAACATAAAATGCATCCCTTTTATGAGATAACTGTGCACGGATTACGTCTTGGTGATGAGGCAAGGCGCGTAGACTTTTATGAGTTCATGTGTATAAAAATGATCGAAGGTCTTAGATTTCTTCATAAGATTATGTGGACAGATGAATCAAAATTCAACAGGCAAGGACTTGTAAATCGCCGATATCATCACTACTGAGCACAAAACAACCCACATGTCATAAGGGAACATAATCACGAGGACCTCTTTAGTTTTAACGTTTTTTGTTTAATTATGGACAAGAGTGGCAAATCACGTGTACGATAAAAAGTTGAATGGGGCTAGATATCTGGAGATACTCATTGGGTTTGTTAGTAATTTCTTAAATGTTCTATATTCCACTGAGCAAACAATTGGTATCAGCTGGATGGTGCCCCAGCATATTCCACTATAGCTGTATACCAGCAGTTGACCTTGATGTTCGAGGATCGGTGGATTGGCCCTGGAATTGGCCACCCAGATCACCTGATTTGACGCCCTTGGATTTTCACCTCTGGGGCCGAATAAAAGAACTAGTGTACTCTAGGCCTGTACAAACTAGAGAGAATTATTGAACCGTGTTCACGATGCATTCACTACTAGGCGAAATTCGGAGGACTGTTTCGCGAGGAGTATATGACAGAGTTATCCCTTGTTTGAACCAAAATGGCGGTCATATAGAACAATTATTGTAATTTTACATCAATTTTTTATTTCTTGTAATTATGTTCCAGTTTTATAATATTTTCTCATTTGTTATTACGTCCTTAATTTTATGTTCCTATTTTGTTCATGTTCTAATTAAAGTGAATTTCTGCCGTTTGAGTCACGTTCATTTTGTTTCGAAAAACAAACGATGACGATGTATCGGTTTCTGGCAAAAATCGCATTAAAATAGAAAATATGGATTAACAAGAAAACCGTTAGAAATAGGTATAGGGAAGAAGAGCTTAGCACCAATCGACAATGGACAATAGGCGCAGTGTTGAAAATAAGATTACATATTTCAAAATTTGCAAAAGAATGAAGATATTTAAGTTACGGGCGACAAAGGGATAACCGGAGGTGCTATGACCTTGAAAATATTTTACAATGAAACAGAATCTTAAATACCGCCGAAGTTTTTTCTAAACAACAAAACTTCTAACTAACGTCCACCATGAGAAGCCATATATATATACACACCAGGTGTCCCAGTAAGGATGGATCGCGGCCGTATCTTGAAAACTATTTATCCCACAGCTTTGGGGAAAAAAAATTGTACTAAAAATGATCATGAGAAATTCACCAAAAATATTTTTAAACTTCTAAAACGACCGCAAGAGGGCGTCACGAGCTAAACATTTTTAAAAATCTTTTTTTTTTGTGTATTTTCAAGTGTTAACCGAGCTAGAAAAATTCTCAGTTATAATTAGCAAACTGTCTCCTACAACTTTGTTTTATGGCATTTTGTCGTAACTTCGCAATAAAGAGGGGGGGGGGGGGGGGGAGTTTTACCTATTTAGATAAAAAGTCGTCTAATGTCCGTTTACCTAAACCGATTTTCCTCAATTTGGATTCATTTAAAAGGCAATTGCTGGGACAATCAGATAATCTGGGAGACCCCCCCCCTCTATTCATGAAATTACGACAAAATGTCATAAAACAAAGTTGTAGGAGACAGTTTGCTAATTATAACTGAGAATTTTTCTTACTCGGTTAACACTTGAAAATACACAAAAAAAATTGATTTTTTAATGTTTAGCTCGTCACGCCCTCTTGCGGTCGTTTTAGAAGCTTAAAAATATTTTTGGTGAATTTCTCATGATCACTTTTAGTTCAATTTTTTTTCCCCCAAAGCTGTGGGATAAATAGTTTTCAAGATACGGCCGCGATCCATCCTTAATTGGACACCTGGTATATATATATATATATATATATATATATATATATATATATATATATATATATATATATACGTATGTATAGATATGTGATATGTATAGATATGTGATAGAAGGTGAATTTCTCATGATCACTTTTAGTACAATTTTTTTTCCCCCAAAGCTGTGGGATAAATAGTTTTCAAGATACGGCCGCGATCCATCCTTAATTGGACACCTGGTATATATATATATATATATATATATATATATATATATATATATATATATATATATATATATATATATATACGTATGTATAGATATACATACATACATAGATTATCTACATATGTTTTCATCAAGTTCGCTGTGTCTGAGCTTGCGCTGTCATGGAGATGGGGGACGTCTCTGATGTGGACACCGTGTGGAATGTTGTTGGCTCCAACAGCTGGCAGTAGTATGCAGGATTAACCATACGTCGATCATCTAGAAAAACAATCAGCAAAAAGCCCTTTCAGTCGAAAAAACAGCCGGGAGGACCTTACCGGCTGAGAGACGGGTTTTGGCCTTTACAGTACAGCTTTCGACTTTTATTTGCTATTCCTGACTCACTATTTTTGATTCTGGAGTGTAATAGTGCACCCACGTTTCACATGTCACGATACACTTCAAAAAGTCTCTTCTTCCTGCTGAAATCGATTCAGAAGTCTCTTACTGATTTGCAATTGGATGTTTTTTTGCTCTTCGGTCGACAACTTCAGAACCTATCAGGCACGGATTTTATTAAAGCCAAGATGATTTCTGTGATGTTTTTTTGAGTACTTCCAAAGCTAATACCTACCTTTAAAGCGATTTCATGGATAGTGCGCCGCCGGTCACCTTCGATAAGGTCGCGAACTACATCTATGTTGTCAGCAGTGACACTTGACATTTAGCACGCTTTCTCGTCCATTCTTAAACTTCTTGGCCCAACCAAACACTTGGTTCTTAGACAGGATATCGTCTCCATTCTGAACCTTCAACCGAGTTAATAATTCCAAGCAAAGCGTTAAACTTGGTTAAAACTTTATTAAAACCCTTTGCGCATGGTCGGTGGAAGCTGTTGCTCACTCATGGCCGTACTGACAAAAGAACTGAGTGAAACAGCTCACCGAGCAGTTCCCCCACTCCTAATACATTGCCCTGCAAAAGCTACACTGACAGCCCGCTCGTGACTAACTGGGGAAAGTAATTGTAAAAGTCTGATTTATTTTGATGCGCCGTCATATTATAAAAGACCCTGTCATTTCTAATTTGACAAGCGGGATGATACAAAGCACGTAAAGCACGCGTAATTTTAAAACAAACATAGTTTTTTTGCATTGTTCTATCTAAAATAAGATAAAGTTCATCAACGAAACAGGTAGATCGTGTCAAATATATACAACCTGCGTAAATAGTTGACATTATGGTCGCCTGTACGTCACGATGACAAGTGGATGTTGATCGTTTATTTTTTTTTTCATCTCCTCTCCAATTTTGGCTATTCACCCTAGGGGATTGTCCTTTGTACTCCTTCGATCATCACCAAACATCTAGAACACGCAATACCTCGCGCTCCGTCGTTGAACAACCGGGCTTAATTTCTCGTAAATTGTCGAAGATAACCGCATTAAGAATCATTTATTTTCATCTGTATTTTAATTCAATACTTAACCGTAAGTTAATGCGATTATTATGAGTGCTTGTAAAAGGAAAACGATGTTGTGTTCGTTTACGCCTCTATAATACTCGTCTGTCGTTTGATTCTGTTTTTTGTTAGACTTAGACTGTCTAGGGGTGTCTAGAGAAGTGAACATAAAAGAACAATTTACATTATTCATCATTTCCTAAATATAAATTGTTTTTTAAAAATATTTTTAAAGTATTTAAAGGAAGGTCGGAAAAATAACACGATCGAAAAAAATATTATAAAAGGCAGATGCTGAAATAAAAGTAAAAGCCAAAAGAGCTGGTCTAAAAATAAATGTAGGCTCCTTCAAACGATAGTTTTCGTCTTCGATGACTAAATATCTTCCAAATATAGTTCCATTCTCCACCTCAATACGCTCACTGTCCGTTGACCGCTTTTTTTTAAGTTGACATCTCTTGTCGCCGTTCTTACGTTGCTAGTATATATACTAGCAAACCCGGGCACGCGTTGCTGAGGCTAAGTTATATGTTGAATTATATTGTAGTAAAGTATTCAATGCAGTCAAATCAATATTTACGAATAAAGACGAAAACGTTCCAGTCGATGTAAAGACCCATGGGATTGAGATTTGAACCTTAAGTCATAATTTAGAAGCGATTGATAAACATTTTCGTAGAGTTGATATTAAGCTATATAATCAACATAAAATTTTGAATTTTATATTTTATTCGTCTCATATTCAAGTATATTTTGTAATAAATGAGTAATTTACAAAGTTCTTTGTTCATAACATATAACAATTAATTTTACAAATAATGTAGGTAGCGTAGATTATTCATTATTTTTGATAATTATATTTATCATTTTGAATTGTAAAAATGTTTAGTTTTAATTTAATTCAACACTAATCGGTGCACAATATTCTTGATTAACCTGTCTCTTGCTAATACAAATAGATTGGCTGGTTTTCCCACACGTGAGCATGCAACATATAGTGGACCATAGGAAAACAGGAATTTTCCAAGTCTAAGCCGCAAATGGACATTGTTTGGCCTTGAGACTTATTTATGGTCATGGCGAAAGCTAAACGAATTGGAAACTGAAGCCTTTTGAATGGCATCGCAGATCCTGATGGTATCATTGGAATACGTGGCAACAGGACCACTTCTCCTTTAATCTTTCCAGTCAAAATGGTTGCTTAAATAATATTTTCGGTGATCTTTTTGATGACCAAACGTGTACCGTTACATAATCGAGGTGGATTCAAATTATGCAGAAGAATAATAGGTGAACCAATCTCCCATCGAAAATTATGTGGTGGCATTCAACAGCTTACCTGGCAACAAGTGTTGTATTTGGAAGTTAATTTCGTCAACATCAACATTTTTCGCTGCCAAAATAGCCCGATTACCAGAGCCAGTTATGGTCCAAGCGATCATTTTGTATGTCCGGGAAGATACTCTTAATTAATTAATTTTTGTCTGAACAACGGTGCAGAAATTGTCTGGCAATTTGATGCATTGCGTATTTGGTTGCAGTTCAATTCCACCGTTTCCAATATCTAGTTCTAATCTAGTTTTAATCTAGTTTCCAATTGTTCGGAAAATATTTGTGCTGATGGATCATTTTGCAATTGTACGCGCATGTTTATGGTTAATCGATGTGTTTCAATACTTCGCCATACGAACAGAGAACAATTGAAAATAAATGAAAAAATAATGCACCAAAAATTGAAAAAGCAAGGTTAGTAATTAAAAGTAAATTTTGAACACACGAGTGACGTGAAATGAATCGTATTTATATATGACATTTATATTATACACAGCTACTCCAGAGAGAATGCTCTCGATGAAAACTGCTGATGTAAAAATAAGTATGAATGTATCAAAAAATGTCATATGGTCCATTGTTGATCTGCAGTTCTCATTGAGAGCAATCTCTCTGGAGTAGCTGTGTATAATATAAATTTTCAAAAATCTTATTGCCGTATGTTATATATGTAAAAAAATGTACATTATTAACATTTTTTTATACATTCTCACGTATTTTTACGACCAATATATATATATATATATATATATATATATATATATATATATATATATATATATATATATATATATATATGTATATATATATATATTGGTCGTATAATATATATATATATATATATATATATATATATATATATATATATATATATATATATATATATATATATATATATATATATATATATATATATATATATATATATATATATATATATATATATATATATATATATATATATATATATATATATATATGGTTGAATTTCAAATTGACCATGTTGCCATTTCGTACCCCAATTATAAAGAGATTTTGAATGTTCAAGTCAGGAAAGGAGCTAATATAGACACGGATCACTACTTGACTAGAATCAAACTTAGCTTAAAACCTCGAAAACTTATTCAAAAGGCTGCTAATACCAAAGTTTGACCCAACGAAAATAAAACCAGCCCTAACAGAAGAGCTTGATAAACAACCTGCACAGAACTGGCAAGAATTAAAACAAAAAATCATTAAAACAGCCTTAAAGTTGGTCCGTACGGAAACATCCGTGGTGGGATAAAGTTTGCGAGCAAGCAGTATTAAGCCGAAGTAAAGCATTCAAAGATTGGAACAGTCAAAAAACAGCAATAAACTACAACATCTTTTTGGAAGTAAGAAAAGAAACATCGAAGCTAATTAGACAAACTAAAAGAAAATATGAAAACAATCAACTTAATGAAATAGAACAAAATTTCCAAAAAATAACACCCGAAACTTTTACAAAACATTTTAAACTAAATTAACAGGCTATCAACCACAGAGCCTATGCTTTCAAAAGGAAAACCGACAATTAGCTCTAAATAACCAAGACAATTGCAAAGAACTTGCGAAATATTTTGAACAAATACTAAACTGTCCTGAGCCCTTAAACAAATTACCAACACTAAACCCTAAACAAACAAACCCAGATTCATTACCACCGAATGAAGAGGAAATAATTAGGCAAATCAAGCGGCTTAAAAATAACAAAGCTTCTGGTGAAGATGTAATCACTGCTGAACTTTTGAAATCCACTGGTCCAGGTACAATCAAGGAAATAACCAAAATTCTACAAGAAGTTTGGCGAACCGAACGGATTCCGGAAGACTGGAAAGATGCTCTAATCCATCCACTACATAAGAAAGGAGATAGAACGGATGTAAACAACTATAGATGAATATCTCTTCTCCCAGTTTGTTACAAGATTCTATCTCAATGTCTACTAGACAGAGCACAGGGACAGTTAGAACCGAACATTGGTGAATATCAAGCAGGTTTTCGACCGGGCAGATCCTGCCCTGAACAGATTCTGAATCTAAAGTTGATTCTAAGACATCAAAAACTGTACCATAAAAATCTCGTCTGTACATTTGTGGATTTCAAAAAAGCATATGATTCTATTGACCGCGAATCTTTATTCCGAATCTTGAAAGAACAAGGACTAGATCTGAAAACGCTGGCAATTATTAAAGCAACGTTAACTAACACGAGGTCAAAAGTTAAATTCATGGGTGACATCTCAGAGCCCTTCGAAATTAAAACTGGTGTGAGACAAGGGGATGGACTCTCGCCACTTTTATTTAACTGTGTTCTAGAAAAACTAATACAGGAGTGGCGTGAAAAAAAGTCGGCACTGAATATTGACCAGCCCATTAAACTGGGGAGAACCAACGTCAAAATTGATTGTCTGGCATTTGCTGATGATCTAGCAATTTTAGCTCAAGATGTATTAACGGCACATAAACAGATTGAAATCCTAAAAGAAACAGCAGAAAAGGTAGGACTCCAAATTTCCTTTTTTTCCACAATACATGACCTGCAACAGACTAAGAACACCAGTTCTAAAAACAAAATATGGTAACATCAGACGAGTCTCTCAATTCAAATATTTGGGTGAAATAATCATGGAAAATGGGTTGGAAAAAGCAGCCAATAAGGGTAGATGTCAAAAAATGGAAACGGCATTGAGACTTACACAAAATATTTACAACAAAAAATACCTATCTAAAAACACAAAATTGAGACATTACAACACGGTTATTAAGCCAGAATGTCTATATGCAGCAGAAACGCTCATTTTGAACAGAAAGAGGGACATCGAGGACATTGAAAAGAAGGAAAGAAAAATCATAAGAAAAATCCTAGGCCCCAAACAAATAAATAGCACAACATACCGACTTCGAGAAAACCAAGAAATCAAACAATACACAGATATACATAGCGACATGAGAAAAATAAGACTTAAGTTTTACGGACACATCAAACGGATGAATCCGAGTAGGCTAACTAGACAAATAGTCGAATTTTATGAAAATAGGAGTAGAGCTAAAGTAGAAATAATTAAGTGGATTGCGGCAATTAAAGAGGACCTAAGATCCGCAAATATTACACAAAGTGAAATTCAGGATAGAGGCTGTTTCAGACACAAGGTTAACGTTTGGAAGGTTGGCCAGAGAAAAAAATGTAGGAAGACTGGAACAACTTGGTCTGACGAAAGGAAAAAAGCTCATAGCGAAAGAATGAAATTAGTATGGGCTCAAAGGAAGACTAACAACAACAAACGCCTCTAATTGTACTTCGCGTGGTCCACCAGGGCCCATAAGTGAATAATATATATATATATATATATATATATATATATATATATATATATATATATATATATATATATATATATATATATATATAGAGAGAGAGAGAGAGAGAGAGAGAGAATCGATACGTACATAAAGTGTGCGAATTTCTAAAAATCGCCTTAGTTTCTGATCTAGGTTATTTACGGCCCCTCTGATTAAATCATGTGTCGGTCTCTAGGTTATTCAACCTCTAACACCCGGCAATCAATAAAAGCAGCTCCGATGAAATAAATTTCCAGTTAAGAGCAGTTGTAGATTTTTTAGGGAGATTCGGGCGAAGACCTGTCGCTGGGCTTGATAAAATGTTTTCGACGATACTCTAAATCGGTGAAACGACCAAGGAACGAGGAATTCTTCAGTATAATAGGGACGATCGTTATTTTTCTCGTAGCCTTCAGAATTGGCGGTTTTATAGATAAATTTCCTTTAATTGGATTTAGACAAATTGCACCAACGGTTCTCCTGTGTCGGTGCCAGTTTTATGGACACATTATATCATTACTTTTAGTTTTAAATCAATATTAATTAATTTATGTTGGTTGTATTAGAACATCAAACCATTACTATACATTTTCTTAACATATGTTTCATTAACTTTGTAACAACGGGAGTGTATACAAGCTGCAAACTTGCATTTGAATATTTTAAATAACATGAAAAATTTGCTTTTATTTATTGACGATTGTCAGATACGTTTACATACGACCTTCTCTTAAATGTGTCAAAGACACTGTATTTTTTTTCTCCTTTATTTGGGTTTTTCGCCACTGTCTAAAAATTTGGTAGTATGTCACTGTCATGAAAATCTATTGTTGTCAATGCAAGTATCGTTGACATATATAAAAAAATATATTTACTTTCACTCGTTACTTTATATATTACAAATTAATATAATTTATTTTTTAGTTTAGTTTTGAAAACGGGGGGAGATTACCCTCCGAAACGTTAACGTTAAAAGTTTGTAATTTTTTTATAACATTTTTATATCTTTAAAATTTTGTTCGTTAGGCAAATTTATTACAAAAAAGAATCACTGAGAAATTTGTCTCCGTTTGGTTTTTTGTTTTTACCCAGTGATTCTTTCTTTAAATAAGAACAGGTATTTTTGATATTTTTTGAGTTTTAGACAGTGGCGAAAAACCCAAATAAAGGAGAAAAAATATATGAACACGCTACAATCATTCAGACATTACTTAAAGACACTGTACCTTCTAAACTTGAAGAGATTTACCACTAAACACCAAAACGCTTTTTTGAACTGCCCGACGCACGTTTCGCTAACCATGTTAGCATCATCAGGAGATGATTTAATCTGATTAAGGAGATTAAATCATCTCCTGATGATGCTAACATGGTTAGCGAAACGTGCGTCGAGCAGTTCAAAAAAGCGTTTTGGTGTTTAGTGGTAAATCTCTTCAAGTTTAGTATTTCACATCAAAAGTTCCAACAGAAGAATTGACAGTACCTTCTGTTTGGAAAACGTTCGCATGGTACCAATTTTGCTTTAATGAAGAGGTTTCTGCTGCAGCTGCATTAAGCAGGCACATTAATCCCCCTATTCAATAAAGAACCATACACACTTTTAACAATTTGCTTAGCAGCGAGCGATAAACGTTTTCCTTTAAAATTAGCAATCGGACACAATGATCATTATCTTATCAAGACTGCCACATTTTTAGCACGTTTGGAATAACAAAAAATACGATCGAAATTATAGCTGCACTGTTTAAGAAAAGCGAACTTAACTAAAATATTTCGAAACTATTGACCAGGTATAAAATTAATTTTATCTTTTTACCTGTTATTTTATTAGGCCCTGTCCTGTTTACGTTTCTTGCTACTTTGCCGGGTTTCGTTACGGCAGGGGTTATTAAAAGTTTATTGCAGCCAATCAGTCAACGATATATCTTGAAACGCACTATAAAATGTAACTTTCCTGGTGACTCTACCGTATCGGTCCTTTTGTTGTATAAGACGTTTTGTGGTTCTGGTGCTGATACTTACGTCAAAATTTTTCTTTATAACGTCAGAGGTAGCCGAATGATACTTCAAAACCTCGCGTACAATATGGTTATCCATTTTTTTTACCTGTTTTTCCTGGATAGCCTATTTTTCTGGATTATTTTTGAGTCAAACATGATTCTTTCAAAACTTTCACAATTACGTGTGGTGGCCGTTTAATTGGTTTCTCAATTGCAAAATTAAACGTCTTTCTTCGGCAGTACAATGTCTAGTGCGACCCATATATTAGAGATCTCTTCTCTTTTTCTGAGGTCTTTTTGCTTTTAAAAATCCTGATTGCCAAAACAATTTTCATGACACATTTTTTACTCAATGTTCCCTTTCCTGATTGTCTTATTAGTAACCCTGTTTTGTCTTTCGACAAACAATTCCAAACAATTTAAGTATCAACGCAAAAAACCATTGATGACGTCAATCTTTGTTAAAACTTCGGGCCAATATTCAAATTCCAAGAACCGTCCACGTTTCGTGATTTATTGTACAACAACCGCACATGAGGCGCGCCAAAGCAATACGCTGACCAGGCTCAATCGACTTTCGGCATTTTTTTCGACAACTAATTTTCGTCACCTTGCGTTTTACGGCGAGTTGCCTTGCGGCGTTGCCAGTTTGCTTTGGTTGTCAGTAATTATCGGGTTTTCTTTCCATAGATGCCATTTAAAAGAGTTCGCTGGCCTTTTGGAAGGAAATGCCAGAAGTCCAGTATATAGTACCCAGTGGATCCCAAAAATATTCGGACAAATATATTGCTATAAGTGTGCTTATGAAAATAAAATGTAATTAAAAATAATTTGATAAGAAAATTAATAATCAATTCTAGTATAATCATAATTTAACATAAATACGTCAATAAAAAAGATCAATTTATAAATTTACAGTCAATCCCAAGTAATACCAAACGTTTTCAATGGGATTAAGGTGGGGTGACTGATGCGGCGTTTTAATCACTTTTGGCCAATTGTATAAGAACCATTCGCGAACTATTTCCGCACTATGTTTAAGGTCATTGTCTTAGTAAAATTTAATTGAGTTTGTAAAGTTCATATTCTCCGCACTTACTCTCAGATTTTGCCTTAAAATATTTAAATAAAAATTTTAGTCTATTATACCGTCAAAAATGTTAAATTTTGACTCATCACAGAAACTAAGGTCGTTCCAATAAGTTTCATGCTTCAAAAGTTACTCCATGGCAAAATCCAGTACAGTTTTAAAAGTTTTCTTACTTAACCAAGGCCTTTTTCGGGTCACACGTCTATGATATCCATGTTTTCTTATACAACGAGGCTGACTACTTTTTGAAAATGGGTTTCCGTCAATGTTTTAAGCTTAAGTGCATTAAATTTAGGGTTTTTATGTAGTTCTTTTAAAATAAAACGTTGGTCTCTTTCATTTAATAATTTTAGACGCCCTGTTTGATTCTTCAGAAAAACTCTGTCCCGAATTTTTTATCGTTACACGATATCTCCAATCGTAATTTTACTTCCCCTTTAGGAACTCCCCCTTTTCATAATGAAATAGCACTTATTGCCATTGCCACAACATGTTGTTTTGTATGTATAGTCCGTTTCAAGATATTTCTTTGCCCTTCGGCAAAATGTTAACTGTTCCAAGTAATCTCAATATAAATATTCCTAGTTTCTTATAAGGCGCCAGAGCTGGAGTGGTTTAACTTCTGAATAATTTTGGTTTTGGTAATATGCTTAATCGAATTCATCCAACTCTCTTTGAGAATACTATCTACAACCTTCTAATTAATGTTGCACCTGCACTTAGAGTCGGAGAAATGTTTTCTGCTCTTATATTGGATTTTACCTGATGCCACATATGCCCAATTGGATTACCCATCTTTTTGCTGGCGTCTCCTGTGTATCGAACCATGTTTCATCAAGATAAATAATGGGACGATTTTCTAATCTGTAGTTTTTTTTATAGAGCTTAAATACTCAAACCGCCATCGTCGCAATCGTTGTGATTCCATTAATATTTGTCCTTTATTAATGGTCCGATATGCAAAACCCATTTAAGATAATATTCTCCGAAGGCAAGTTCTGCTGTAAAGAATGTTGGTTTCATCTTTCCTTAGTCGCTGTTGCAATGAATTCAATGTAGGCATAGTTTGCTCTTCATACATAGCATAAATTTTGCTTTGAATTAAGTTATGGACTTTTTTGACTTTAATTCGCTTCGTCACAATATCTTTAACTGTTTACAACGGAGTTTTCGTTAATGAACACGTTTCTGCTGCATTTACGTTAAACCATTTACCATTAAACAATTTACTTAGCATCGGGCGATAAATGTTTTCTTTTAAAATTAGTACTACCGGAGGCACATTGTTCATTATCCTGCCAAGAACGCCACATTTTTAGAACGTTTGGAATAATAAAAAATACGATCTAAATTATAGAACTACACTATTTAAGAAAATAATGCAAACTAAACTAAAATGTTTCGAAACTACTAAACCAGGTATAAAATTAATTTTATCTGTTATTTTATTAGGCCCGGTCCTCTTTACGTTTGTTGCAACTTTGGCGGGTTTCGTTACGGCTGGGGTTGTTAAAGAGTTTATTGCAGACAGTCGGTCAACGATATATCTGAAACGCACTTTAAGTCCCTTTGGGTTTAGTATATACCGATTGTTCAAAAGTCCCTTTCATTTTCTTTAGCCCATATACGCGAAGTTGGTTTAAAAAAAAACAAAAGTGTTGTAAACAACACTCACCTCATCGCTAAAGAAAATTTTGTTTAAAATTCCAGCTCGTTAAACTCGAATTTATTTCAACTTTTTCCTTTAGGTTTTCAGGGCTTCTTTTAACTTATAGCTCTGTTTGTTTTACAACTTTTCTCATTACCGTGAACTTAGTTTGGCTTCCCTTCTGATAAGTCGAATATAATTTTATTAATTTCTTAAACCTATGCCTATATAACTTTAACTCTTCGACGTTCTTCCGTATTAATTATTATTTAACTCCGGATTATTTACTACTGCTATAATTAAAAAGTGAGTTGACTTTTGTTTTAAAAATTAGCGCATTTTACCTTTTTTTTTTTTTTGTTAGAATGACTCTCCTTAACGCTTTAGCCGAAAGACGTTCTCAAGCGACATAAATTGAATGACCTGGTCAATATTCAGTTGAACATGTTCAATTTTGATGCCCTTGTTTCATTAATTCGTTATTTTAATTGCCAACATCATTGAGGCAAAAGTTGTCGACAAAATATGTTGAATAAAAAGAAACATTTATTGACAATAAAAAGAAAATTAATTTAGAATAAAATATCAATTATTTCAGATCCTTTTAATTTAAAATATAGTTGACCAAAAAAAGTAAACTTAAAATAAAGTAGTTTAAATGAAAAATTCTCTATATTATTGTGAAGTATCTGGAGTAGGAACCATCTGCGCACAGTCTTTTTTCAACATTTCTGTTATGTTCTGAACAAATAGTGTTGAACTGCTAATACATTTATATTGTTTGGTGTATGGACACTGCTACCTACTTTCTGTTTTTGGAGCTAATGTGTGGGAGCTACAACTTCTTGAACTGCTTGCTGCTCCCTATCTGAATTTGAAAGTAATTTTACAATAAGTGCTCTTAGCCCCCTTGGAATATTTTGAATCGAAAGTCTTCTCAAGTGCGGTTCAATCATACTCTTTGACAAATTTCTCCGGAATGAAAAACGGCTTAGCAAAGATGAATCTTTGTAGCTTTGGTAAAGGACCAAAGAATTGACGCTGCAAATTGTAACTATCCTATAGATTACAGCGAGCGGTCATCTTCTACTTCTTCTGTCTGACCCGTACTCTGTGCATTTCATATTTAGTAAATCGACCCCGCATTTGGTTTCGTTGTAAAATCAAATTAATTCCGGTTTTTTATTGTGCGCATTTATTTTGATGCATACTTGAAATCAGTACGACTGCTTTATTTTTTTTTAGAGTCAAAAGAAACTCATTCTTTGATCCATTGAAACAATGATCAGCTGGCCCTACAACTCTGCTGCTGCTAGTAAGAAATTCCGGCGCATTGTGCTAACAGTAGTTAAACCTCTTTTAATAACTTCATCAACAGACGCAATAGAACTGAAATAGTTGTCATATATCACGTTCTTGTTCACATCCACATCACATCCAACACAGTGAGTTGGTTTCTGCAAGTTTAGCTCATTTAATGTCAATCCTATGTCATCAAAACCTACTCCCGTGTAAATGTACGCGTTATAAAGGTAAAATGTCTTTGACCTGCAAGACCAGGTGATCCGCGAATAATGTTTCTACTAGGAGTATGAGGATTTCTATTTGGTTCTTTAGATGACCAAAAATAGAGTGGTCTAGATTAATTTTTCTTCATCCGACTAAATATATAATCAATCGTCGACTTTATTCTTCTACAACAAATATCTCATCAGCGCCCCTAACTTCATTAAAAACACCATCATCAACAATAGCTTGATTTTCATGCACAATCTCAGCTTTTATCAGAGCTTCCTCGTCCGTTTCCTTCGTCCACCTATCCACCACTCACCTCGGTGGATAGGTGGAGGAAATGTATTGAGAGCCACAATTCAGTCGGAAAGGCAGGATTGGCAACATTCTAGTTTAAAATTTTTCTACTGGTCTCACAGACCCATCTTTCGGTTAAAGTGTTAACGCCTGGCAGAAGTTTTATAACATTTCGTTTGTTAAATTAGAAATTATAGCTTGTTTTGTAATTTCTTAAAATGGATTATCCAATATCAATTGAGAATTTTATACTAAAAAAGAATTTTTCACTAAAGCTAAACAATTACCTTTCCACAAGCACCATATTTACCAGATATGGCACCGTGTGACCCTTTCTTGTCCCCTTGATTCAAGAAACCGATACGTGGATGCCGTTTTTAGTCCATAGAAGCCAAGATGGTTCGTTGGCCCTTTTGAAAAAAAATTCTTCGTTGGCTTCCTGGAAAGAACCAGAAGTCGAGTGTAAGAACCGCTTCCCAGGCTGAAAAAAACATTAGATTAACCGTATTGCAGTGAGAGGGGATTGGTTTGAAAGAAGCAAAATGCATATTGGGATAAATACATAAATAAATACTTATTTTAATTGTAAGTCACCTTACTTTTTAATAAAGTAAGTCACTTTACTTTTGAATAAAGTAAGTCACCTGACTTTTTGATAAAGTAAGTCACTTTACTTTTTAATAAGGTATGTCACTTTGAATAAAGTACGTCAACGTACTTTTTAATAAGAGGCATCAATTTACTTTTGAATACTCATTATGCCAACTTACTTTTGAATAAAGTATGTCAACTTTTTAATAAAGTAAGTCAACTTACCTTTTAATAAAGTAAGTCACCTTACTTTTTAATAAAGTAAGTCACTTTACTTTTTAATCATAGTAGTACGCGTTTCCAAAGAGGTTGCCCACCATTTTTCAACAAGTCTCTGTTAGAGTGTCGTTTCGGGAGACGTTATTATTTTTGGGTGATACTATCACAGTAATTCCATCTATCAATGGCTTATTAATCTTTCATCATCACCTAATTACAACAGTTTCTCTGTACTTCATGATGGCAAGGTCGACTTTCGCGCATACATTCAAACAATTTACTTGTTGAAAGAAAAATATATCGAATTTGTCTTATTCTCCGTACAGTCCTGATTTATTACTTGGTGATTATTTTCGAAAAACGTTACAGTCACCTACGTAATCTCGTTCATTCATTTTTTCGCCTAATCTTTCCATTATGACATAATAATTACGTTGTTGTAATACAATCAAGTTATTCGACTATAATCACCTAATATGTTAACTGAGAGTCCATTCAATTCCGAGGTGTTCTCGGAAAATGACCGTGAAAACTAACAGCAAAACGAAGCGTTCTGACAAACATAAAAAAAACCAGTTTCGGCTCGACGAAATGAGAAATGAAAAACGGCTGACAATGGAAACAACCGAGAAGACCGTACATTCGTCAATGTCGTCGTTTATATCACGAAATGCCGGGAAAAAAAACGGGAGAAAAAGAGAGAGATATGAAAACCTCAACGATTTCGTCAAGGGTTTCCTTTGCCCCGTTTCTTTTTTTATATCTTCAAATTATGTTCGTTTTTTTCGGAATATCAATTTTCGAGATTGTATTTGTAGGGTTATCTTTATTAAGTGATAGATTATTTTGTGTTACAAATCGCTATATTTAATTAATTTTAATATTTTTTTATGGGCATTGATAACATTAAAAGTTAAAAAAAAAACAGTTTTGGATACTTTAAAAGTGAATTAGCTACAATATGTCTGAATAAGATTTAAATTATCGGATTCAGATCCGGGCTTTTTGCCCATAATTGGTATACGAACTTGGTCTACTGCAATATTCTCAAGATAGTAATCAGTATTCATGAATCTCGCACAGGAACTAATTCTGTACGAGCATCAAAGCAGATACTACCGCAGAACATAACAGAGCCACCGCCAAATGGAATCCTTGCAGAGATATAGCAAGTAACAAACATCTCTCCTGGTCTTCGCCATACTCGCTCATAACCATCTGGATGTTTTAAGCTAACCATAGTTTCATCCGTGAAACAAACTTATTTCCAATCATCCACAGACCAATTTTGATGATTTCGATCAAAATGTAACCTGGCAACACTGTTCTCTCTAGTAAGCAAAGCCGCAGTGGCTGGTCTCCTACTCCTAATCCAGCTTCATTTAACCATTTTCGAACTGTTCTAGAAGAAATTGCGACATTGCGGGTAGCTTCGAGTTCGTTTCTCATCATAGAACTAGTGGCGGTCTTGTTTCTTGATGCATATTGTCTAAGAAAACGTTCATCTCGGTCATTAGTGTATCGTTTTTGCCCTTGCCCTGGCCTTTTAGAGTAAGTTCCTACTTCAGTCAAACGTCTTACCATACTACTTATTGTGGAACGATGTTTGCAGCATAACTCTGACAATATCCCTCGTCCAATAAAACTGATGCTCGCACTAACTCGTATTCAGTTAAATTCGTTGTTCGATTCATTTCTCCAATTTTTCAGAGTCACAAATAAAACAGTCTACCATAAAAAAGTAATACTTTCAAAAAAGTAACAAATTATAAGCTCAATTTTAAAGAAACTCTATTGCAAGTATTGCATAAAACTGTCTATCTTCTAAAAAATTATTTAAAACTGTAAATCTGAACGAATTGTTTCGAGTGCTGTCATTAACAAAGAAATGAAATATTCATAGCCTACTATTCATAGAATCGATAAACTTTAAAAGTGGCATATAAAAAGATCAATTTATTTTTTGGATAAGTTCATTATTTGTCCAGGAGTGCATTTAAAAATTAATAAAAAATTTGTCTCCAGTATACCTCGCCTATGGTACTGGACGGGTCACGGGTGGTGGATAGTGAAAGTTCCATTAGATATTAATGGACAGCTGCGAATATCTTAAAATAAGCAACCCCGAACCAAGGCAAAAAAAAAACTAAATCCACTTAGCGTCTGACTTGTATCAAGCGATTGAGTGGTCAGCGTCTTTTTACCAGTGGTGAGGCTGATATTTAAATTCTGGAACTAACCCCTCCACTCTTAACCGTCATGGTTCAAACCTTTAATTCAAAGTACAAGTTGAAGCGTTCTAGTAATTAAAAAATTACCCCAGGAGGTAGACAATCCTCTGCTAGCTTCGCTGGTACAACCGGATTTTCGGATTCTGGGGCGTCCGGGCTTAAACGCAAAATCTTTCAGAAAGAGTCGGAGACCTATGGCCAAAATCTGAAACCGAAAACAAAAACTTTCTTTGGAGCGGTAAATATCAATTCTTTCCTACGCCCAGGAAAACTACACGAATTGGGGCGAACATTGAATCAGCAAAAAATTTTAGCTTTGCTTTAAATAGCTTAGCTTTGCAAGAAACCAGATTGACAGATGGTAACACCTTGGAATTCGGCAACTTTTAAAAGTAAAACCTCGCCTAAAATACCTCGCCTATGGTACTGGACGGGTCACGGGTGGTGGATAGTGAAAGTTCCATTAGATATTAATGGACAGCTGCGAATATCTTAAAATAAGCAACCCCGAACCAAGGCAAAAAAAAACTAAATCCACTTAGCGTCTGACTTGTATCAAGCGATTGAGTGGTCAGCGTCTTTTTACCAGTGGTGAGGCTGATATTTAAATTCTGAAACTAACCCCTCCACTTTTAACCGTCATGGTTCAAACCTTTAATTCAAAGTACAAGTTGAAGCGTTCTAGTAATTAAAAAATTACCCCAGGAGGTAGACAATCCTCTGCTAGCTTCGCTGGTACAACCGGATTTTCGGATTCTGGGGCGTCCGGGCTTAAACGCAAAATCTTTCAGAAAGAGTCGGAGACCTATGGCCAAAATCTGAAACCGAAAACAAAAACTTTCTTTGGAGCGGTAAATATCAATTCTTTCCTACGCCCAGGAAAACTACACGAATTGGGGCGAACATTGAATCAGCAAAAAATTTTAGCTTTGCTTTAAATAGCTTAGCTTTGCAAGAAACCAGATTGACAGATGGTAACACCTTGGAATTCGGCAACTTTTAAAAGTAAAACGGACAAAAGAATACTCAAAAATACACCACATCTCGGTGTTGCTTTCGCTATCTCAAGAAATGTTCTTGGTTGTATAACTAATGTCCAGCCAGCAAATTATCGACTTATGACACTATCCCTCAAGTGTGCTAACAAAAACTATACAGTAATCAATGCACAACTCCCAGTTAACGAAGAAAATAAATCTAATCCTGAAAAAGTAAATAAGTCCTGGGAAATTCTGGAAAAGACTATCTCTAAAATTCCTTCTAACCATGTAAAAATCCTATTGGGTGATTTCAACGCCCAACTAGGGAAAGAAAGAAAGTACAGGAAAACAGTCGGCAGTTTTCCCGCCCATAAATGGATTAACCGTAATGGTAGAAGATTTGTTGAGCTATGTTCGCAGTTTAATCTAAAAATAATTTCCATTCCATAATCATTCCATTTTAAGAAGAAAATAACAAAACAAAAGACCTGGAGGTGCCCAAACACGTACATGGGTGAATTTCAAATTGACCATTTTGCCATTTTATACCCCAATTATAATGAGAGTTTGAATATTCAAGTCAGGAAAGGAGCTAACATAGACACGGATCACTACTTGACTAGAATCAAACTTAGCTCAAACCTCGAAAACTTATTCAAAAGAGACTGCTAATACTAAAGTTCGACCCTACTAAAATAAAACCAACCCTAATAGAAAAATTTGATAAACAACCAGCACGGAACTGGCAAGAATTGAAAGAAAAAATTATTAACACAGGCTTAAAGTTGGTCCCTTTACAAAAACATAGAAAACATTCGTGGTGGGAAGAAGTTTGCGAGCAAGCAGTCTTAAGCCGAAGTAGAGCATTCAAAATTGGAACAGTCAAAAAACAGCAATAAACTATAACATCTTTTTGGAAGTAAGAAAAGAAACATCGAAGCTAATTAGACAAACTAAAAGAAAATATGAAAACAATCAACTTAATGAAATAGAAAAAGATGTCCAAAAACATAACACCCGAAACTAACAAACAAACTCAGATTCATTACCACCGAATGAAGATGAAATAATTAGGCAAATCAAGCGGCTTAAAAATAACAAAGCTTCTGGTGAAGATGGAATCACTGCTGAACTTTTGAAATCCGCTGATCCAGGTACAATCAAGGAAATAACCAAAATTTTACAAGAAGTTTGGAGAATCGAATGGATTCCGGAAGATTGGAAAGATGTTCTAATCCATCCACTACACAAGATAGGAGATAGAACGGATGCAAAAGAACTACAGAGGGATATCTCTTCTCCCAGTTTGTTACAAGATTTGATCTTAATGTCTACTAGACAGAGCACAGGGACAATGAGAACCTAAAATTGGTGAATATCAAGCAGGTTTTCGACCGGGCAGATTCTGCCCTGGACAGATCCTGAATCTAAAGTTGATCCTAAGACATCAAAAACTATACAATAAAAATCTCGTCTGTACATTTGTGGGTTTCAAAAAAAGCATATGATTCTATTGACCGCGAATCTTTATTCCAAATCTTGAAAGAATAAGGACTAGATCTGAACACGCTGGTAGTTATTAAAACAACATTAACTCACACAAGGTCAAAAGTTAAATTCATGGGTGACATTTCAGAGCACTTTGAAATTAAAACTGGAGTGAAACAAGGGGATGGACTCTCGCCACTCTTATTTAACTGTGTTCTAGAAAAAGTAATACAGGAGTGGCGTGAAAAAAGGCGGCCCTGAATATTGACCAGCCCATTAAACTAGGAAGAACCAACATCAAAATTGATTGTCTGGCGTTTGCTGATGATCTAGCAATTTTGGATCAAGATATATTAACGGCACAAAAACAGATTGAAATCCTAAAAGAAACAGCAGGAGAGGTAGGACTCCAAATTTTCTTTGAAAAGACACAATACATGACCTGCAACAGACTAAGAACACCATTTCTAAAAACAAAATATGGTAACATCAGACGAGTCTCTCAATTTAAATTTTTGGGTGAAATAATTATGGAAAACGGGTTGGAAAAAGCGGCCAATAAGGGTTGATGTCAAAATATGGAAACGGCATTGAGATTTATATATAAATTATTATATATTATACACAAATATTTACAACAAAAAATGCATATCAAAAAACACAAAACTGTGACATTACAACACAGTTATTAAGCCAGAATATCTATATGGGGCAGAAACGCTCATTTTGAATAGAAAGAGAAACATCGAGGACATTGAAAAGAAGGAAAGTAAAATCTTAGGCCCCAAACAAATAAATAGCACAATATACCGACTTCGAGAAAACCAAGAAATCAAACAATACACAGATATACTTAGGGATATAAGAAAAAGAAGACTTAAGTTTTACGGACACATTAAACGGATGAATCCGAGTAGGCTAACTAGACAAATAGTCGAATTTTTTGAAAATAAGAGTAGAGCTAAAGTAGAAATAATTAAATGGATTGCTGCAATTAAAGATCAGCTAATATTACATAAAGTGAAGCTCAGAATAGAGGCTGTTTCAGACACAAGGTTAACTTTTGGAAGGTTAGCCAGAGAGAAAAATGTAGGAAAACTGGAACAACTTGGTCTGACGAAAGGGAAAAAGCTCGTAGCGAAAGAATGAAATCAGTATGGGCGCAAAGGAAGGCTAACAATAACAAACGCCTCTAACTGTACTTCGAGTGGTCCACCAGGGCCCATACGTAAATAATATTAATAAAAATTTTGCCATGATGTGTGATAGTTTTTCCTTCTGTTAAGTTTCAGTTCATTAATCTTAGTTCTTTATCCCCCTTTTTTTATGTATTTATTTACCTAAAAAAAACTAATTGAATATAGTACGGACGATAGTCGTACGAGCAAAGAAGGAGAAAGAAAAAACAAGGTACAATTGCGACAAACGAACTGCAGAAATGACATCCCGTTTTCAGACACGCCCAATCTGGTAACATCGCAGCAGCCTGTGGCGGCCGATCGCAACCTGTCACGAACGGCCGCCTGCGATGTTGCCGCGTCGGCGAGGCATTGGCCCCGACCGCCGAAGAGAAACGCTTGGCCCACTTTCCACCGACCAGACCGGACGGGTTGCCGCTGTCGTAGTCCTCGTCGACGATTCTTACTACGGAGGGGGAACTTTTGCAATCGGTTTCGTGTTTTATGGCGTTTTCGGTTTAATTCGCAGTCGATGAGTTTGGAGCTGGTCCAAGTGTTGTTTAAAAATGAACAATACCGAGCAACATGAATGAAATTTACTTGTTTGTGGTCTCTTGACAGATTTACAGTTATGGTCATAATGGTATCCGGACTGATTCAATACGCAAAATATTAATTTATTAATGATAATAATTAAAACACTTGGTATTTGTTTCACAATATATTCAAGATATTCTCTAACATGTTTCGGCCTCGCGACCATTCTCAAAGAGAGTTATGTATAAACTTTTTTATACATAACTCTCTTTGAGAATGGTCGCGAGGCCGAAACATGTTAGAGAATATCTTGAATATATTGTGAAACAAATACCAAGTGTTTTAATTATTATCATTGTTACTATGTTTCACCAAGAGCCAACCGCGCAATCAATCAAAACTATTATTAATTTATTAGATTGTAAACATTTAAAAGATATACAACTTTGCTCAGGTCTTTGAACCGTTTTGAAATTGCTTGTTAAGTTACTCCCAATGATCTTGCCAACTCTTCTTGACTTTGACACGAGTCTTCATTAAGCAATGACTCTAATTCTTCATCTTCAAAACATTGTACTCTTCCACCGCTATGCCAGTCTTCGACGTGAAAATCACCGCTCTTGAAGTGTTGAAACTACTCACGACACGTTCTTTCACTCATAGCGGCCTCACTAGAGCATTCAGAGAGTGAGCCTCAGTCGCAGATTTCTTCATAATATGGAAATAAATTAACACCTCTCGTAATTGATGCGAATTTGGGTCATAAACTGACATTTCTAATCGCGAATACTAGTGCTATGGGGTTATGTTTATAAGAAGCTCCAAGGGATTGCATACCGTCTGTGATATTGATTTCGACTTACCGCTAATGCAATCTATAGGAAATCGACGGGATCAAAATTGTATACCTGTAATCTGAAAGCTGTATATCTCCTCTATAAAACGAGATCGCTATTAGCAGAATCGATAAACGGATTGTCAAGTTATAACGCTAAAAGTGGAAGTACCTTTACGAAGATACCTTTCCGAAAGAGCTAATATTAAATTTTGTTTCAAGGTCGGTAAAACTTTTACAGAAACATTGAATTGATTTGAAAAAGGGTATGGTGATGCTTGTGTTCGAGTGTTATAAGCGATACCCGAGCGGTCCTGATGCTTTGGAAGACGACACCAAACCAAAAATCGTGCTGACTTGGTGAAAAAAGTGTGTGAAATGATCGTCCACGATGCGAATTCGAGATGGAATTCGGGATTCGATCTGTGAGATGGATAACGGAGGAATCAAATACGACCAAAAACATATATCACGAAATTTTGTCAAAGAATTTATCTGTGTGCTTCAACATCCTCCGTATTAATCAGATTTATCTCCTTATAACTATTTATATGTTATGGCAGTCTGCCTTGCAGTGTATTGATGCGCAATGGATATATTCTGAATAAGAAGACATCATTTTGGCAAAACAACTAATTTTTTTTTTAATTTAGAAAGTTTCATTATTTATCCGACATACTTGGTAGACGTACTGACAGTTTTGAATTTAAATATATTTATTTGCATATAACATTTTCAATTTAACTTTAAATTTGTATTAATTATTTAACGTTAGTAATTTATTACACGAGAAAGTTCTTAACAGAAATGTAATACATTTTGTTACTTTATACTGCGACAAAAAAATGGAAGCATAAAAAACGCTAAGAACCAAATTTGTATCTTCTTTAATAGTTCGTAAGGCCTCCATTAAGCAAAATTACTTCAAATATTGTTCCAGCAATCGTTTGAAACAAGGTCTGGGTCTACGTTTGGTCAATTTTGGTCCCAGATGGTAAAAATTGCACTTTTCAGCTCTTCGTTTATTTGGAACTACGTACAGCTGCTCAAATCCTTTCTTGATCGAAGACCGCAAACATTTTCTGTTATGTTTAAATTTACAGTCATACACGCCGGTTTCGGCGTACTTAGCATCGTCAGACTACCACCTGTATTTACCCTGTAATTGCAAAAAAAAAACAAAACGCTCATTCGACCAGTAGTGATTCGGTCTGTATTTGTTTCTTATCTATTTTTTCTCTTTCTTGGTTTTGTTTATGCCCAAATATACAAATTATAATGTAATATTTATTACTAGTTTCGTTTTATTGTATCAAATATCATGTAGTGCCTATACCCACTCAGAATCACCACCACCAACACAACAAGAGATTCACAGGCACATACAAAAACTGAAGAATAACAGGACACCCGGTGAAGATGGTATCACCGCGGAACTTGAAAAACATCAGATCAAACTCACTGCGGGAACTCACGCAAAATTACCAGATGAATGGAAATGTGTTCTTATACACCCGCTGCACAAGAAAGGAGACAGAACAGATGTGAACAACTACAGAGGAATCTCCTTACTACAAGTCACTTACAAAATCTTCTCAGCATGCTTTCTCCAGAGAACACAGGAACAACTAGAACACAAAATTGGCGAGTACCAGGCAGGCTTTCGCCCTGGTCGCTCATGCACTGAACAAATCTTTAACTTAAAAACAATGTTGAAATACAAAGCTATCAGGAACGTCCCAATCATCTGCACGTTCGTTGACTTCAAGAAAGCATACGGCTGCATTGACCGAAAATCTCTGTTCAACATCTTAGAAGAACAAGGACTGGACTCCAGAACATTACGATTGATCAAGCAGACACTGATCGACACAATCTCTAAAGTGAAATTTATGGGAGAAATTTCCGAACCCTTCCTGATTAAAACCGGAGTACGCCAAGGAGATGGGTTATCCCCACTCCTCTTCAACCTGGTCCTGGACAAAGTCATAAGGGAATGGGAAAAAAAACTAAAAAATCAAGGACACTGGAAACCAATACGAATCGGACGAACCAAAAACAACAGAAATATCATGCCTAGCCTTCGCGGACGACTTAGCCATACTCGCAGACAATGAAAAAAGGGCAACCAAACAGATCGAAGTCCTCAAGGAATATGCAGAGAAAGTTGGCCCACAAATATCCTTTCAAAAAACCGAATTCTTCTGCTCAAAATTAGATATCCAAATACTTGGCCGAGATCCTCGAACCCACAGGAGTAGAGAAGATAGCACAGAAGATGAAGAGGGCATACGGCAAGATACACAATATCTACAATAAGAAATGCATATCCACACACGCCAAAAGTAAGACACTACAACACAGTAATCAAATCAGATGAACTATACGCAAGCGAGACACTTACATTCCATACAAAAACCGGCATAGAAAACATACTAAAAGAAGGACGCAAAATTATAAGGAAAATTCTCGGCCCAAAACTGACAGAGGAAAGATACAGACTACATTCTAGAAAGATCACAGAGAGAATGTCCAACGTAGCGGCGGACATAAGAAAAAGAAGGTTGAAATTCTATGGACATATCTGTAAACTCCTACCGACAAGACTCACCAACAGAATTATTACATACATACATCAAGGAGTCAAGTCAATAGTACCATGGATCGCACAAGTCAGCGCTGATCTGGGAAAGGCACAAATGGGTCCGACAGAGATTGAGGATAGAAGAACGTACAGAAACAAAATACATATGTGGAACGTTGCATCAGAGAGCGAAGTTTCGAGGAGATCGGGGACAAGGTGGACGGAGGAAAGAAAGAAAATCCACGGAGAAAGGATGAGAGAGTAGTGGAGGATCAGAAAGAACACTCGAAAATGAACAAAATTTTACTTTGTTATTTGTATATTGTTATATCACTTTTATTGCTAGAAACCCGTTTTTTGGTATAGATAGTTTGCTAAGCTTTTTTGTAAGGTCCACCGAGTTTTCTATTGATTGTTTTGGCGAGAAATTCGTTGTTTTTCAAGATTTTATTTAGGTAAAAAGCTAGGTTTCTTAAAGGGCTATTTGTGTATGAGACTACCGGTCTTATTGGAAAGTTTTCTTTAGGAATTTTAATTAAACCGTACAGTTTTAGAGGAGTAGGATTCATATTGACTATTTTATATTTATCTTCGTTTGACTATATAAATAAAAGTGACAGATAACTAAGTAAAATTTTGTTTTATTCCATTTTAAAAAAGTAAATTTAATTTCATTTTAACTGATGACAAGTAACTACGCCAAAACCCGAATGAATCATTTAAGATTATTATTTTGTGAATAACTAACTTACACATTTTAAAACTCGTTCAAAGCAGTGTGACACAAACTTATTTTCTTTACTTTTAAGCTGGAAATAAAAGAGATATAGTGCAGTGATGTAATTCCTTTTAAAGGTAGGTTTACTGCCAACCGAAACGCATACTTTAACCATAAAACTTTATGGGGACCGCAATTGAAATTGCTTTCGTGTTTTATACTCTTTTTTTTTGCTTTCTCTCTTTCTTGTTTTCTTTTGGAATTGATATTATTTATAACTGAACAAACAACACAACGTACAAATGAACGAACCAATGAATGAATGAATAATTCGTGATTGTTACAATCAAAAGGAAATAAAAATATCAGTTAATTTATTCGATTTCCGCCTGAACGAGCCGAATGGTTTAGATTTGATTGCTGTTTTGAATTCTAAAGGTATTTTCGTGATGGAACGTTGGTAGTCCACGTTTTTTAATTGCGAATTTGCCCGACAAACTGCGGTTTGTGTGTCCTAGACCAGGGTTTTACGAAAAGTATTAGGGCTCACGAATTGGACATATTGAGCAGATTCATATGAAGGAATCATATGAAAACATGCGAGTTATAATAACTATGCGTGGGTCATGTGTAGAGATGTCAAGGTGACAGCTGTTCTTCTTGGATTGCAACTCTTCTTTCTTTTCTTCCTCCGGAGAAGGAGTTTCCGGAGTTTTTAGAATAAGAATTTAGTTTTAATCATCTGCTGATGATGCTAACATGGTTAGCGAAACGTGCGTCCAGAATATAAAAATAGTGTTTTTCTTGTATTATGAAAAAAAATTGGTAATAAAAGTTTGATGGTTTTAATAGTTGGGCCATGTAGTCTGTCTACTGCCATTTTTCGTTTTGGCGTCTTCTTTTTGGCTCTTGCTAGAGATATTTTTATTGCGACAATTAATAGAATATGGTCACTCTCTATATCTGCTCCTGGATAAGTGCATGCCGTTGTTATTGAAGAAGCAAATCTAGAGTTTATGAGAATATAATCTATTTGATTGCGACTAATCTTTCCTTAATGGTCTCATGATGACTTCCAGGTGTATAGTCTGCGGGGATGGTGTTAGAACCAAGTATTGGTGACTGTCATATTTTGCTCTTGTCAAGACTTTCCACTGTCTTTTCCTCTTTCCTTTGTTGTTATGTATGTTATGTACTTGTTACCTTGTCAAATAATATAGATTATCTTGTTCTAGCAATAGTGGTTTACGTAGATATAGTTATGATTATATATAGACATCAGTTTAATGTATTAGTATAATTTCATGCTTAATTTGTAATCAATTCTCAATTAAATTTTTTCCTTTTTTTTTAGTTTTGTAAAACATAATTATTTATTTAATTTGTCTTGTTATTGGGACATGTTCCTGTTAGACAATAAAGATTATTATTATTATTATTATGTTCATCTTATATTTTATTCATATCCACGGTAGCCGGAGTTTGTAACCCAAGACTACAATGTTTGCACTCAACAAGAGGGTTCAGCCGAGGCTCAATGCAAGCTTAAGAATTTTCTGACTATATTTGCTGTGCCCAGTAAAGCAGCCTTTTGCATGACTGTTATTATTATTATTTTCCTCGTTCTGAACTCAGCATCTCAGCCTAAGCTGGTTTATATTACAATGCCAAAATGAGAAAGCAATTCAACTCCTCTCACTTAGCATAGTTCTCATAGTTCATAGTTCCGTGTTCTTACTACCTTATCTTGAATAGATGTCGCAAAACCTTCTGTTTCTGGGTACAACAGCCATTTGGTCAGCCATTTTGGTCAGCCATTTTAGAGACAATGGTCCATCAATGGTATCTTCCTCGAGTGACTTTGGATACCGTCCATGCAGTGTCTGTTATTATTATTCTCGTACTGAACTCAGCATCTCAGCCTAAGCCGGTCTACACTACAATGCCAAAATGAGAAAGCAATTCAACTCCTCTCACTTAGCATAAAATTTTACGAACAATGTGGCATGTCTGCAAGAGTACTGCACGTTGTCCCACTATGACAATCGATTTTGAGATACCAAGGTTCTTCAAATTTTTTGAAAAGTTCTTACTTATTAGGCCTTCGGCGGATATAACGAAAGGCACTATCTCTGCCTTATGTAGTTTCGACTGGTTTTTCAAATCGTACGCAAGGTTTTCATACTTAGTGGTTTTCTCCAACTCGGTTTTCCTGATATTATGAGAGAGTGGCACTGCGATGTCAATTATAAAAGCCCTTTTCTCCTTTTTACTAATTAGAACAATGTCTGGTCTATTATAATCGACCGTTCGATCTGTTGTGATTGGTCTGTCCCAGTATAGGATTGAATCAGATGATTCCAATACGGGAGAAGGTGAGTACTTATAATATGGTTATTATTATTATTATTCTGCTCATCCTTACTGTAGAATCTCAGCTCATGCTGGCCGGTATTCCAATGCCAAGATGAAAAAGCAATTCAGCCCCTCTCACCCTAGCATAATATCTTACGAACAATGTGACACGTCTGCAAGAGCACGGCACGCTGTCCCACTATGGCAATCGATCTCGAGATCCCGAGGCTCTCGAGGTTCTTTGAAAATCTCTTACTTATCAGGCCTTCGGCGGATATAACGAAGGGCACTACATCTACCTTACTCAGTTTCCACTGGTTCTTCAAGTCGTATGCCAGATTTTCATACTTTGTGGATTTTTCTATCTCAGTTTTTCTAATGTTGTGAGATAGTGGCACTGCGATGTCAATTATAAAAGCCCTCTTGTCCTTTTTGTTGATTAGAACAATATCCGGCCTGTTATAATCAACCGTTCGATCAGTAGTGATTGGTCTGTCCCAGTAAAGAATGGCATCGGATGATTCAAGTACAGGAGAAGGCGAGTACTTATAATATGGAGGAGGTGCATTTTCTAATAGCGAGTATTTTTTTGCAATTTGTTGATGTATAATTTTTGCCAGCTGATTATGCCGTCCTAAATAAGCATTAGGAGCAAGGGCCGGGCAACCGCCAATAAGGTGCTCAATTGTTTCCCCCAAAGTACCGCATTTCCTGCACTTATCGACTATGTCCAAATGCAGTATGTGCTTTTCATAGTTTTTTTGTTCTTGTTATCCTATCTTGAATAGATATCGCGAAACCTTCTGTTTCTGGGTACAAGAGTCCATCGGTCAGCCACTTCAGAGACAATTGTTCGTCAATGGTGTCATCTTCGAGTGACTTAGGAAACCTTCCGTGCAATGTTTGTCCTTTCCATTCTCGAACACAGTCCGTGAGCGTTGTTCTGCTATCAATAGGATTCCGTTTATTTAGGTTCAGTGGGGTGAAACCCCGATCCTCATTTGCAACCAATTTCATCAACGTACTGTTTATATTATTATTATTATTATTATTATCATTATTATTATTAATTGTAAGCCTCAATAACTTTACGAAATCAAAACCCGCTAAGTGTTTTTCGATCTGAAATTTGACAGTTGCGTAGAAAGTGAGGGAGATTACTTTTTTCTTAAATAAATGTCAAAAATACTCAAAAAAAGCTTAGAATTAAGTTGATAACCTAATATCTTACCGAATGACTTAAATATTGATACGATAACTTTTACACGTTTTTGAATTTAATAAAATTTGTGACGAACGCATTTTTATTTATTTAATGATGATTAATTATCGCTTTCAGATATGGCTTGCTAAGTATAGCAATCACGGTTTACTAAAAGTCTTATCGTCAGATGATTACGGAATAAGATAATGAACTTCGAATTATTTCGTTTACTGAGAATGGTGTGGGTATCTGCAAAATAAAATATGTAGTGGAGAAAACGATATGCATACGTCATGAAATTGCAAAAAAAATTGACCTTCATGAGATTATATGCATATTTGGATTGTATGTTAACTGGATTGTATGTTAGTTTTTCTCACAGATAGTAATATACAGGATGTAAGGAAAATACTTTCGTAAATGTAACCAACGATTCGTTACCTCATTTGTAATAACATATTTTCTTATAACATGTATTCAAAATCTATTTCCGCGGAAAACATTTGGCAATATCACAATTCGAAATTCCATTGAGTCTATGTAAGCCTGGTACCATCTTAATCAGTTTTCCCAAACACTTTGAACAAGTCCAGGTATATTTATAATCTGGTATATAAACCAGTGGTACCTGACTTATGGAAGAATCCAGAAATGATTATTTTACAATATTTTTTCCAATAAGCCTCCTATCAGTAATGTACAAAGTTTTCACCAAGATAATAACTAAAAGTATACTAAGAAAACGGAATGACGTACAACCAAGAGAGCAAGCACGATTCAGAACTGAATTCAGTACAATGGATCACATCCGGGTTGTACAGCACGACATAGAAAGGCACAACGAACACAATACCACTGTGCTTGGCTTTTATCGACTACGAAAAAGCTTTTGACTCAACAACAAAGCAGGGCGTCGACAAAGCATATCTAAACCTATTAGGATCGATATATGATGGAACTACAGCCACAATGATGATCTTGATGATCTTGAAGTTGGATGTAGAGCGGGTTATACGACAGGATGACGCAATATCGCCTATTCTTTTCTCACCCTGCCTTGAAAAAGTATTCCGTAATCTGGATTCGGAACAGGATGGCATAAAGATCAATGGTGCATACTTAAGCCATGTTAGATTTGCAGATGATATCGTTCTCCTTTCACAAAACCCAGAGGAGCTGCAAAGAGACATAAAAGAGCTGCAACGAGCTGGCGAACTATTAGACTTAAAAATTAACCTGAAAAAGAGTCAGGTTATGTTCAATACATTTGCTGAGGACAGAAGAATTTCAGTTTTAGGAAGATATTTGGAGATTGTAGATCAGTGTATATACAGTGCGTCTATTAAGTATCACTACTTAAGTTTTCGTTTCGTTTAAGTTTTTCGTTTCAAAGCTTAATCATTTCTGGATTTAACGAAACCTACTTTACCACGATCTTGTGCTTCAATTTTTGTTCTGAAACCAAGTTTGTGTGATCAACCACCCACAGTTTTTAACAGATTTAAGCCCTTGTGACTTCTCCTTGTTTCCAAAGTTGAAAGGGTGTTTTTTTTTAAATTCACATCATCCAAACAGCTTCGACGCGTACTTTAAAGGCTATTTGAAAAAATGAGCTGGACCACGCATTTGAATCACTATTGAATCGATACAACAAATGTATAGAAGCCAGAGGAGAATACTTGGAATAATAATTCATAAAATATGCTAGATATTTTGTTTTGATCACATTTACCCGGGCCAGTGCTGATATTTAATGGACGTACTGTGTATATCTTGGGCAGAGAATTTCAATGAGGGGCATACCGTCCAGGAGATGGAACGGCATGTTAAATGTGGCCGGTAGACATTTGGCAGGCTCAACATAGTGTTTAAGAGCAAACTCCCACTTTGCCCGAAAAGAAAAATCATCGATCTGTAAATCCCGCCCGTTATGACATACTGAGGTTAAATCTGGACACTCATATCGCAATCAATTCAAAAACTTCGGGTAGCACAGAGGGGAATGGAAAGATGTATGCTTGGCATTACAAGACGAGACAGAAAGCCCTGCCCATGGATCAGGGAACAAACGAAAGTCTGTAACATCATTGGAAGAGTAAAGCGATTGAAATGGAGATGGGCAGGCCATATAGCGAGGCGATGGGACGACAGATGGACCAAGACAATCCCGGAGTGGATACCGCTTGATCGCAAACGTCCGCGAAGAAGACCGAAAGCACGATGGATTGATGACATCGTTAAGTATATTGGACCCGAGTGGTACAGGAAAGCCCAGGACCATGAAAGTTTGAAGTATGTTGAAGAGGCCTTCATCCTGCAGTAGATGGATACGGTCTGATGATGATGATGATGGTATATAAATTTTACAATGACTATTAACTTGTTTGTAGTTTATTTGTTAAATATTAACACACTTTTACATATATTTGCCTAAAATGTTAATTCTGATAATAACTTTTCGAGTTGTGAGTTAATAATTCTGCAATTTTTTTTGCGCAATCTCTTAAGTTTTTGAGCTTTATTGTAAAGAAGTTTTTTCTTTCAAATGACGTGAAGAATTCTTGGTTATATTTGCAAAAGTTATTAAGTAGTGTTAAGAAAATTTCTAACGTCATTTTTTATGTATTTTGAAAAAAAAAATACAATATTTACCTCGATGAATTCAGAAAAAATGCTCTTTTCAACAATGTTAAATTCAAGTACTGAGATAAGAAAAAAAAAATGAAAATTATCCAAAAAGTGGCAAAATTTCCTGATCTTCCATACATAATAGTGACCCTATATATTATTGTATTATATCATTTAAATCACAATAGTTAACGAGAAGAAATAAATTATGAAAAGATAGGAAGTAAATATTTTTTTTTGTGTATGTCAATGATACTTACATTGACAATTGTCAATGTAAGTATCATTGACATACACCAAAAATATTTTTACTAAACTAAAATACTAAAAATAATTTATAGAAATTAATATAATTTATTTTTAGATTCGTTTTGAAAACGGGAGAATACTTCTGGAAACGTTAACTGTAAATGTTTGTATATTTTTTAGAAGTCTTTTATATTTTTAAAATTTTATTCGTTAGGCAAATCTATTACAAAAAAGAATCACTGAGAAATTTGTCTCCGTTTGTTTGGTTTTTTTGTTTTTACCTAGTGATTCTTTAGTTACATAAGAACAGATATTTTGGATATTTTTGAGTTTTAGATTGTGGCGAAAAACTCAAATAAAGAAAAAAAAACCTAATCAATCGCCTATTGGGAAAAGTTTAAATAAAAATCAGACTTAGTAATCCGAAATGCCCTTAATTCCTCCCAAAATATTTTCATGGCCGTTCGTCAATCTCATCGAAACGAGTTATTAATATTCAAACAAATTTACGTAAATATTTTTAAATATCACCAATCGAAAACAAAAATATCATTGATTTCGTGCTTCGCCTTGTTTGGAGGTCAACATTCCCATTAGCGAGGTATTAAAAGTGGGACGACAATTAAAAATAAACATCTAACGAAAAGTTAGAACGAATTTCGGTCGGTGTTTACAATTCGATGACGGTATATTTTTTATCGCCGGTTGTTTTAATAAAGCGATGGGAATAATCACATTCACAGGGCATTTTCTTTTTATACAGAGATGACAATGAGATAAGCTAATGAGAGTGACAGAAGATTTGTTTATAATGCGAGTTTTGATGTTTGATATCTTATAAATATATAGGCCTGCAGTTGGAATAAGAAACCTCTAGGTTTCATTGGTTATAGAATCTATTGGAATCAGAATTTTTCCCAAACTAGAAGATATTTTCTTATTGCTCATAAATAAAAACATGTTGGATGAATTAATTCTACGAACAAACCCAAAAATGCGGAGTGTAAAGGAGTCATTGTCACACAAAACCATTATCGTTTTAGAGATACCGATACTATTGAAATGAAAACATTTATTGGTTTGTGTTTATTGACATCAATAAATCCCTCTTCAAAAGTGACGTGACAGGGCGGCCAATTTTCCGCTCAACTATGGCTAAAAGAAGGTTTGAAGTACTTCTTCAAACTCTTCGCTTTGATGATAACACTACGAGAACAGAAAGAAAAAAACTGATGCCCTTGCAGCCATCTCTTTCATTTTTAACAAGTTTGTAAGCAACTGTAAATAGCTATATTGTTTAGGGGAGTACACTTGCGTTGATGAAATGCTTATCCCCTTTCGAGGCCGGATTGAATTGCAAAAGTTTACCAGAAATTATAGACTTTTACAACAATACGAAAGGTGGGGTCGATTCAATGGACCAAAAATGTGTCACCTATAGCTGTAACAGAAAATGTTATAGATGGCCTGTTGCTATATTTTTCCAAATAGTCAACATTGCTATAGCCAACAGCTATATTTTATACAATTGTTGCACAAATGCGGAACATATAGAGAGATTTGATTTTATAAATCAAGCTGCTTTGACACTGATAAGACCGGAGCTGACACGCCCGGAATCTTCCCCCGATCTAAATAATAATCTCAACTCTCTGAACACAAATCATAAAAACTTGCATTGTTCCAAAAGGGCCGACTACTGTAAGAATTAGTCCACAAATGAGTGACAATCTAGACAGGAAAAGAAAATGCTCTTTGTGCCCGTGCACAGCGAACCGCGTCACAGCTTATATGTGTATAAAATGATAAAAACCAATTTTCTCAAAAAATTTTTTAATACTTTTATTTTTGCTTTGCCAACTAATTTTTGTGACATTTTGACCAGACCGACACTGAAGTCGCGTAATGACAAAAAAAGGCACCAAACCAGGTAAGGGCTAAATAAAAGTGCCATAAATGAGAAATCACGTTGATATTTTATTCCGTTTTATTTTTATCCCAATTTAAAAATGTACAGCTCATATTTGATAACCCTTTATTATTAGACACACACAATATATTCCGAAATATCTAGTTCCGAACTAAACTCTAACAAAAGTGCCTTTCTATCAGAATTTCGAACTGAAACGTTCAAGTTTAAATTGCCAAGTTTTATGTAATTTCCCAAGTTGTTTGACTTACTTTATAGGTTGGCTTTTATCGCCGGCGCGTAATTCGTATCAAAGGTTCTCTCGGGCTGCGAACGAAACAACCGTTATAATTTAAATTTGCAGCATGAACCGTACGCGATACGATGTTTTTCGAAGAGGAGAGGCGTCTGGAGCTCTGGTCTGAATCCGAAATTAAATTAAATATCATGCGAGTAAAGTTGAAGGAATTTTGTTTCACTTTGATATTTTCTTTTACTATCTGGTAATTTTTTTACTAACACCATACAACGCCGTCGCAAATGTTGAATTTTGTTTATCCAACAATGGGTTCTCTTCTTCATCGATTTGGTTTTCTAAGGACTGGGTTATGAGTGGATCGATTTCGTTTTCCAACAAGTACAATTCACCGGATAAATTTTCTTCAATAAAAATCGGATCTGTTCGTTTCCCAGAATTCCAGTCCAAACGTTAATCTTCTGGGGAAACTGCCCATGACCCTCTCGAACCAATGTGGATTGTTATTATCCCAGTATCTACAGTTATGTTTATTTACAAAACTATTAAGGAAACATGTTGCTTTATCAACGAAACAAACATTCTTTATTAAATTCGGATAATTTTGGATTCTCCCAGTCATTATTTCACAAAACTGAATCCTTCTGTCATAATCATCTTCGCCGAGCTGCTGAAGAAAACTAAATTTGTAAGGGAAGGACTCGTTTTGTTTTAAAATTTTGTGTATGGAACCAATGGAAATATTTGTTAATTTAGCGATTTTTGAAATTGTAGTGGTTGGATGAGTGGCGTAACTATATCATCTGCGGCCCGTGGCAAATTCATTGGATGGGGCCCTCCCAGTAAAAACCGTCACGTTGTAATTTAATTATAATATATCACTTAAGTGTAAACCCCAAAGTATTTGCTTTCAAAAAGAAAACGGTCAAATAGCTCTAAATAACCAAGATAATTGCAAAGAACTTGCGTAATATTTTGAACAACTACTAAACTATCCTGAGCTCTTAAACACATTACCAACACTAAACCCTAAACAAATACATCCAGATTCATTACCATCGAATGAAGATGAAATAATTAGGCAAATCAAGCGACTTAAAAATAACAAAGCTTCTGCTGAAGATGGAATCACTGCTGAACTTTTGAAATCCGCTGGTCCAGGCACAATCAAGGAAATTCTACCAGAAGTTTGGCGAACCGGACTGATTCCGGAAGATTCGAAAGATGCTTTAATCCATCCACTACACAAAAAAGGAGATAGAACGATTGTAAACAACTACAGAGGGATATCTCTTCTCCCAGTTTGTTACATGATTCTATCTCAATGTCTACTAGACAGAGCACAGGGACAGTTAAAACCTACAATTGGTGAATATCAAGCAGGTATTCGACCGGGCAGATTCTGCCCTGAACAGATCCTGAACCTAAAGTTGATCTTAAACATCATAAACTGTACAATAAAAATCTCGTCTGTACATTTGTGGATTTGAAAAAGGCATATGATTCTATTGAACGCGAATCTTTATTCCAAATCTTGAAAGAACAAGGACTAGATCTGAAAACGCTGACAATTATTAAAACAACATTAACTAACACAAGGTCCAAAGTTAAATTCCTGGGTGACATCTCACAGCCCTTCGAAATTAAAACTGGAGTGAGACAAGGGGATGGACCCTCGCCACTCTTATTTAACTGTGATCTAGAAAAAGTAATACAGAAGTGGCGTGAAAAAAGTCGGTTCTAAATATTGACCAGCCCATTAAACTGGGGAGAATCAACATCAAAATTGATTATCTGGCGTTTGCTGATGATCTAGCAATTTTGAGTCAAGATAACGGCACAAAAACAAATTGAAATCCTAAAAGAAACTACAGAAAAGGTAGGACTCCAAATTTCCTTTGAAAGGACACAATACATAATCTGCAACAGACTAAGAACACCATTTCTAAAAATAAAATATGGTAACATCAGACGAGTCTGTCAATTTAAATATTTGGGTGAAATAATCATCGAAAATGGGTTAGAAAAGGCGGCCAATAAGGGTAGATGTCAAAAAATGGAAACTGTATTGAGACTTACACAAAATATTTACAACAAAAAATGCCTATCTAAAAACACAAAACTGAGACATTACAACACAGTTATTAAGCCAGAATGTCTATATGCTGCGGGAACGCTCATTTTGAATAGAAAGAGGGACATCGAGGACATTGAAAAGAAGGAAAGAAAAATCTTAGGCCCCAGACAAATAAATAGAACAACATATCGACTTTGAGAAAATCAAGAAATCAAACAATGCACAGATATACATAGCGATATGAGAAAATGAAGACTTAAGTTTTACGGACACATAAAACGGATGAATCCGAGTAGGCTAACTAGACAAATAGTTGAATTTTATGAAAATAGTAGTTGAACTAAAGTAGAAATAATTAAATGGATTGCTGCAATTAAAGAAGACCTAAGATCAGCAAATATTACACAAAGTTAAATTCAAGATAGAAACTGTTTCAGACAGAAGGTTAACGTTTGGTAGGTTGGCCAGAGCGAAAAATGTAGGAAGACTGGAACAACTTGGTCTGACGAAAGGAAAAAAGCTCATAGCTCTCTAATTTCACTTCGCGTGGTCCACTAGGGTTCATACGTGAATAATAATAATAAATCACTTAAGTAGTTACCCAACATTATTACTAATATTGCATACATTTTAGTTCTATAAATAAATATCTAATACATTTTATTTTTAAAAGTATAGGTATTACATAATTTTAATGAAATAACAACAATACAATAACAACAATACAACAACAACAATAAATTAATATTAACAAGGTATTTATTAATAACATTATTTTCTCCGAGCTTTCTGTTCCGTAAAAGTATCAATAACATCATCAAAGTTTAAAGATCGGGCCATAGGTTTTCAATAGACAGAATAACCCAGTTACGTAGCCACTCCTCTTGTCTTGTCCCATAGAGTTTCTTAAATATGTTTTTATTAATTTTACTTTCGAAAATGATCTTTCAGCACTAGCTGTAGTCACAGGAATTGTAACAAACAACATTAATACAGTACATACTTCAGGAAAGCTGTACGACATAAAATGATTCTTTATTATTAATAAATGAGTAAGTTCTCTAATACACAAAGACTTTTCTATTTCCTCTCTAAAGATGGGCCGAAAACTGAGAATTTCCCTGGCAAATGATTCAGATATGTCTTTTATATATATATCAACAAATTCTAGAGTTTCTTTTAATAATCGGTTGATGCATAATTAAGTTTGTCTTTTTCAACAAATTTTATTCAACAAAAACAATAAAAATATTTAACCAAAACATGTTTAAATTATTATTCTGGAGCGTATTCACCATCGACTTCAAGAACTGCTTCCCATTTGTTTGGCAGTTGGTCGATTCCTCGGGCGAAGAAGTCACGATTCTTGGAGGCGATCCACGCCTTAACATCGGCAACCAAGTCATCCAAATCGTCGTAGACTTTGTTCCTTTGCCAATTTTTCAGCGACCTGTTGACGTGGTAGTCCGTAGGTGCTTCAGTCGGTGAATATAGCGGATGTGGGAGCAGATCCCATCCCTTATTGGCGATGGATTCGACGACACGACGCTCAACATGAGGACGGGCGTTATCGTGGTGGAACACGATGTGGTTTTTTTTTTGCGCGTTCTTTTTTCGCCTCGATTGCAGCGTGAAGGCGGTTAAGTTGAGCCAGATAGACGTCGCTGTTAATGTTGAACTGCCGCTTGCCATTTTTGTCCGGAATTCGCCACTGCTGACGCTCATCAGCAAAAAAACAAAAAATGGGAGAAAAAAATTGAAAAAACCACTAACCATTCTCGTTCCACCAATAGCAAATGCCATTTGAGATGATCTCCCAGTGGATCATTCCGCTTCTGTCCCACCAAACGCACCACATTGCCTTCTTACAGTGGACATCTTTCGGTATGCCTTTGGACGAAACACCTGGCGTTACGCAAACCTTCTTTCTTCAAATCGGTAAAAATTCGAACGCGATCGGCTTTGTTGTCGTCGGAGAGCTCGTGAGGGACCCATCCATCCAGTTTTCACACCTTTCCGAGCTTTTTGAGACGACGGACAATCGTTGACTGGTTGACATCGAAATCGTTTGCCAGCATTCGTGTTGTCAAGCTTTCGTCCTCTTCCACCGCTGACAGAAGTGCCTGATCGTCGAAATCCGATGGTCGATCTCTTCCTTCTTCATCTTTAAGCGATGTATCACCATCCTTGAAACGCTTAAACCATTTTTGGACCATTCTCTCACCAATTGTTTTTTCACCAAACAGTTCATTTATATCGCGCGCGGACTCTGTTGCTTTCCATCCTTTCTCGAAGTGGTAGAGCATAATATGGCGTAAATGTTCATGATTTTCAACACGCATTATAACAATACTAAACCTGAAAGATAAGTTTATAAAAAAAAATAATAAAAAATGCAAATTCCAACAAGTTAAAAGTAAAAATAAACAGCGAACTTAATTATGCATCAACCCAATAGTTTAATGTAATTTAAATTTTGCAAAGGGGCAGGTTGCAAAACACTGAAATTGGAAACAATTTCATTCATTGGAAAGAAACATGATTTTTAGTTGATTAATAATGATGTCGAATACTCGATAAAATATATTCACTTTGAACAAACTTTCCGGATCTTGGAGACGCTCATCTTCGCAAAGTTCGTCAAAATGCACTATTGGCTTCCTTTTTGTAATTTTCAAATTCATATATACGTTTTCAATTCATCCAGAAAAAATGTCAAATGTTTTAAAGCATTTAAAAGATCGGTGGCTTTAAACTGGAGTGTTTTAGAGGTTACATCGATAGAATAACATAATAAAATTGTAGTTCTCGATCTTCTTCTTGAGTGAAGTAGCTTCATTTCTTTCATCTGATTTGCAATTTAACAGAATTGTTTTCGTTAGCGCTTTTTGGACTTTAACAAACCGATATTTTAAATTAAAATAGCATCATAACGTCCTGCCCGTCTAGTAGGGTTCCTGTTTTTAATGTTATCGAAGTTGAAGACTCCCTTTCTTTATGAGATATAAAACTTGATAAGATATTCCATTTTTTGATACTATGCCCTAAAAAATTAGAAATTTCTTGAACTGTTTCAAAAAAATGTTGCACGTTAATAACCTCTCTTATTACATCATTAAGTATCAGATTTCAGTTATGAGCAGCACAGTGAGCATATACCGCATTTGACTCGATATCTTTTATGAAAGTACTGATTAATTTTAGGTAACTTTTTATTTTTTTCTTCAGACTCGCTCTTTCTCTTTCGTTTTTCGCTCTCACTTGGATATTTTCTAGAACTAGACATGTTGATATCTAACTTTTACAATTAACTTTACTTTGCCTCTATTTGCAGATTCAATAAAACAAAAACTACAAAAAAATCAAAGATATGAATGACCAATTGTCATAACAATCAAACTAAGAATGCGTAGTGGAGCCCTCCGTACTTCAAAAATAGAAATCCGGGATTCCCCTAACATCGTGCGTCGCTAGCCCGCCAGCGCCACGAAAAAAGTACGTTCTTGGTTAACAAAATGCGGGAATTCCCAGAGAATCACTAGCTCGCCCGCACCACCAAAGTACCGCCACAAAAAATGAAACAACCAATGGATGCGTTCTAAAATTGATCGACATCCTTTTCTTATGAATGCGTTTAAATCTTAATAATTTATTTGAATTTGTATATGGTCTTCAGTTGAGTCTAACTTTAATCGATTTTAAGTACATATATAAAATGTATAATTTTTCATAATTTTGTTAAAAATGTTAGGTTACTTCTGAACTCGCGGCCTCTCTATAGTTACGCCACTGGGTTGGATCAACAGCGAAATGGACTAAAATTTCAATCTATGTAGATTCATTAAGAACTCTCGGCTGCTTATTCGCTTTGTTACACAAGAACCCAGTCTCTGCAAATTTTTGAACAAGTTTTATTAAGTATTATTTTCTAGATGGTTGACTGACTTGACTATTAAATTTTTTTTCTTGCAGTGACATAACAAAAACTTATATAGATGAAGTTTGCTGTGTGATTATTGTTTATCGAAATAATGAAACGTTTTTAATTGTATTTTTTAGAATCGAAAACAATATTGAATTTAAATCTACCGAAGACATTGCAATACAGTTATTTTTATTTAAATTAATTATAGCGGTTTCTTTTAATCTTCTGTATTTAGTTACCGATTCTTTTAATACGGTTTTGGAATTATTCCAATTGATTTTATGTCCCGATTTCCGCGTGTTGGCAAATTATCTAGATTTATTAAAATCATCCTTTCTAAGAAGGTTTTTATGTACTTTTAATCTTAACATCTAACGGTCTAAATGTCTGGTCTATATAAAATTTGTTGCATTCGTAGGGAATTTTATCAACCACATTTTCGGTATTCTGTTGTTTGGATTGGTTTTTGTCAATATTGATCAAAGAGTATTTTTTGTTTTAAATGTCGTTCTTATGTAAATGTCGTCACTGGGTAAAAAAACAAAACGGGGACTAATTTCTCAGTGATTCTTTTTCTGTAATAAATTTACCTATCGAACAAAAAAATTTAAAAGATACCACATATTCTAAAATATACATTGACTATAATATCTTTTTCTTACAGTAACATTACAAAAACTTATATAGGTAAAAGTTTGCTGTGTGATTATTGTGTATTGAAATAATTTAACGTTTTTAGTTGTATTTTTTAGAATCGAAAACTGGGTAAAAAAACAAAACGGGGACTAATTTATCAGTGACAGAAAAAGAATCTGTAATAAATTTACCTATCGAACAAAAAAATTACTAAATGCCACATACTCTAAAATAAATACAAACTTTTGAACGTTAACGTTTCGGGAGGTCTTCTCGTCCCGTTTTCAAAACGAATCTAAAGATAATGCGTATTAATTTCTATATAATACTCTAAAAGATAGTAAGTAAATATATTTTGTATATGTCAATAATACTTACATTGACAATAATATTTTTTACTGACAGTGTCATATATATAGGTGAGGTTTTCTGTGTGATTATTGTGTATTGAAATAATTAAACGTTCTTAATTGTATTCTTTAGAATCGGGAACCATATTGAATTTAAATCTACCGAAGGCATAGCAATACAGTTATTTTTCTGTATTCTTATACATTCTTCATTATATATTCTTCTGTATTTAGTTACCAATTATTATAATACCATTTTGGAATTATTCCAATTGATTTTATGTCCCGATTCCCATGTGTGTTGGCAAATTCTAGATTTATTAAAATCACCCTTTCTAAGAAGGTTTTTATGTTCTTTTTTTCTAACATCTAACTGTCTCGCCTATATAGAATTAGCCACATTCGCAGGGAATTTTATAAACAACAGTTCTGGTATTGTATTCTGTTGTTTGGTTTGGTTTTTGTTAATCTAAGAGTATTTTTTTGTTTTAAATGTCGTTCTTTTGTTGTATTTATTTCCTACTCTTTAAATTGTGTCAGAAATACCGCCGATGTAAGGAATTGTGAGGTTATTGTTTGAGAGTTATTATTATTGTTATTAATAACTTGTCTGTTTTGTCTGGTATCAAAAGATTTAAAAGATTTATCTATGAAATTTTTTGGGTAATTGTTTTTATTAAAATATCCTTAATGTAATTGGTTTCTTTTTGTAGTGTATCATTGTCGGTACAAACAAGTTTTGCTCTGTTATATAAACTTTTAATTACTCCTATTTTGACTGATTGGAAAATAAATTGAGATATCTATCCTTTTTGTGGGTTTTCTGTATACTGTAGTTTTTAATTTGTAGTTTTGTATTATTATGTAAGTTTTATTACGTATTATTTTCTAAATGGTTGACTGACTTGACTATTAAATTTTTTTCTTACAGTGACATTACAAAAACTTATATAGGTGAAGTTTGCTGTGTGATTATTGTTTATCGAAATAATTAAACGTTTTTAATTGTATTTTTTAGAATCAAAAACAATATTGAATTTAAATCTACCGAAGACATTGTAATACAATTATTTTTATTTAAATTAATTATAGCTGCTTCTTTTAATCTTCTGTATTTAGTTACCGATTCTTTTAATTATCTAGATTTATTAAAATCATCCTTTCTAAGAAGGTTTTTATGTATTTTTAATCTTAACATCTAACAGTCTAAATGTCTGGCCTATATAAAATTTGTTGCATTCGTAGGGAATTTTATCAACCACATTTTCGGTATTCTGTTGTTTGGATTGGTTTTTGTCAATATTGATCTAAGAGTATTTTTTGTTTTAAATGTCGTTCTTATGTAAATGTCGTCACTGGGTAAAAAAACAAAACGGGGACTAATTTCTCAGTGATTCTTTTTCTGTAATAAATTTACCTATCGAACAAAAAAAATTAAAAAATACCACATATTCTAAAATATACATTGACTATAATATTTTTTTCTTACAGTAAAAGTAACAGTATTACAAAAACTTATATAGGTAAAGTTTGCTGTGTGATTATTGTGTATTGAAATAATATAACGTTTTTAATTGTATTTTTTAGAATCGAAAACTGGGTAAAAAAACAAAACGGGAACTAATTTCTCAGTGATTCTTTTTCTGTAATAAATTTGCCTACAACAAAAAAATTAAAAATACCACATACTCGCAAATAAATACAAACTTTTGGACGTTATCGTTTCGGGAGGTCTTCTCGTCCCGTTTTCAAAACGTTTCTAAAGATAATGTGTATTAATTTCTATATAATACTCTAAAAGATAGTAAGTAAATATATTTTGTATATGTCAATGATACTTACATTGACAATAATATTTTTTACTGACAGTGACATATATATGGGTGAGGTTTACTGTGTGATTATTGTGTATTGAAATAATTAAACGTTCTTAATTGTATTCTTTAGAATCGGGAACCATATTAAATTTAAATCTACCGAAGCAATACAGTTATTTTTATTTAAATTAATTATAGCGGTTTCTTTTAATCTTCTGTATTTTGTTCCCGATTCTTTTAATACCGTTTTGAAATTATTCCAATTGATTTTATACTCCGATTCCCATGCGTGTTAACAAATTTTAGAATTATTAAAATTAGTCTTTCTAAGAAGGTTTTTATATCCTTTTATTCTAACATCTAACAGTCTAGATGTCTCACCTATATAAAATTTGCCAAATTCGAAGGGAATTTTATAAAGCACATTTTTGGGATTCTGTGTTTGGTTTTTGTTAATATAGATCTAAGATTATTTTTTGTTTTTCTTTGGATTAAATTTCGTTCTTATGATGTATTTATTTTCTACTTTTTTAATTGTGTGAAATACCGCAAATGTAAGGAATTGTGAGGTTAATTGTTTGAGAGTTATTATTATTAGTAAGTTGTCTGTTGTGTCTGGTATCAAAAGTTTTAAAAGATTTATCTAAGAAATTTTTTGGGTAATTGTTTTTTTATTAAAATGTCCTTGATGTAATTTGTTTCTTTTTGTAGTGTATTACTGTCGGTATAAACACGTTTTGCTCTGTCATATAAACTTTGAATTACTCCTATTTTGACCGATTTTGAGTGACTGGAAAGGAAATTGAGATACCTATCTGTGTTTGTCGGTTTTCTGTAAACTGTAGTTTTTAATGTGTTGTTGTGTTTTATTATTAAAGTGTCGAGTAATGGCAATTTATGCTCCTTCTTCATCTCTAAAGTAAACCTAATTGTAGGCTCTTGAGAATTTATATCTTGTAAAAAAATATTTAGATCGTCAATGCTATGTTGCCATATGGCAAAAATATCATCAACATATCTAAGCCATATTAATGGATTTTTAAGAGATTTATTTAATATGTCATTCTCGAGTTCCTCCATAAAGATATTACTTATCAAAGGAGAGAGAGAACCCATTGCCATTCCGACATATTGTTGATAATAATAATTTTCTAATTGAAATTATGTGTTTTTAGAACATAGAGTTAATAATGGCAAAATTGTATTTATGTTTAGTTTAGTGCGGTCTTTTAATGTTGTGTCATCTTCTAAGCTACACTCATTATATTAGTAAATAAACTCACCACGTCAAAAGTAACCATTAAATTTTGGTTTATAATTTTAATATTGGAAATTTTATCTAAAAAAACTGACTCTCTAAAATCTGAAAAATCTATAATGTGGTGATAGTTCTAGATCTGTAAATTAATTTAAGTTATTTTTAGATTCGTTTTGAAAACGGGAAGAGAAGACCTCCTAAAACGTTAACATTCAAAAGTTTGTATTTATTTTAGAAAATGTATTTTTTAAATTTTTTGTTCGTTAGGCAAATTTATTACAGAAAAAGAATCAATGAGAAATTTGTCTTCGTTTTGTTTTTTATTCAGTGATTCTTTTATTTACGTAAGAACAGATATTTTTGATATTTTTTTGAGTTTTAGTTCGTGGCGAAAAACCCAAAAAAAAAGAAAAAAATTTATTACGCATTGATGTCCTATATTTTTGTCCGGATGTCTGTCATTAAAATGTTCTGCCAGTACAGCTATCTTCACCACCATATATAAAAATAATTCACTTTCCTCTTGTAAAATATATATCGTTAAATTCTGTCAATGTTACTGTACCGACACCACTTGACAAACACTCGAAAATCGACACTTATAAAAATGTTTTCAATTTTAGCTGCAATGAGGAATAAAGTTTGCATTAAAACTCAAATGAGCGACGAGTTAAAATAAAGTCTCGTTTCTTACATTTTATAATAGGGAAAGAAAAATGGTACGCGTAAAAAAATTAAAACAAACATTGTAAACATAATGTTGTAATTCCGTTAACTCTGAGAATTATTCAAACGATTTAAGTTTTGTAAATGCAATTTAATAATGATTTTCAAGATCTTTAACATTATATGTTACAAGTTAGGGGTTGCCATTTAAAATCTTTAGGTAGAGGTGACTGGAGGTAAGGGGGTGAAACATAAAATATAAGGGACATTGGTTTTGAAAGTCCCCCTCGATATCTAAATTGACGTGTTTTTTGTCTAGAGCTAATTTTCATTTCTAAAAGAAATAATGAGGGTGGCTACTTTTGAAATGAAAGCATTGTATATTTGACAATATTTGCGTATGTATTAGGGCTGGTAATTTAATCAACCAGTACAAGATCCGGCCTAGAGACGAAATAAGCGAGAATGGGTCAATTTAATTTTCAAATTACGAACGTGATATAGTCAGCGCCAAGCGTGAATATATCCCATCCTATCGTGAGGACACGTATTTATTGTAAATTATGATGCTAGCTAATGATATCCCTTGAAAAGCATTGTTAATACTGGCTGCTCTATTAATGCATGTATAGGAAGTTATGTATCAACTTCAATGTAAGACTTATTTAGTTATTTTTTAGAATAATTAATTAAGAGAAAATGTAGTATTTTTTGCGAAGGGGGAGACCCCCCAGTACCGGACACTTAAGGTTTTTAATTAATTATGTTTTATTTAAATACTCATAATTTTCATTTAACCGATCACATTAGACATTAAAATAAATCAACATAGACAAATATGATATATTTTTAACCATTCAAAATGGAATCAATCATTGGTTTAGTTTCTGGTTTCATTGAATTTGGCATCTACTACCGGACAAGTATAAATTCGAACTCTTAAGACCGGACAGAATCAAAGACTTTTATGTTTACGAAAATTTAAAGTCGCACAATGATCTTACAGTAATACAATAAACATCCTGAGCTACATAATCACTATAAACATCCAAATAAATGAACAAAACTAAATATAAATGTCATGTCTTTTAACTATGGATAAGAATTTATTGAATAGTTTTTATGAAAATTATTCTTGACAGTCTCAAGAAAACGTTAAAAATATTTACAATGATTACAAACATAGACGTCTGAGCACTCTGGGATATCCAGACTTCACGAGCCCATCCTTTACACTCTCCACACTGGATCCAGTCCTCGTTGTGGTCGTTGCAACAAACAACACAATAATACTTCTCCAGCTTATTTTCAGTAGTTTTTACCTTAGTTTTTCTAATTTTTCTTTTGACATTTGTCTTTTAAAATTTAAGTTTGCTTCCTTCTTTTCTTTTTTTTTAATTTTCTTTCTCTTCTAAACGTTTTTTGTACGGCGAATCAGTCAAAATTTCACTCTTTTCAGCTCGACGTCTTCTTGATTGTGATCTTTTGGTTGCAGCATCTGGTACTGGTGAATTATCAAGAATTGCTTTTCTTATATTTGTTATATTGACCAACTGAGGAACATTTTTTCAGCTTGTAGAGATACTTTGCTGGTAGATGGTTGAGATTATTCTGCTTCCTGAGGTAAACCAACTGCAAAACAGGCATAGCACTGTCTGCTGCAGGAACCTTTTCCTTAATTATATTTTGTGCAATTTCAGGCTGTTGAACAGATATCAAATCTGCATCAATGGTTACTCTATTTGTTTCTTCAGACTCATTTGTCTGTTCATTGCTGTCGAGAGGAATATTAGTGATATCACTAGATAAGTAATCCAGATCCGTGAAGATATTTTTGTCAAATGGGTGAATACCTGAACATCTAAATCCTGCCTCTGCTTTTCATAACACGCAACTCTTTTAAATGCTTCTGATACAAGAAAAACTTTAAAACCTCTTTTTTAGACAGAGGCATGCAGCGGTTAGCAATTGATCATACAATTGTTCATACTCTTCTGAGAATGTTTTCTTAAATCGTCCCATAACTGGTTTAAATTCAATCTCTTTATCCTGCTTCAACAGTTTTACTGTATCAAATAAAGTGGTTTTTGGTACTTCAAAACGCTCGGAAGCTTCTCTTATTGTCATCTTTTGGTTTAAAACATTATCAATTGGTAATTTTAAATTATTTAAATCCCAGATACCTTTTTTCTTCGTCTCCATTATATTAAATGATCTGAAAAGATAAATAACAGCATTACAAGATTATATGCAATAAAATAAACACACTATTTTGTCAAGATATATTTGTCCGGTGCTAGGGAACTTGGATTGGTCTAATTCGATTTGTCCGGTACTAGGGAGGGAATCAATTACTGTCCGGACTTAGGGGAATAACATACAGTAGTATAATTTCGATTACAATGAAGTTTATTAAGCGTACTTACCAATGATTGAAACAAAAATATAAACACAATTCATTCACTCTAAATATAATATAAAATGATGATCTGAATATTACTCGATGCAACGAATTCCCGCGCAAAATGACTGACGTGTGACCTGTAAGCTGTATCGGGCGAGACTGACGCCTCCCGCGCCGCAGGTGGTATTTGTCGGTCGATGACGTCTTTCTATGGACTAATGCTATTTTATTTTGTCAGTTATTATGTGCTGCCCGGCGCTAGGGGGATTCCCCCTATAACATTTCTCTTGATTTGTTTCCTTAGAATGGTGTTATTTTTGGTAATGATATATGATTATTCTTAAAAATTCGTTGGCAATTGTTCATTTAAATAGATGGTGTAAAATGTTTCCTGTATATTGGTATCATCATTTCTCAACCTGGAGCTTGCGACCCCTAGGGTTCAAGAATGTGTGGGGCACGCTGTGTTTAAAAAATTAGACCTGTATACGGGACATCCTTTAATTAAAGTATTTTTAATTTAAAAACAAGCATTAGCAAATTAAATATTACCAGGTAATAACAACATAATAAAATAAATATAAATAAAGTTGTTTGAAATAACAATTTAACGCGACGGTTGATTTTGTTTTTTTACTTAAAAGTTTTTCTATACGTGGATCATCACTGCAAACACACATTGGCAGATAATTTTCCAGTGATAATAAACGATTTCTATATTTATTTTAGTTTTTAAAACAGCTATAAGTGAGAAGCTTTTTTCGCTAGTAAGAACTGCTTCGCTAGTAAGAAAGAGAATGCTCTCAAAACTTCCGTTACTAGGTTTTCGTATTTACACCGTCGTGCAAGCCAAAACTTATCTAAATCTTGAGTTAAACATTCTAGTTTGTCGGCCGATATGTCAATAAGTTGGTTGTGAATCTCAGTAAGTAATTCAGCAACTGAAAAATCATTTTCATAAAACGGATTGTGAACCCATCTTTTCGACAAATAATCGTTGCCATCGGAAAAATATTCCAGTTATTGAATTTTTAATTCGCATAAATGCATTTTCATCCTCTCCAACACGCGATCAAGAACATAATTTTCTAAATACATATTTTTGCTTATTAAGTTAAAGTGAATGTATCAAAATTGCATTTTTCAAGGCGTATAATCCAAATACTTAGCTTCTAGATGAAGCTATTAACTTCCGACGTAGAACTGCGTTTTAGTTTTGTAAAATATCGACGTTTTGGCTTCCATTTTGAAGCCATTATCAATAGAATCTAGTTGATTAGCCCCAAGGCCTCAATCTGCTTACTCCCCAGAGTTCGCAACTAGAAAAGAACATGGTGGGCGCGACCTATTCATTAACAGACAAAGTTGTGGGTGGAGCGCTCGATTGAGGGATGGGGGTGAGATGGGAGGTGGACGTTTGATTGGAAGAATTTCGGATGGGCAATTTGGAAATAAAAGGTTTCCATATATTTGGAACTCTAAGACTGTCCTCTCTCTTGTTTAGGCAGTCTGGGCGTTTTTCAATCTCAATTGCTTCACGAATTTTGCGGGGTTTATATAGATATATAGGTGCGAAAATCGAAATCTATTTTGTCGAAATCTATTTTGTGGCCCGTTTGTATATGATATTCTGCTAGAGTTGAGGTGAGATCCGATTTTCGGATTGGGAGCAGCCAAGAACAAGGAATCTCACAGACACCATGTGTATTTTATCTTTCACTGGTCTAAGAAAACTGGATATATTTCTTTCTGTTTTTATCACTAACTCCCTTGATGTATGGCAGAAGAATTTTGGTGTTTGGGGCAATTCGCTAGTGGATTGGTGGATATGATTCATTGCCTGAACTTTATTAATATGTCTTTTTATTTGACACCTGTCATTGTCGTTTCAAATTAGTGCCGTTTCTAGGGAATCAAGTACTGTTTACCTATATCCCTTGTCCGACAATCTTAAAGATCTTGTGACTAAAGTTTTGACCACACAGTTTAATCACAATGGATGATGATGTGAATTCGCATTTAAATAACGATTTGTGTGGGTAGGTTTACGATAGACTGAATAGGAGAAGCTTTGGTTTGGTTTTTTTTTGATATTAGAACGTCAAGAAAAGGGAGAGCAGAATTGTTTTCAATCTCGATTGTAAATTGGACCTGGGGATGTATACTGTTCAAATGCGAAAGAAACAGGTTAAGAGACTGTATCCCGGGTGGCCAAATGACGAAATGACTAAAACGCGCGATCAATTATCGGCTACCTCAGGTAAATATATTAACTACGATCGATTAAGCACTTTTTTTGTGGTCGTCCATTCTCATTTTCGGTGAACTGGCTTTAACACAACAGGAAGAAGCTGATGAGAGTGGGAATAAAAAAGTAAGAAATGTAAAAAAAAGGTAGTGTGTTTTAGTGACCTATTTGATGTTTTAAGTGTAATTGTAACTAATTCAAACGCTTGACAAGGGCGGAGCAAACTTCGCCATTCTACATATCGCGATTTTTTTATGAACAAACTTTTTTCTACATTATAATCATTCTTTAGACCTTTTAAATAACTTTTAGTCAGCCTTGACATTAATAACATTTTAATGTACAGCAGTGATAGAAAGACAATTTTTGTAGCGTTTATTGTATGGACTGAACATAGTAAAGTTTTCGTGATATTTCCTCACGATTACCTAGTGTTGACCTAGAAAATATCTAAACAGATAAAATTCTGACGATAACAAAAAAAAAACAGAAAATTGCGACATTAAGCCATTATCGTTGGAGTTTCACTCTTTGTCCCGTTTATTTTTTCTCTCCGTCCTCATCGTCTGTCTCCGTCTCTCCCTGAAATTCAACATTTTCAATTTAAACGCTTGTGCGTCGTATCCAACTTTATATTTGTTTTGTTCGGAATAATCGACAGATAAAAGCTATTTTTATTGCATAACCACTTCATTCTGTGCATTACTAAATTTGTCGTCAAATATTATCACAAGATATGATAACCGACTCATTGAAGTCAAAATTTCGAAATGAATAGACGTGCTGGAAAGTTTAAAATTTAAAAATCGAATAGTCTTAAATCTAATAAAGAGCCAAACTTTATTGTTTTCGAGTTTTGATCGTCTCCTGATGCTGCCAGCATGGTTGGCGAAACGCGAATCGAGCGAATTAAAAGTGATTTAGTTTGAGTGGAAACTGTTGATAAACTTCTATTCCTAACATCAAAAGTAAAAACTATTCTTAATATCAAAAGTTCCAAAGATTTTCAAAAGAATTATAAGGGGTTTCCAATAAGACTGCCAGTGTGAGAAAAGCCGAAACGTCGGATCTAAAATTTCATTCTAGGACCTCGTATAAAAAGTGGCTATGAAAATGTCAATTTTATTTTGACATATCTATCTCAGTTTAATCTGCAACTTTTTCTAATTTAATCATCTTTGTATCTCTTATAGTTTCGTAGTTATGGTTTTTTTCTCTTATGGTTCTGTAGAGTGCATTCTTATCTAGGACACACTGTACAATATCAATAAGTACAATATCAGTTTCGAAAATCATGTAAAAAGTTAATATTTGTCAATACTCAAAGTAACATACTCAGTCAATACTCAGTTAACGAAACTGAAACAGATAACAGAACAAAAATAATTGTTTTGAACTCCTTGTTGGGGTGGTTAAGAAGGAGGAGAACAAGGAGGAATCAGCTACGGAAAGCCCCAACACCGGTACGTCCCTCAACACTGGCTTGTTTACGTTTCGGACCGGTTTTAATTATAAGAAATGGTTTTTGTTCGCCCGTGATGAGGGGGGAGAAAAGAGAATTTTATACGAACTGAAAAAAAAACCGAAATATCTTGTTTGATGGTTAAATATTAACGAGAGCGTCGAGTTTCAGTTTAAATGAAAAGAGTTGAGATTTATGGTTAAAAATTCAATTTGATAATTCATACATTAAGAATCTTTTTATTAAAGGTTGTCAAACTACAGTTCAACCAACATAGCTTGGCCTCCGAGGTTTGGATGCGCAGTAGCCGAACTCCGAGAGCTCATTCGAAGCAGTGCATTCGTGGTGTTAACATCGGTTACATGTACATTCGAGGAACTCTCCGTTCTCTATCTCTGTTAGTTAGTGACCCTCTTACTCTTTCTTTTGTGCATCTCAGAGGCCAAGCTATGTTGGTTGAGCGAGCAGTATCATATATTTTTGTAAAACGTCATAGTAGCCATATTTTTCTTATTCCCGCCAAAATTGATATTTGTGTTTAGTATTGTTTGGAAAATCATTTTGAAAATATATACGGTGCTAGCCAAAAGTCTTTTCTCCCACCCGGTATGATTTGAACGGTTATACTTAAACTATTCAAAATATGAAAATGACTGGAAATAAAGTCCTTTTCTAGTTTAACTGATGATGTAATCAGCGTGGATGACGTCACAGTGTCAGTGCTAGTGACGTCACAGTGTGCCATTGTGACCAATAATTTTCAATGAGATCTATGGCATGTGACAGCTCGTTTGAAATACCTATTCAGCCATACTAATTTTGTTTGGGTTCAAGGTAGTTGTGACGCATAAAATAAATAAATACTAAACTTTCAGTTTAGTCTATAATTAATGCAGATTCACTCAAGTCTGCCCTTACAGTAAATGCTCTGACAGTAAAACACACACAAATATATATATATATATATATATATATATATATATATATATATATATATATATATATATATATATATATATATACATATATACGGGGCATCCCGGGTTAGCTGAATGTCCACTGGTGGACGGTTTCGCTAACGTTTCGATGGAATCTCATCCATTATTTAGAAAGCATCTACTCGACGGTGTTTCGACGACAAATGCTGCTGGTCGGTCTGTCGCATCGGGTATTGTGTGCTGGCGGCACGACGTCATTGGTCAGTTGATTCCGGTCAATGAGAGCCCGTGTTTGCGGACCTGTTGTCGGTAGCACGGCTTGCATAGATGGAGAACGATCTCGCTGCTGATCCCACTCGTCTGAATTCGGCCAACGTGTCTAAAAGTAACCACAGCCTTATGCAACCTTGAGATGAGGAGATTGAGGGATTTTATGATGATGTAGCCCAACTTTTAGACAAAGTAAGGAATAAAATCCTGATGGGCGACTTTAATGCCAGAATCGGATCAGCAAGAACTGGTGAAAATGCAACTGGCCCATATGGAAATGGTGAGCGGGACAATAGAGGTGACAGACTGGTTGACTTTGCTAAAGGACAAGAACTCTATATTATGAATTCATTTTCCAAGAAAAAGATCAACAGAAAATGGACATAGAAAAGTCCATCTGGACTCACAAGTGAAATTGATTACATCACGTCAAACGATAAAGCAATATTTTGCAATTGTACTGTCCTTGACCTTGTACTGTCCTTGATTAGGATAAACTGCTGAAAAGAGTGCGAAAGAATGATAAGATCAAAAAGGGGCAAAGTGGATTCTGGGAAGCTGCTGGAGAGGGGCAGATATTTTGAAATTGCTTTGTCGAATCGCTTTGATGTGTTACAAGACCCGGAGGAGATGGAAATTACAGACCAATATGAACAAATCGCCAACAATGTTCTTAAAACGGTGGCTTCACTAGCCCCAGAAGATAAATGTTCAAAGAGTCAAAAATTTCCAATGAGACCGTTAATTTAATGAAAAAACGCCGGACTATGAAGAATGCAGACAGTCCTTATGGCAGGGTCGAGTACGTTGAAGTTTGCAAAAATATAAGAAAACGCCGGACTATGAAGAATGCAGTCAGTCCTTTTGGCAGGGTCGAGTACGTTGAACTTTGCAAAGCTATAAGAAAACGTATTCGAGAGGAAACGCGCCGATTCAACATGCAGCTTGTGCAAAAAACTCTGGAAGAAAACAGGGGAATTAACAATGCTAAGCAGAGGCTAAGAAAGAAAAGGACACAAATGTTTTCCTTAATGCGTGTGGATGGTACACAAAACAATATTGTTGAGGTTGTCCGAAGACTTTATTCAAAGTTGTATGAGGACCAGAATTAATCAAGAACAATATATATATATATATATATATATATATATATATATATATATATATATATATATATATATATATATATATATATATATATATATTCTTGGATCTGTCCACAAATGGGCGACGGGATAGTGTTCAGATAACACTATCACTATATATAATTGTTTATATATCATATAAGTATTTATATGTCACAACATATAATTGTTTACATACTGACTCATACTCTTACGTCAAATGTTTTCTTTCACCATGTAAAATTTAGTAACCATGTGACCACGACTTTACAATTTACCCCTCTAATTTGGGGTTTGCCAAACAAGTAGAAAAAATACAAAGAGCCAACAAATCTATAACATTATTTGGTCCATCGAGCTCCAAGTCCTGTGTGGCTTCCCAAGACAACCACTTTAAAAAGGACAACGTAGAACTGTAATTTCAACTGCATAAAAAAAAAATGACCCATTACGCTATTTTTACACGTAGTTGCGTGTAACATAACACCCTGTATAACATATTTTAATTTTTACAAATAAAAAAATGTTCTCTCACGAGAACTTTTATTAAAAATAACTGAAAATATAACAGACACATTCCATGATATATTGTATCTTGTTTCCTTTCGTGATTATCCCTTTCTGGGGTCGTTTTATTTTTCTTTTTCGATTGGAAATTGGAATCAGAGAGACGCTAAATTTATTACAGCAACAACAACCCAAAGAGATACCGTAGTCCGTATTTTAAAACTCTTTATCGAGTTTGCGTTCGATGAAGCAAAAGTTGGGGGATTTTAAATCGACGCAGACACAAATAACTGAAAGAATCGGAAAAAGTTTTAAGATACAGTCGCGACCTTGACGTTCCCCAGAAAACTCTTTCGAAACTACTTGGCGAAACAAATTATCTAGATGGAATAAGTTTAAACAGCAGATTATCATCGAGATATTTAAAATATACACTTCTGTGAAGTTGGTTATAGAAGTATTTTTGTATTTCTGCCTTGAATGAGTCTTTTAAAATTTAAAAAATAACTTTAACCACAAACTTTTTAAATTAAAAATTTGTAACTTATGGAAAAATAAAAAGAAAGCCGATTCAGTTTTTCCTGGCACGCAGAAGGGATGAGTTGTAGGGTCGCTTAAAACGTCATTTTTCATCGATAGCCAAGTTGCTTTGGATCTGAACAGATTTGAATACGAAAAGGGGGACGACTTGCTCTATCAAGAAAACAAAAAGACTATATTTTTTTCTTTATTTGGGTTTTTTCGCCACGATTTAAAACTAAAAAAATATGAAACTATCTGTTCTTATGTAAATAGTGTTTAAAGTTATTTTTTGTTCGTTTTTGTTCGTTGTTGTGTGATTGTAATTGTTTATTGAAAATCTTAAATGTTTTTAATTCTATTCTTTAGAATCGGGAACCATATTGAATTTAAATCTACCCAAGGCATAGCAATACATTTACTGTTATTTCAATTAACTATAGCGGTTTCTTTTAATCTTCTGTATTTTGTTACCGATTCTTTTAATACCGTTTTGGAATTATTCCAATTGATTTTATGACCCGATTCCCATGCCTGTTGACAAATTCTAGATTTATTAAAATCGCCCTTTCTTAGAAGGTTTTCATGCTGTTTTACTCTAACATCAAACGGTCTAGATGTGTCACCTATATAGTGTGTTGTTTGGTTTAGTTTTTGTTAATGGAGATCTAAGAGTATTTTTTGTTTTAAATGTCGTTCTTATGTTGTATATATTTCCTACTCTTTTAATTATGTCAGAAATACCGCGCATATAAGGAATTGTGAGGTTAATTTTTTGAGAGTTATTATTAATGTTATTAATAAATTGTCTGTTTTGTCTGATATCAAAAGTTTTTTGATATGAAACGATTTGTCTATAAAAAATTTCGTGGCATTGTTTTTCATTAAAATGTCTTTTATGTGATTTGTTTCTTTTTGTAGTGTATCACTGTTGGTACAAACAAGTTTTGCTCTGTCATATAAACTTTTAATTACTCCTATTTTGACCCATTTTGAGTGATTGGAAAAGAAATTGAGATATCTATCTGTGTTTGTCGGTTTTCTGTAAAATGTAGTTTTTAATGGGTTGTTTTGTTTTAATATTGAAATAAAATTTATTATTAAAAAAAGAAAATAATATATGAACTCGCCACAATCATTCAGATATTACTAAGAAAAAGACTAATTGCATCGAATTTCTGTATTGCTGAAGGAGTTAAAGTGCAAACAAGAGTTAGGAATGTTAAAAGATTATTAAAAAAGCCTGAAAATATTGTAAGAAAAAAACTAAAAAGGAAAGCAGCATCAAGTACTCGCTACAAATTAGTTCAAATGGCTTTCGCTGAAAAAGTGATGTAATGGACTGCCGTGGGTCAAACTAAAAGTTGTTTAACTACATTGTTAATGTATTTGTTGTTATATGATTGTACTTTTAACGTCCTGTGATTGGGTTTGTGTGGAATGTTTCCCTAGTATAATATACAGGGTGTCCCATAATTTATCCATCATAGAGCAACTGGCAATAGTAGAGATTAAAATAAGAAAATTTAGTCAATAAATGTGTTGAGAAATGTTAGTCATTAAATATATAGAGGGTGTTGAAAGTGAAACTAAATTTTCGAAAAATTAATATAATTTAAAAATGGTTGAAGATATTAGGTTCAAAATCGAGGTAGTTGGGTTTTCAAATGCAACAAATCCGAATTTGGTACTATCGGAGAACGAGGTACTCTCTATATAATATATATATATATATATATATATATATATATATATATATATATATATATATATATATATATATATATATATATATATATATATATTATCCTATATATTATCCATCCTTACTGTAGAATCTCAGCTCATGCTGGCCGGTATTCCAATGCCAAGATGAAAAAGCAATTCAGCTCCTCTCACCCTAGCATAATATCTTACGAACAATGTGACACGTCTGCAAGAGCACGGCACGCTGTCCCACTATGGCAATCGATCTCGAGATCCCGAGGCTCTCGAGGTTCTTTGAAAATCTCTTACTTATCAGGCCTTCGGTGGATATATCGAAGGGCACTACATCTACCTTACTCAGTTTCCACTGGTTCTTCAAGTCGTATGCCAGATTTTCATACTTTGTGGATTTTTCTATCTCAGTTTTTCTAATGTTGTGAGATAGTGGCACTGCGATGTCAATTATAAAAGCCCTCTTGTCCTTTTTGTTGATTAGAACAATATCTGGCCTGTTATAATCAACCGTTCGATCAGTAGTGATTGGTCTGTCCCAGTAAAGAATGGTATCGGATGATTCAAGTACAGGAGAAGGCGAGTACTTATAATATGGAGGAGGTGCATTTTCTAATAGCGAGTATTTTTTTGCAATTTGTTGATGTATAATTTTTGCCAGCTGATTATGCCGTCCTAAATAAGCATTAGGAGCAAGGGCCGGGCAACCGCCAATAAGGTGCTCAATTGTTTCCCCCAAAGTACCGCATTTCCTGCACTTATCGACTATGTCCAAATGCAGTATGTGCTTTTCATAGTTTTTTGTTCTTGTTTCCCTATCTTGAATAGATATCACGAAACCTTCTGTTTCTGGGTACAAGAGTCCATCGGTCAGCCACTTCAGAGACAATTGTTCGTCAATGGTGTCATCTTCGAGTGACTTAGGAAACCTTCCGTGCAATGTTTGTCCATTCCATTCTCGAACACAGTCCGTGAGTGTTGTTCTGCTATCAATACGATTTTGTTTATTTAGGTTCAGTGGGGTGAAAACCCGATCCTCATTTGCAACCAATTTCATTAACGTACTGTTTGAATCAAGGAAGCGTTTTCTCATTCTATTTTCTTGATTGAGACAGAGATTTTTTACGTTTACAAGGCCTCTACCCCCCAACTTTCTTGGGATGTATAGTCTTTTCGTAGATGAGTTTGGATGCAGGCATCGGAACTTTGTCAATGTTCGGCGCGTCAACCTATCGAGTTCATCAAGGTCAGTTTCTGACCATTTTACTATGCCAAAAGAATATGTCAGAGTTGGCACCGCCCAACCGTTGATCGCTCTAATGAGGTTTCCTCCGTTCAGTTTGGTGTTTAAAAGTTTTGTAAGTCTCTTTTGGTATAGCTGTTAGGTAGGGAGAAGACAAGCTGTTAGGTAGGGAGAAGATAGCGAGCTCAATTAAAGCACAAAAAATAAGATGGTACGAACATATAATGAAAAGAAACAAGAACACCAATCAGAGATGTAACAACATGGAAACCGGCACAGAACAGACGAAAGGAGCGACCCAGTAAATTAGTATATTTCAATTGGAAAAATGACTTTCATATACTTTTTTGAGACACCCTATAAATATTATGTATTTTATTTTCATTTATTTTATGTAAATAGTCACGTGCATTTCAATTGCAAAATGTAAATATTAAAAAACATTTAGTCCCTATTTTAACGCTTGGTCCAACATTCCTCCATGCCATGATCGATATTAACTCGAGAATATCGCAAAAGAAGAACGGATTTATATCTTGCACAGCCACCCAGTCTGAATTATAATCAAATGAACGTCTGTGTGGGACACGGTGGGTTGAAACAGATGAGAACAAGTTTACGCGACCTTGAATGGAATACCTTGGAGTTGATATGACATACCCAACTGAAGATATGAACGGATCACTACCAGTAAGCGATCAAGTTCGAATCAATCATTTAAAATATTATAAAAATGTATGTACAGGGTGAGGTATAAAACCATCTGATAATAAAAACTTAATATCTATTGAAAATATTTTATTTAACACTGTAACCCCTGAACCTATATCGAAAAAAGAAGAAAGGAAGCTTTTTTAAGACAAGTTATTTATAAACTTCTTTACGGAAAAACTAAGAATAATTTAGACTTTTTTTAACGTTTCACTTGACATTTTGTTTGTCACTTGACATATGTTTTGTGTATTTAGATACACACATTTTAAACAGGTCAATTATGATGCTACTCCTCACTTATGACCTATATGTATAAACATTAATTCTCATTATATTATATAAGTACGGTTTATTCAAGGGCTTACAAATAATTAGACTATTTCAAAGTTAAATTGTGTCAAAAAAATATTTTTTATTAGGACATCCAGAGCACCTGGTATTGTACTGTTTAGAATAGTTTTTTCTTTTTTTTTGGGTTATTCACCAACGAACTAAAACTCAAATATCAAGAATATCTGTTCTTATGTAAATAAAAGAATCACTGGGTAAAAAACGAAACGCAGACTAATTTCTCAGTGATTTTTTTTCTGTAATAAATTAGTACCTAACGATGAAAAAAATTAAAAAATACAACATATTCTAAAATAAATCCAAACTTTTGAACGTTAACGTTTCGGGAGGTCTTCTCGTCCCGTTTTCAAAACGAATCTAAAAATAATGTATATTAATTTCTATATAATACTCTAAAAGATAGTAAGTAAATATATTTTGTATATGTCAATGATACTTACTTTGACAATAATATTTTTTACTGACAGTGACATACTACCAAAAAATTATATAGGTGAGATTTGCTGTGTGATTATTGTGTATTGAAATAATTAAACGTTCTTAATTGTATTCTTTAGAATCGTTAACCATATTAAATTTAAATCTATCGAAGGCATAGCAATACAGTTATTTTTATTTAAATGAATTATTGCTGTTTCTTTTAATCTTCTGTATTTAGTTACCAATTATGTTAATACTATTTTGAAATAATTCCAATTGATTTTATGTCCCGATTCTAACGGTCTAGATGTCGCGCCTATATAGAATTAGCCAGATTCGCAGAAAATTTTATAAACAACAGTTCTGGTATTGTATTCTGTTGTTTGGTTTGGTTTTGGTTAATCTATGAGTATTTTTTGTTTTAAATGTCGTTCTTATGTTATATTTATTTCCTACTCTTTCAATTGTGTCAGAAATACTGCGGATGTAAGGAATTGTGAGGTTAATTGTTTGAGAGTTATTATTGTTACTAATAGGTTATCTGTTTTGTCTTGTATCAAAAAGTTTAAAAGATTTATCTATAAAATTTTTTGTGCAATTGTCTTTTATTAAAATGTCTTTAATGTAATTTGTTTTGTGGGTATTAACAATTTTTGTTCTCTTATGTAAACTTTTAATTACTCCTATGTTGTTGGCTGATTTTGAGTGATTGGAAAAGAAATTAAGATACCTATCGGTGCTTGTAGGTTTTCTGTAAACTGCAGTTTTTAATGTGTAGTTTTGCTTTATTACTAAAGTGTTAAGTAATGGCAATTTATTCTCCCTCTCCATCTCTAAAATAAACTTAATTGTAAGCTTTCGAGAAGTTATATATTGTAAAAAATATTTGGATTATCAATGCTATGTTGCCATATAGCAAAAATATCATCAACGTATCTAAGCCATATTATGGGCTGTGTAAGAAATTTACTTAATATGTCATTATGTCATATGTCAATATGTCATATGTCAATATGTCATATGTCAATATGTCATATGATAATAATTAAAACACTTGGTATTTGTTTCACAATATATTCAAGATATTCTCTAACATGTTTCGGCCTCGCGACCATTCTCAAAGAGAGTTATGTATAAACTAAGAAGTTCTATTCCTACTTTTCGTTACTATTTTATTTTCGAACTGAATTGCTCTAAAAAGGCTTCTGACCCGATACATCTATATATGATTTAACACTATTATACTCTAATATTGAGGAGCCACATTAGCTGTGGTGTCTAAGGCGTCAGCCTTACGTTACGGCAGTTAATGTGGAGCGGGTTCGAATCCCGTACTAGGCAAAAAAAAAGTTATTCTAAAATTCTTGTGAATGTTTCTAGGTAAGAGTGTAAAATCTGACAAGGAATCACCCCTCAGTCACGCCAGTTCGAGGCTGGGTAAGGCCGGATGCCTTCTGAGAGGTTTTCTACGTTGGTCACTCGCCAGTCGGTAGGCTTCTCGAGATTCTTTCGGTTAAGCATAAAACCAAGGGTTGATAGCCCGAGGGGGGTGCGGACCGGGGTTTTCGGTAGCTGATGACCGTGGTTCGGAACCCACGTCAAGCTGTACGTCCAGTCGTTAAATATCCTTTTCAGTTGCTGATGCGCCTCTAACCCCAAAACTTTACTTTACTTTACTCTAATATTGTAGATGGCTTTATTTTGACTCCACCCCTAGTCTGAATTTCAATCATTTTCAGGCACGATTTTGTAGTCAGAAACAAAGTATCTCTTTTGCCACTTTATTTACCTACAATTTTGTGTTGCTTGTGTTGTGTTGCTATCATTAAGTTGTTTGCTACCATAATAACAAAACTAATACCACAATTAGATAATGCGAAAAATGCTTTTTTAAATTATTTAATAAAAATCATTTAAAATTAAAATAACAAAAACCTTATAACTTTCGTAACAACCTAATAAATACCACGGGAATTAATAATATGTCAGTAAAATCCAGCACACATTTTTCTTTATAATCGTTAAAAGAGTAACGAACAGAAAATTCCTACTCACTTTCTCAACAATCCGTTAAATTCTTTGCCAAGAAATAAGTTTGACTGGCAAAAACTAAGTGTATTATCTAATAAAACTTATCTTTCTTGATATAAAAATATGGACCATTTCTCAAAAGAAAATAAATGATCGTAAAATTGTCTTCAAATTCGCGAACGGCTTTTTCACGAAATAATATGACGACACGCTTTAAAAGGAAGAGAGATTGTAGGGAACAAGATAAACTGACAAGACGTGAGCTAGAAAAACAGAGAAAGAACTCGACCTTTATCGCGACAAATAATTCACATGTATAGTCGTAAATTTTTTCACCTGTCTCTTACTTTTTATTTTTTGATATTTGTTTTTCTCTCTTATATGACACGAGTATGAAAAAGGCGTAAAATGTATAACTATCGCTTATTTTCGATACAATACTTTGATATACGCACAGATCCTAAACTTTGACATTCCTTTATTTATAGAGACAATTTTTTCGTTTTTCAAGTTTTTCAGTTTCAATATCCTCAAACGGTTTACGAGATATTTGCAAAATATTCGATTCCTATCGAATTTTCCTATTCATGACTCGAAAATTAATAGAGACAAAGCAAAATGGAATAAACGAGTTCTGTCTTTTGAAGCTTTGCATTTTGAGCGAAAACTTTTCAAAAAGAGTACCACAGAAAAATTTCCGAAAACTAAAAGTCACGAGAAAATAATGGGGAGTCGAATGTCAACAAAGGCAATTCTATATCTTCAACAGTTTTCGAGTTCGAGTTGTTCTTTGCATTTTGAGCGAAAACAATTCAAAAGGGGTACCACAGAAGAATTTTCGAAAACCAAAAATCACGAGAAAATAATGGGGAGTCGAATGGCAGTCTTATTCCCGCAATTTTCCGAGTTATGTCGGCTTCCAAAGCATCAATAATGGTTGGTTTATCCGCATATACCAAATATTTAACATAATCCTAAAGACAATAATCTAAAGGCATCAAATCACATGAGCTTGGTCATCAATTAACAAGTCCGTTCATTGAAATAATTTCGAAAACGAACCACATCTTTTCCAGATCAAATTTTGCACGTAACAAAGCCCAACTTCACGCGAACGGCGATGAATTGGAGCTTCATTAACACTGCCAGCAACAGCGGCGATATTTTCTGCGGAACGCACAGTTTTTATCTTCTTTTTGTTTTACTATTGAGCAGCGTTAAATGTGTTCTGAATTTGTCTATAATTCAGTGATGGTGTATGGATGTATGTACTGATGTAAAAGCTTAAGTAAACGTATGAATAAATAAATATTGAAAATCGTGCAGTGATTAAATTCTTTGTAACAAGGGGTTTAAGGGCATTGGAAATTCGTGTGACGTGGTAAATATATTAGAGGTGTCTTTGGAATAACTGTGTTTTTTTTTATTTTGAAATTAATTATTCTTTAAATGTATAATTAAAAAAAGTATATTTTTTCCACGCAGGATCGAGGATCTAAACAAATATAGAAAATAGACCTTTAGAAAAACGAATTATATTACAATACTTTTTTGCAAAGTTCTAATTGTGAAATTGAATGATATGAGTTAATAAATAACAATTTCGCAAAAAATAGCAAAACACGTATTTTATTTCTGACAAACCAATAAACAATAATCTTGAGAAATTAAATTTATCACGTCACGTCACTAGTATGTCGGTGTCGCGAACCCATAAGTTTTACCCCTACCGAAAATCGCTCAACGCGGGTAAAGAAGTTTCCACTTCGAAAAATTAAAAAAAAAAACAGCAACAGCAGTAATTTTCTTAACAACCTAAAAGCAGGGACATAACTTACCGCAGGATTACGAATACTTTATTCATTTCACGAAACACGCATTAAATACGCACACTATACAGCACACCGTATTTGAGAAAATTAAGAGTGGCACTCGTAAAAATCAGATCTACTAATTTTCTTCTTGTGCGTTTGTACCCGTTAATTAATTCAGGTATACACATCAATCAAATCGACGTAAAAGCATCAGTCTTTCGTCCGCTTCCTGCATAATAATCGATACAACGGAATCAGCAGGAATAATGCTACCGCTACCACAACGTTATTTTCATGTCGACTTCCTTCTTATTACGTAAATCTTCCGCAATCGTCGTTTCGAATATTCTCGGGATCGATAGCGAGCTAATTTCAATGCACTTGATCCCCGCAGATGCCATGTTAACATTTCATCTCTCGGGATGGATCATTAATTGTAGCCGGTGAAGAAGCGGTCGGAAATTGCGAACGGCGCCATCTAGGGACCGATATCCAACCAACGGTTTGAGACAGTTGCGGTTTGGTTTTGATTATCGCTCAATCGCTACATATCATTTGCAGAAAATTTCTATTTGGTTCTAAACAGAGTTTTTGCGGCTCATATGCGTGTCTCTGATCCTGTATTGACGTATTTATATAACATATTGTATTTTTAAAAACAATTTCATATTTCGCGTTACGTTGTTTGTCCGCGATGAACTGTTAAACTACAGAACCGATTTTAATGAAATTTGGACACTGTGTGTAGTTTAGTCCAACTTAAGAGATAGGATATATAGGGGTTTATCTCAATTTATAGTCGCAATAATTTTTTATTGCAAATTATTTGTTTATTATATGTAAGTTTCTAACAGAGGGCGGTGTAAGTTAGTTTATCGACTGAACACTTCAGCTATTTAGTGTCCGGATTGGGTTAGTATCCAATAGATGGCGATGGGTTAAGAGTCCAAACGTTTCATTTATGCTACAATTCATTTCACGTCACACATGTGTTCAAAATTTACTTACGACATAACCTTGCTTTTTCAATTTTTGTTGCATTATTTTTTCATTTATTTTCAATTATTCTCTGTTCTTACAATAATCGAACAATAATCACTTGGATCATTACTGGTTCAATAATCGGGCTATTTTGGCAGCCAAAAATGTTGATGTTGACGAAATTAACTTCCAGATACAACAGTTGTTACCAGGAAATCTGATCTCCTTTAAATCAAATTTTTAAATTCTCTGGATATGCCCGGAATGCCATCACATCTTCGATTGAAGATTGATTTACCTATTATTCTTCTGCGTAATTTGAATCTACCTCGACTATGCAACGATACACGGTTGGTCATCAAAAAGATCACAGGAAATATTCTGGAAGCAACCATTTTGACTGGAAAGTTTAAAGGAGAAGTGGTCCTGTTGCAACGTATTCCAATGATACCCTCAGAATTTGCGATCCCATTCAAAAGGCTTCAGTTTCCATTTCGTTTAGCTTTCGCAATGACTATAAATAAGTCTCAAAGCCAAACAATGTCCATTTGCGGCTTAGACTTGGAAAATCCATGTTTTTCCATCCATCCATCTATTCTTTTCTACCATCGAATCTATTTGTGTTAGCAAGAGACAGGTTAATCAAGGATATTGTGCATCGATTAGCTCTGAATTAAATTAAAACTGAAAATTTTTCTAATTCAAAATGATAAACATAATTATTAAAAATAATGAATAATCTACGCTACCTACATTATTTATAAAATTAATTGTTATATATTATGAACTAAGAACTTTGTAAATTACTCATTTATTACAAAATATATTTGAATATGAGATGAATAAAATATAAAAAGCAAAATTTTATGTTGATTTGTGCTTAATATCAACTCCACGAAAATTTGTATCAATCGCTTCCAAAGTATGAATTTAGGTTCAAATCTCAATCCCGTGGGTTTTTACAGCGGCTACAACGTTTTCGTCTTTATTTGTAAATAGTGATTTGACTGTATAGAATATAACCTAGCCACAGCAACGCGAGGCGGGGTCTGCTAATATATATATATATATATATATATATATATATATATATATATATATATATATATATATATATATATATATATATATATATATGTATATATATATATATATATATATATATATATATATATATATATATATATATATATATATATATATATATATATATGTAAAATCTCGGAGTTTTATAGATCTCGGATAAATCTCGGAGTTGCATAGAATATAACCTAGCCACAGCAACGCGAGGCGGGGTCTGCTAATATATATATATATATATATATATATATATATATATATATATATATATATATATATATATATATATATATATATATATATCATATACCCATCAACCCGTATCAATCCACTGCAGGATGAAGGCATCCCCAGCATGCCTCCAACTCTCGTGATCCTGGGCTCTCCTCTGCCATTCGGGTCCAATATACTTAATAATGTCATCAGTCCGCCGTGTTTTCGGTCTTCTCCGTGGACGTTTGCGATCAAGCGGTATCCAGTCCAGGATATGGTCCATCTTTCGTCCCATCGCCTCGCTACATGGCCTGCCCACTTCCATTTCAATTGCTTTATTCTTCCAATGATGTCACTCACTTTCGTTTGTTCTCTGATCCATGTGCAGGTCTTTCAATCCAGTCTAGTAATGCCATGCATACATCTTTCTATTCCCCTCTGTGCTACTTGAAGTTTTTCGAACTGACTGTGATGTGAGTGTCCAGGTCTTACTTCCGTATGTCATAACGGGCAGGACACATTGACCAAAGAATTTTCTTTTCAGGCAAAGTGGTAGCTTGCTCTTAAACACTATGTTGAGCCTGCCAAATGCCTGCAAGCCACATTTGACGCGTCGTTCCACTTCCCGGGCGGTATTCCATTGAAACCCTCTCTCTGCCCAAGATATATATATATATATATATATATATATATATATATATATATATATATATATATAGTGATCCACAACTTTCAAATCCGTTACTAAAATAGAAATTCTTTTGTCCTCAGCAAATTTATTGAACATGATCTGACTCTTCTTCTGGTTTATTTTCAAGCTAAATGGTTCCCCAGCCCTTTGCAGCTCTTGTACGTGTCTTTGCAGCTTCTCTGGGTCTTGTGGAAGAAGAACAATATCATCTGCGAATCTAAGATGATTTAAGTGTGCACCATTAATTCTTATTCCATCCTGCTCCCAATAGCAGGCGATATCCTGCCGTACCTACATTTCTTCCCTACATTTATTCCAAACCTCAAGATCGTCAAGGTGGACTGTCGCTGTAGCTTCATCATATATCGATCCTAGTATTTTTACATAGGCTTTCTCTACACCTTGATTAAGCAAGGCATCCATTATGGCCCGCTTTGAGATTGAATCAAATGCCTTTTTTATAATCGATAAAAGCCAAGCACAGTGGCATAGTGTATTCCTTGTGTCTTTCTGTAACCTGCTGTAGGACCTGGGTGTGATCCATTGTACTGAATACACTTCTGAATCCTGCTTGCTCCCTTAGTTGTGCGTCATTAAGTTTTCTTAGTATTCTTTTGGATACTAGCTTGGTGAAAACGTTGTACACCACTGATATGAGGTTTATTGGACGGTAGTTCTTTAAATCTTCCCGTGCTCTTTTCTTATGTCAAAGAATCACTTCTGCATTTTTCCATAAGCTGGATTCTTCTTGTTGTTTGAGACATTTTGAGTATAATTTTGTTAGTGTTTTATGTAAAGTCCGACCACCAACTGTTAACATCTCCTCAATTATACTATCCTTTCCTGGAGCCTTGACATTTTTCATCGAGTCTATAGTCATTTCCTTCACTAGGATATCCGGCACTTATTCTTCAGTGGGCATTAATGTTCTTGCTTGATTTTGATCCTCATAAAACTTTGAATAAAATCTTCGGACAACCTTTAACATTTCCGTCCGTTCCCTGCATATTATACCATCCTCACGCATTAAGGAAAACATTTGTGTCCTTTTCTTTCTTAGCTTTGTTAATTCCCCTGTTTTCTTCCAGAGTTTTTTACACAAGCTGTATGTTAAATCAGCGCGTTTCCTTTCGAATACGTTTTCTTATAGTTTCGCAAAGCTCAACGTACTCGACTCTGCCAAAAGGACTGTCTGTATTCTTCATTGGCCGGCGTTTTTTCATTAAATTAATGGTCTCATTTTAAATTTTTGACTCTTTGGAGCATTTATCTTCTGGTGCTATTGAAGCCGCCGTTTTAAGCATATTGTTGGCGAGTTCTTCATATTAGTCTGTAATGTCCATCTCCTCCGGGTCTTGTAACACAGCAAAGCGGTTCGACAAAGTAATTTCAAAATCTCTACCCCTCTCAAATATTTTCCCACAATTCACTTTTCTCCTTTTTGATCTTATCATTCTTTCGCGTTCTATTCGGCAGTTTTCCCTAATCTTTGCTCATACCATTCGGGGGTCACTTCCTACATTAAAATGGTTAAGGACAGTACAATTGCAAAATATTCCTTTATCGTTTGACATAATGTAGTCAATTTCACTTGTGAATCCAGATGGACTTTTCCATGTCCATTTTCTGTTGATCTTTTTCTTATAAAACGAATTCAATATTGTCTCTGGCATTGTATCACCCAATGTGTGTTATCTGGAGCCCCTAATCTAATATTTTATGATGATACGATTCCATTTGTCGTTAATGTGGCTTCATCTGTATATAAAATATTTTTTTAGAAATGTGGGATCTTGTATGTACATGCCTTGTAACCATAAACAGTATTTAATTCTTCTTTCAGTATCACCAATTTCAAGCGTTTGAAGAACTTTTGGTTGAAAAGGTTTCCTGTTATTTTTCTTCAAGCATAACCAGATAGTGGTTTTCGGGATATTTAAAATTCTACTAGCGTCCCTAACGCTGGAGTGTGGATTCTCATTAAAATGTTCAAGAACTAATTGAGTTGCTCGAAATTCACGAAAACGATGCTGATTAGAAAGTTATTCACAGTTCCATTTTGATCAAAATATTGGTTCATACAAGAAATTCCATTAAATTCTTTTGCTGTTTCACGAATAGTTTGCGTGCGAATAGTACAAAAAAGATCATGTAATTATTAGAAAAATTATAATATAAATATCACAAATATCTGGGACATCCAGTAATTTAGAACTATGAAAATCGATACAGTTTGGTTTGAGCTGGTGCTGGTCAAGAATCCATTGTTGGTTTTTTTCTAAAAAATTCAGAATATAGTATTTCTCAGTTGGCCATGATATTCTCAAAAAAAAACATGTAATACACTTTCTTAATGTCGTTTTCCGAGATCTATCTAACAAAAGAAACTTTATGGAAATCGGCCTAGAAATAAACATTTTAAGGGGGGGTGGTAAGTCCTTATCCTGGACACACTGTCTATAACCATGCTCTTCTTCAGTTGTGAGCCCTGAGGAGTAGGCAGACTCCATAGCAAAACAACTAGATTCTCTTCGCTTCAAAGTGGAACCAGAAACTCCGAGATTACAAATCTAAAACGCTGTTCTGTGTAATCATTTCATAGCCATACGTTTCAACAGAAATTTGGTTTATTTTATTACAAAAAAATAAAAAACTTTCACATTATTGGAGTTTAATGTCAAAGTTGAAATAACAGACACGTTTTATATCTGATTTTTTTTCAAATGATGAATCTGTTTCGTTCAAGTTCAATCATTCCTTAAATTTTCAAATGTTATTTCTTTTACACACTGTAATTTTCGTAGAAAATTCCCACGCAATTGTTGGATACATCAAGCATTTTTCGTTCTAAAGCAAAAATTCGACTTTGTTTTAAACAAATCGTTCTCTTTCAATATTTAAACAACATAATTATTTTTAGGTAAAAAAAGCTAAGGACTTAACAACTGTTCTCCATTCTGTTATTTTTTTATGTTCATCAATCATAAAGCGTTCTAGTTGGGAACATCAAAGGAGGCTGATTAGGATATCTGCGATAAAATAAGGGCCCCAGTTCCATTTTCGTCGTCGTTCGCTGAGGAGAACGAGCAGAAAAACGCGACAAAACAGAAGGCCGATAACACCGTCAAAGGTCCGACAAAGAAAAGAGAGACGAGAAATGGAAATTGAAAGGACCTGGGAAGAAATGGCATCCACGGTGATTTTCCTACGTCGAAAACATGATAATAAACCTGTAATTTCTATGTTATTAAAATTGGTAGTCTTTATTTCTGTCTGTGCATATAAAATTCTGAATAAAAAACAGAATACATTTTTTATTGCTTATATACGACAATATAAAGGGTTTATTATTTTTATTAGATTTGTTTACGCACGATAATTTCATAAAGAAAAAAGAAGACCACGAAAGATTACGATGAAGTAGTTAAAGAAGCGAAACAGGATACTTGAAGAAAGTTTGGTGAAAAAAAAAACGAACAACTTTATAGAGCACCAACAATTATTTTTTGTTTACGTTAAGATAATCCAAATAGATATCCAGAATAGAGGGATCAAGGATTTATGAGATGTTTGTTTGCGTACGAACTCTAAATTCAAATAAAACAACAATCAAAGTTCTCTACACACCTTTCGCTAACCAATTTAGCGTCATCAGGAGATGATTTAATCTAATTTACACTTTTAACCAGTCTTAAATTACCAATGTCTATATTGTGGTCATGTTCGATTGCATCCTGAGCAACACAATATATTTCTGCATGGAATCTACATGTAGTAACACAACCGATGGTAATAACAATGAGGAAGCTCTACAGGATCGTCTGTTTTGTAGAATACGAATAATAATATTCAGGAAAGCGCGAATAGACAAGAACAAAATTTCACTACCAATTTGGAAGATAATCGTACACGAAAAGTCTGATACTTATGAAAGTTTTACAGGATAGTCTAATTTGTATAACAGTGTTTCCAGAGTATGTTGTGATACATACTGGTTTTCTAGTGGGCAGACTTTAACAGGAATGTCCCAGACTTCGATTTTAAAAGTTTTCCACCCAAAAACAAAATGGTTTAGGTCTCTTATCTTATTTGGGAAATCTCTAGCTGATCACGCATTAGAGTTAACAGCTAGATTTATTTATATTTGCAAATATTACTGAAAATATTAGCAAATAAAGCAATGATGTAGTATGGGTGGATTTTGAAAATATTATTAATAGAGTTTAGTGTGGTGGTTTAGTGTGGTGGTTCAGTGTATTTTTTATTGAAATAAAATTAGTAATTTAAACATATGCATGCATGTCTTTTCTTTTTATAATTATGATTTTTTTTTTCACACTGTTGTGGTAAGAACTCCAAGTACCCAGGTGTAACCAAGAATACTTGGGTGTCTACTGACGGTCAAGGGCGCGTCTGACTATTCCGACTGTTCCCAATATTACTGCTTTTTACATCCATACTACTGCCCTTTTTGTGATACTTAGTTATTCGATGTTCTGTATTAGGGATTTGTGGACTAGACCATTAGCGCTCACCACAAATGGAAGGATATTAACTCTATCTAGGTGCCATATATCCTTGATTTCAAAAGTCAGATCTCTATATTTGTCAAATGTTTTCCCTGTATGCTCGGTGTATATTTTCATCTAAAGGTTCAGAGAAGTCAACTATTGCGGCTTGATTAGCTTCTTTCTGGCAGAGCACTAAATCTATTGGTGGTCTGGTCTATTTGCTTGCACCGTTCTGTCAGTTCGAATCTGCAAGTCCCAATATAATTTAATGTATTGATTTTCTCGAACAGGTTTGGGAGCGTATTAATGATTTGGTGTGAATGTTGTTAGTAATCCATGTTTCAGACATAGAAGTTGGTGAATAACTTTACCCATGGAATTATGTCTTGATAGGTAGCTGGTGGGGGCCAGATAGGTGCAACCCGATATTAAATGTTGTATCGATTCTTCGTCTCTATCACCGTATCTGCATTTGGAGGTTGGTATGTTTTGTTTCATGATAACTCTAACGTAATTTCTCGTGGGTACAACCTGTTCCTGTATTACCACTATAAATCCTTCTGTTTCTCCAAAGACATATCCTGAGGTTAGATAGGTACTTGTAGCCTTGGAGTCAACTTGTTCTTGATTGTTTAAAGTAGCATAGTGCGGTCCATGCAAGGCTTTGTTGCGCCACTTGGTTTTCATTATTTCAAATGCATTTTCTGGTTCCGGTTGCGGTGGTTCGGCCAGCCATACTTTTTATCTAATACTAAAGCTGCTCGATGTATGAGTGAGTGTTTTCTATAAAAGTTCTTTAGGCTTTGACATTCCCTTTCGAGTATCACTTCCAAACAACTCAGCCCTCTACCGCCTTCCTCTCTTCGTAGATAAAGCCGCTCAATTGCAGCATTGGGATGATGAATTCTGGCTCTTGTAAAGCTGCTTCGAATTTTTCTGTCTAATCTCTGCAATAGCCCAAGTGTTGATAGCTATAATTTTGTTTTTTCCTGAGAGGTGTGTATTAAGTACTGCGTTAACTCTTTTTAATAATTCTATTTCAACCATTTCTTTATTGTCGTTTTGTTTGATGTCTAGACCCTGGGTAATGCCTAGATATTTATAGTTGCCTTGTGGTTCTAATGTTTTCAGTATTGTACCATCAGACAAAGTCAAATTTGTGGTGGAAATTGTTTTTCCTTTCTCTACCTGTAGTGTCACACATTTGTCTAGTCCGAAGTTCATAGCAATTGTGCTGAATTCCCTTACTAACTCAAACGCTCCCTTAAGTTGTTCTTTTCCTTTGGCATACACCTTTAAGTCATCCATATAGAATAGATGTGTTATGGTTGTATCTTTATTCAGGGTGTAACCATATTTGGTGTTTGTTAACATTGAGCTCAACGGATTTAACGCATACAGAACCACGAGGGGCTAAGGCCATCCCCTTGAAAAAGTCCCCTACGTATTGGAATTTCTTCCGTTAAGTAAGAGTCAGATATTCCCTTGACTGATATGGATGCGCGCCATGTGCTCATAAGATACTCGAGCAGTCGACACAGAGTTGGGTGGATTCCGTATTTGTGAACTATGTTGCTCAGCCATGAATGTGGGACTGACTCAAAAGCCTTCTGATAGTTAATCCACGAGATAGATATCTTTCTTTATTTAAGCTTTACCTGGCGAGTAACGATGTTGTCGATTACTAAAGTTTCCTTGCATCCTCTTGAACGTTGTTTACATCCGTTTTGCTCCCATGCGAGGATTGTGTTGATCTTAAGATGTTCATTAATTTGTATGCTTAATATAGATGTTAGGGTTTTACATAGAGATGGGAGGCAAGTTATCGATCCAAAATTGTTTGCTTCAGATAAGTCACTTTTCTTCGGGAGCACATACGATTCCTTTCGTGAAATTTGCAGGTATCTTTGTTGGGTCTTTGTTTTGTCATAGTTTTCCACCAGTAGTTATGTATGCTATCGATACCAGGTGACGTCCAGTTTTTAAATTTTCTGGTCGCATTATTAATTTCTTTCCTAGTTATTGCTATGTACTCCATTTAAGGTTTTTGAATATAGTTGGCTTTTTCCGTATCAATCCATATAGCTTCAGTGTGTTGAACAGGATTGGACCAAAGTTTAGTCCAGTATTCCGTCATTTTTTCTTTTGCCGGGATTTTTTCAACTTTGCATACGCGGTCCATACCTAAGTTTCTGTAAAACATTCTTTGAGACTGTGCAAACATTTTGTTTTCTTGATATATTTTATTTCTTTTGTGATATCGGTGTAACCTGTTACTCAGAGCCTTTAATGTTTATTTAAGCTTTTCAAGATGCGTAAGAATTTGCTGTCTACAATCTGGATATGTTTTAATTTTTGCTCGCTTTCTATATAAAGAAGCTTTCTTTTTTACTTTTGTGCTTGGTTTTGTCTCATGAAGATAAACATACAATATTCCTATTTATTTGCAGAACCGTTCTATATTGTTTTGGAGCCGGGTTTCCCATGGGGGCTTTATAGATTTTATTTCCTTAGGCTGTTTCACATATATTTCGCTAACTGCTAGACTCACGCAGTGTATTAAATGGCAGAGTTCGTTTAGATCTTGAGCATTGTTCAATTCAACGGCCAACTCAACATTTAACTTTTTAACAATATCTTTGATGTTACCAGTTAACTGAAGCTTACATGGTTTTATTCTATTTTCCAGTTTTACACCATTAAATTCTATTTTTGTTTTTTCGTAAATGAATTTTATTTGAGCCAACATTTTTTCTCCTGTTGATTGTTTGCTCTGTGTTCATTGCGACCCTTGGGATTGTTTGTCTGTCCATTGTTCTGAAGTATTACAGATGGTTTTTCATTTAACTCCGGTGTGAGAGTAGGTGAAGAACTCTTTTTCCCCTGTCTCCTGGCATTATGAATGAATGCGCTTGTGTTGCTGATGCAACTGCCCTTGCATTAACTTTTAGATTGTTCAGTTCATTCTCAGACAGGACCTTTTATCGGATTATGGATCTTACTTGGCCTGTTAGTCTTTGAGATGTCATTGCTAGATCAGGGTACTCAGTATTCTACATTTGTTCCAATCTAGCCTAATCTAATTCGTCTTCATCCTCTCTCCGTCAGTGACTTTATAGTATGCGACCATAAGATTTATTATAACTTTTCTTGTCCATCGCATACGCCTTGTCCTTGTTTGGATTACCGCGGGAATCCCATTTCGGGTTTCCAAGCCGTTAACCTGGGTATCCTAACTTAGGTTGCTTGGCCTTGTGGTTCCGTTTCGCAGAGAGGCGCCACTCACTCCACTTGCCTCTGCTAGAGACTTCATGATCACGATCATCTTCATGATCGAAAGCAATTTGGCACAGATAGAGGGGTGCTAACCCTCTATCTGGTGTTTCCCTTCTCGCGTTTGCCTAAGTACCAAATCTCCTCCACCGGGGTTGGTTACCCGGTCTCGATTCTGCAGAACTTAGTTACCAGGGTTCACGAACGAGGAGATGCGAGTAGGAAATAGATAGGAGATGCTATGAGAGACGCTTCACTACCCTTTGAACCCCTATGATTTATTATTATTATTATTATTCACGTATAGGCCCTGGCGGACAACGCGAAGTACAATTAGAGGCGTTTGTTGTTAGCCTTCTTTTGCGCCTATACTAATTTCATTCTTTCGCTATAAGTTTTTTTCCTTTCGTCAGTCCAAGTTGTTCCAGTCTTCCTACATTTTTCATTCTGACCAACCTTCCAAACGTTAACCTTGTGTTTGAAACAGCCTCTATTCTGAATATCACTTTGTGTAATATTTGCTGATCTTAGGTCCTCTTTAATTACAGCAAACCATTTGATTATTTCTACTTTAGCTCTACGTTTTATGTGTCCGTAAAACTTAAGTCTTTTTTTTTGCTATCGCTATTATGATTTATATTGTTTTTTATAAGCATTATATGTATATTATAAGCTTTACGTCCTTTTACCATGCAAATACAATTTTTGTGGTTAAATTGAACAAAACAGTTTAGTTATATTTAATAGAAATATTTTGTTTCTTATTTACATTAGTATTTTTTTAAAAACTCACATTGATGCTTTAGAACCTTGAACTTCAGCTGAATTGAACCGAATGTCATTTTTGGGAAAATCTGTGGCCATAAACATATCTACAGCAGGTATATTATCAGAATTAGTCTTTATGAACCCTTTGTCACACGTTACTGAACTAAATTAGTAGCAAACAATATTTTATTTTGCACTTAACCAACAATAATTTTGACAGTATATATTATATACAAGTAAAAGCCGTTGACGGAACTGACGTGAAAACAGTTTACTATTATGACGTCACAAACATGGCGAACGCGTTCGTAGTCACCTGTTTGTTCATAATTGTAATAAATTTTAATATTATTTATGATAGGTTTTAAAATGAAGTAAAAAAATCGATCATTATTTTTTATTCAAATCCCCAATTGGGACACACTTTATTATATTGAATTCAATTTTTAATTCCGATATCCACCAATATAGAAATAATCTATTTCAGATTTCGAATTTATATTTTCGCCACTTAAAAAAGATGTTTTCAATAAAATTTAGACAGTTATTCCATCTGACGCGATCTGAAGTTCGAATAAAGTTTTACGGGAAACAGACTTTTTTTCTGTACGGACGACAGGCAAAAACGGAAAACTTTTTTACCGAGTACAAAACGGAAAAGTATCAGAGGCCAGATGTAAACCAGAAACTTTGTGATTGGGTTTTGTTTGTTTCTTTGTTTTCGTTTGTTTGTTTTAGGCTCCGTTTTTTAAACTTTTTTCCGTTCTGTTTAAGGTGCGGCGATAAGAAGGATTTTTATTTTGTTTGTCGGGTCGTTTTTAGCTTTTATTGATGCTTTTAAAACGTATTCGGGACTCAATATAATGTTTTATCTTTTTATTTGACTATCTTTGATATATATTAATGCCCTTTACTTTCTACACTTTTTGGTCACCTTTTATGCAACGGCACCCTAACCGGAATCTCAGATCGAATGTATCTTGATAGTTCCACAAGAGACGTGAATCCGAAGGGGTCATCCATCATTACAATCGCTCAACGTGACAGTACCTTTCATCACCTCGTTACAAAAACACAATGGAACAAAGCGCTAATATTAAAACTTGATAAAACTTTTACAGAAACATTTGAATTAACGAAAAAAAAATTATGGTGATGATTGCTTATTCCGTACACGTATATTCGAGTGATATAAGCGATTCCATGACGGCATCGGACGACGACCGAAAGCCAGGCCGGCCAAAAAACAAAAATCGCGAAGAGCTGGTGAAAAAAGCGAGTGAACTAATCGCCTGTCGATATTATCTGGGTGTTATGGAGCGTTGGTGGAAGAGAATCCTTGGAGTGATGCACCACCTCAAAGAACCGTCGCTGTTCGTGATTTTTTGACGAAAAAAACAAGTATGTGTGCTTCTCAACATCCTCCATATTCGCCTGATTTATTTCCGCGTAACCCTTTTCTAGTTCTTGAAGAATTATTGCATGTCAAAACCGGCAAAGGGCTGTTGGAGAGTGATCGGAATGAAGGCGAAGGTTTAAGGATGTCAAGACTCACTGTTCTCTGAAGAATAAGACTCTAATGCCATCAAATGTCTTGATTTGATGGCCCCGGATTATTTTTGAAGGAAAATGTTTGCATAAATAAACCCCAAACCATACATCAACTCAAGAACGCAACATCCCTACCAAAATCAGTGCATTCACACCAAAATAAGTTAACAAAAATCATGGAAAATCTGTCATAAATGCCGCAAAGATTATGAAACCAAATTTTAAAGATGCTATAAACATATTATGAAGAAAAAAAAAATCTTTTAAGTAGGGTAGAGCGGAGCTAGTTGATCATAGGGGCAAGTTTTTCAATCGAAATATCTCGAAAAGTAAGCAACCTACAATAAAAGTGTAAATGGGGAAAAGAAGGGGTTATGGGAGGGGAATACACAGCGCGACCGTCAATTGCTGTGCGGTGCTCCGATAAAATAAGAGAACGCTTTGTTTTTTCGGCGTAAAAAATATTACAGGTCATCATTTTCTCCTATACTCGTATAAAAACACTTACGTTACAACCACGTAAATATTTAAAGATTACATAATTATTGTCCTTTCGATTATAGATGGTTATTTATTTTTAACTCATGATTTTTTTATAACCTAACATTTATTTTGTTGCCTCAACTGGGGCTAGTTGAGCAAGTCGCGTTCAATGCTCACTCAACTAGCCCCACTAGATGTTCATTGTAGAAAATCAAATTTTTCTTTAATAAATTAATAACCATCAATTTGTTTCTACCTACCTACATCATCTGTTTTTACCCAGTGATTCTTTCTTTAAATAAGAACAGGAATTTTTGATATTTTTTGAGTTTTAGACAGTGGCGAAAAACCCAAATAAAGGAGAAAAAAAAATATATGAACACGCCACAATCATTCAGACATTACTTAGAGTTTACTAATTAAAATTACTTATATTGATATTTGTATTAATGATTATTATTACATTTTAGGATGCGTACATTTGAAAAAAAGACCTTAAAAAGTTTAGCTACTATTCAACAATTGACTGATGCAGCAAAAGCTGTAGAGAAGGCAAAAATGAGTGTAAATGCTGCATGCAAACAATTTAATATTAACACGATGATAAAGAGATATATTTGTATTAATTGTAATAGAGACAAAGATGATTAATAATTTGGGATTATTAATCATCTAGCAATATTCTTGATCTCATTAGTTACTACTTTAATTTAATATTTAATTGCGTTATAATTATTCTTAAATATACCGTGTGTCCCAGCCAAATGGAATAAATTCGTTAATAAATAAATGGGGGCGTGTTCGAAAAAACGCTCGAACACGTCGATTGGTATTTTTAGATGCGCATTTTTTTCAACAAAATTTTTTTATACAGGGTGTGTCATGTAACAGTGGCCAATACCAACTTTCTTATTTTAAATACAACACCCTGTATATTATTTAATTTTTGGATTCTTCATGAAATTCTAGACATATTTCATGTAAAATATCCTAGACTTATCTTCAACTGTTTCGGAAATATTAAGTGTTTTCAGATTTATTGCAAAAATTAACTGATTTTTTTGATTTTTTTTTTGAAAATTATTTGATTACAGAAATTCGCTACAACACACAATAGAAAGATGGTGTTGGCCTCTGTTACATGACACACCCTGTATAAAAGGTTTTCGTTGGAAAAAATGCGCAACTACACTTTTTTTTAACCTTGTAAATAAAATTGTGGAAATTTCAAGACTATTTAGTTGTTGTATAAATGTTTTATTTAAAACATTTAATGTAACAAATGCTCGAATTGTGAACCCTGGACGACCTGGCAACACCCCAAGCTCAAGTAAAACTGATTCCTGACATTATTTAATGTTTGTGGCGTAATTGACCTAATGTTGTCGGTAATGCGTCCTCTTAAACCATTCAGATCTTGTGGCTTGGTTTTGTATACGACGCTTTTGAGATATCCCCATAAAAAAAAATCCAACGCAGTGAGGTCAGGAGGACCTTGGTGGCCATTCTAGTGGCCCTCTCCTCTCAATCCATCGATTTGGAAACACATTATCGAGGTACTGCCGCACATTAACTTGATAATGGGGGGGGGGGGGGGGGTGCTCCATCTTGTTGGAACCAAATTGTGTCGGCTAGCAATTGAGGATTTCTTCTATTAGGGTACAAATTTATACGATTTGGAATGAGCTGCTGATTTTGGAGAAAGTCTAAGTAATTTACCCCATTTAAATTTTGATCGAAAAATATTGGACCAATTATTTGATTTCCTATAATACCTGCCCAGACATTAATCTCTTCAGGTCTTTGTGTGTGAATTTCCCGCATCCAGTGGGGATTTTCTCTTGACCAATAACGACAGTTCTGGCGATTGACACACCCATGAAGAGTAAAAGTAGATTCATCAGAAAATAAAACGTTTTCCACTCTCAGAGGAGGAACTCCATTCTCCTGTCGAAGTCGTCTTCACTAAGCTCTTGAGTAGGCTGTAGCTTATACGGATGCATTTTATTCTCTTTTAATATTCTGGCAACCGAAGAGCGACCAACATTGTTTTCCAAGGCAACTTGTCGAGTTGAGGTATGCGATGTATACATCCAATTTTTTGTTATCGGTCAACGACACTGCTTCCTTCTTAATTTGTCTCACGTGTCCCAGTTCTCTAAATTGTTTTTCAACTTTACTTACTGTACCTTGGGATATGGGTGGTAAGTCAGGATATTTTTCCCTAAAGAGACGAATAACTTTGGCTTGAGTTCGTGTCCTATCTCCATAACCTATCATCATTAAGATAGTTATTTTATGACTCTCTGATAAATACACCATGTTTAAATCAAATGAATCACACACGTCAAAGAAAACTAATTTAAAAGGCACGTTGATTTTTTTGACATTTCATACAACAAATACCTACCTTTGAAAACCTGATTTTTTATCTTTGCCTATTTGCTGATAATGTTCGAAGAATTACTTAATATTTCCGAAACAGTTGAAGATAAGTCTAGGATATTTTACACGAAATATGTCTAGAATTTCCTGAAGAATCCAAAAATTAAATAATATACAGGGCGTTGTATTTAAAATAAGAAAGTTGGTATTGGCCACTGTTACATGATACACCCTGTATAAAAAACATTGTTGGAAAAAATGCGCATCTGAAAATACCAATCGACGTGTTCGAGCGTTTTTTCGAACACGCCCCCATTTATTTATTAACGAATTTATTCCATTTGGCTGGGACACACTTTTTTAATTTTATATATAAAAAGTGTAATAATAATCCAAAGATTGGAAATATTTAATTTTGTGTGATTTTAATTTTATTTTTCCAGAGATATAATAATAATATTAGTACGTAATAATCGTAATAAATATAAATTTGCTTGATTACAATTATTTTGTATTCAGATCACTCCATACAGTCATCAAGTTCACTTCAGCCATTGCACAACTAGTCCCACTAGTGAAGCATTTTGGACAAAAACTTTTAAACTTGTACTCGGAAGAACAGAGTAAGAATCAATTAAATCCGATACATATTCTTAAAGCTTATGGGAGATCAAGCGAAAAGTTCCTTAACTATCCCCGCTCTACCCTACTGAAAAATCAAGTTTCCAATAAAACAGAATGGTAATTCGATCTGACTTCTATAGCTTTTGAATAAAGTTTTCTGAGAATCTGTATTTTTTCTTCTGTATGGACCATAGGAAAAAGCGGAAAAGTTCCTTAAAGCCCCTTTTTTTGCCGAGGACAAAACGGGCGCGTATCGGGGCAGATGTAAATTGCAAACTTTGTGATCGAGTTTCATTAGTTTCGGTGTTCTCTTTTGTTTGTTTTAGGCCTGGTTGTTTACCGCTTTTTTTTCGCTCCGTCGAAAAAGCGACAATAACGAACAAGATATTTTGCGGAAGTTCTGTTGGATATTTTATCGATACTTTTATTTCAAGTGTTTAGTAGTATTAAGTCGTTGGTGGGGATGAGATATGTATTCAAATAGTAAATTTGTCTCCCAGGCGCACTAGTAATGATTAATATTGATATTTAATGTTTTGTACACAGAATGTCGAAAAAACACCATCACCAGCACCATCTATTGAAACAACATATAATCTGCAAGTTGTTAAAGCTTGAGCTTTACAAAAAAACCATTAAACACCTGTTTTCCAATCATGTCATGTCTAAATTCGTGGATATATCTTGACCAACAAGATTACCAGATTTAATAGCCCGTGATTTTAATAGGTGGGCTTATTTTAAAAGCCCAGTAGATCTACATTGAACTCCCACAAAATATTGCAGAGCTGAAACTCAGAATTCAAAAAGAGATAACATCCGTTTAGTAGATAGATAGATAGATAAAAATTTATTTATCCCAATTACGTGTACTAGGATTTTAAATGATACACTTGTATCTTCTTAATGTTTCGAACGTTTATTTTAGTGCGGTTCAAGATGTATCGTTGACCGAATGGCTGCAATAAACTGTTAACAACCCCTGTCGTAACGAGACCCGGCAAAGTTGCAAAAAAAGTAAATAGGGCCGGGCCTAATAAAATAACAAGTAAAAAGATAAAATTAATTTTATATCTGGTTTAGTTGTTTCGAAATATTTTAGTTTAGTTCGCATTCTTTTCTTAAACAGTGCAGTTCTAAAATTTTGATCGTATTTTTATTATTCCAAATGCTAATTATTCCAAGTGCTAAAAATGTGACGTTTTGGCAAGATAATGATCATTGTGTTGGTAGTGCTAATTTTTAGTGCTCCTGACGACACCACAGGAGAACTTTTTGAAGATTGGTTTATAAATAGAATTTTGTCCAATGTGCCTAAGAAAAGCGTAATTGTAGTGGTCAATGCTAATTACCATAATCGCCAAAAACAAGAAAGTTCCTAATGCAAATAACACTAAATAGGAAATTTAGAACTAATGTTATAAAACGATATATACTTCGAATATACATATAGAAAATATAATCTAGAAATATTAAAGGCATTTAATTTATTTATATACATAAATAGTCTAGTTTATTTATTAAATAAATCTAGTCTATTTTATTCATTCTTTTACACATTGTATTACTAAGTTTGAAAGTGTAATTAATGATTTTAATCTATTTGTCTTTTTGCCGTTTAATGTTACAGAATTCTTCTAAATTCAACTTTATTTTTAGAAACTTTATTTTTATTAGAAACATTCACAAGAATTTTTTGTTTTTTAGAAAAACTTTTTTTGCCTAGTACGGGATTCGAACCCGCTCCACATTAACTGCCGTATCGTAAGGCTGTCGCCTTAGACACCACAGCTAATGTGGCTCGTAATCCCTCTTTGTAGTCGTTGTTTTTTGCTATACGTTAACGATAACGATAACGTTAACCTTGAATAACTTTGGAAGGAGTATATTTAACGAAAAATGTTAAGATACCTTTTTTATAGCGCATTCAATTTCCTTTAAGAATATGTATTGTATTTTTTTAAGTATTGATTCATTCATTAGTTACAAAATTTCAAATTTGAAAAGTAAAATTTGTAAAGACAGATCAATGTTCAAAGCACGATTACATCGAAACGTCTTGTTTGATGTCAATTTATAATGAGACTTTTGTTATAGACAATTTAAATTGCTCAAATTTTTCAAATTCATGGTATAAATATTAAGGGCTTCAACTTTCACAATACTTTTTTTTTTGTCATCACAAATAATAATTTCTGTATCCCTTTCAAAAAAAAGTCGATTTTTGGCCCAGTCTAGTGTACATTTGTAACTGCCATGTTGGTACGGAATAAAAAATAATATATACAGGATGTTAGGTAAACATGCGGCAAAAATGCAAGGGGTTATTCCTTGTTCTATTCTACGAATATTTTGTCCTATGATGATTTTTGAAAAACCCCTTTGTTTCGAAGATACAGGGCGAACAAAATTTGCGACAACCATATTCGATATTTGTTGAAATCATTAATATATATATATATATATATATATATATATATATATATATATATATATATATATATATATATATATATATATATATATATATATATATCTCCAGGGTGATTCCCGGTGATTGGTACATTAGATGTTTACGAAAAGCTGCTTAAAGAAAAGTATTTGAAATTTTGATACTTATGTATACAAACATTTGCCTTCCATTTAAAATATTTGCTGTTCTGCGGTGTTGCCAGATCTACTCGTAACTAATAATTATATAATAATATAATAAATAATAAAGCCAACTTTATTTTTTTAAATGGAATACATGTACTACACCTATCTTGAACCGTTTCGGAAATAAAAAATATTTGTTAAGGAATTTGACAGGGAATATCCCTGAATATGATATTTTTTACAACCAGCATAGCTAGATATCTGAATTGTTGAATACAGTCCCTTCATAGACTGCTTTATGATAATATGACATGATAATTAATTTATCGCATTCAGGGCGTTTACAAAATAGTGCGTTTTTGGTAAAACTTGATAAAAAGGTAGAAATGCTAGGTAGAAAAATTTATGTTATGTAGGACTTTTAAATGGAACACCCTATATTTTATAGTGGACCACAAAAGAGCAATAAATTCTGTATCTAAAAGTGTTAAGGGTTTTTAGCGGTTTTCGACTTATTACCAAAATAATGCAATTAATGCACAAATTATGGTTTATTTTTAAAGCTCAATTTTGAATTACATATTTAAAAAAACTAACAACGATCTAACTTCACTAATTTGCTAACTTTGTCTCGGGTCGGTATCGGGACGGATTCGGCTCATATTCGATATTACTTATTTGCGTAAATAACATACGCTAAGTAGATAGAAAATGCTATCTCACTCTTGCGCAGTGAGATAGTATTTCCTTCCTTGAATAGCGCAAAAATCTGCTCATCGATGTCAACATTACGTCACAATCCCTCTTCGTTCATTAATGTTCAAAATCCCAGTTTCTCATAAGCATCGGTAAGTGTTTTGGAACGTGTGACGGGATATTAAGCGTCTGTTAGGAAAGTGTTTTTAATTTTTTTTTGTTAAATCGCAAAGCACACGTTGATACATATTTAGTCAATAATGTCAAATTTGATGTATATGCCATTTGAGTATTTACAAGCCTGCCACCGTTTTTATCCTATTCTCCCTACCACATTTAAAAGGTCCTGATATATTTCCAATCAGTTTGGCAGCAGCTTCTGTGAAAATAAGAAGTATTTCGTAATATTCGCGAATAAAGCATATTCGCGCATAAAGCGTATAAAGCATATAATTCGCATAATAAAAGCTGTGATAATTTTTATCACAGCCTTTCGATTTGTTGATTTAATAACCCTGCAGTTTTTTCTCGAGGAAACCCTTAGGTTTTTGATTATTGTTCTAAGAAACTATTTTCCATCAAATAATATAAAGAATCGTTGGTTAAATTTACGAAAGTTATTTCCCTGACGCCCCGTATAACAGCGAGGTTTCAAAAAAATGCCTGTATGACAATTCGCAATTCATTTTTCGCGCTCGATCCAACCCAGAGTGCATCATCCGACCACTCACTCTCCAATCGTTGCATTCTCAAATTAATTCCCGTAAAACGAAATGTGTGCCAGCGGCAACACTGTCGCACGCCTGCGCATCACACCGCAACCATCCCCACCCTCCGATCGCGCGCGTTTCTCCGTACCACACGGGCATCGCGCTTGGCCTTGGTGTTGAATCAACGTCGGCCAGTTGCGTTGTGGGTTGCGTTGCTGACAAATCTCAAGATTTCGCCGTTGTCTCTCTACTGCACTTGTTACGTGCGTGTGTTCCTTATTAATTGGAGATTTACAGTCGAAATACGCAATTCTAAATCAGTTTTAGACGTCCGGTCCTAAATTTCGGAAGGAAGTTGAGAATTAGAGTGGAAAAACCCGCGCTACATCGTCAGTGCTGTTGTGCCTGTGCGTCTGAGATGGTCGACGATCCTCCTCTCTGTGATTCCGAGTAGTGGTGGTGTCTTTGTGTTTTATTCTTGTTGATTTTTAAGGAGACGCCACTTGGTGCTATTTTGGTGACGACCTTGCTGTGTGACAACGCGCCAACGTTACCACATTTCTCACTGAAAATAACTACGAAGCTGAAATTTCTATAAATAATCGAGGCGATCAAATCGCTTCTGTTCTGTTGTTCTTCGAGTGGTGTGTACTGAAAAGTGAACTGGTTTGTTTTTTGTTTTCAGGTGTTGTTTTGGATTAACCGTGCGGAAAACGCTGGATTTGTTCGGTTTTATTTAGGGTAAGTACAAAGTTTTACATCATTATTTACCTCGGCAATTTAAATACGTCATTAGTGGAAAATAAATTTTTCTCGTGTTCTGTACAGTGCGATAAAAATGGTTATTTTATTTTAATATCTTTAAATTTTTAAGTGTTATATCAATACAAACTGCAACTGATTGTTATTGAAATATTGAGTATCATGAAATAATAATTTTGAACGAAAGGAAGTACTTATTTGAACTTCCAAAAAGCCTCTAAAGAATGGCTAAAAAAAACTTTCCGGACTTTGTCGTCTATCCATTATTGATGGCGTTGATTCTACTTTTTTTTTGTTATAAAGGGGTGTCCAATATGAGTGCCCGAACTCTAAAATGAGTCACAATGATAACTGCAAGTGATAATCTAGTAATATTTATTTTTTCTTGACGACCAAATCGGTACCTGAGAACCTAAGTCAAAAAAGTCGTTTTTACAGAAAAAGCAGAAACGTGCAAACACGTCTTAAGATTCGGAGTATTTTTGATTACTTTTAGAATTAATCTTTTTATTTGAAGCTATTATATATATACTGATATAAAATTGATACTTGATTTTTTGCTAAGTTTAATATTATTTTAATAATACTCAACAGCAACATTAGCTCAACGCCGCAGTCCCAACTCTAACCAGTGGAAATAACGCTAGGGTGGATTTCTGTTGACATCATAGGGGATATTCTGTATAAATCTCGGCAACAAGGAGATGGGAGGCTACAGGCAGCATCACATTCGTTCATTTATTCAGTGAGTTACGCCGCAAAATAAAACAAAATAATTCAAACCTTCCAAAACTACATTAACAACATACATAACAACAATCATCTCTAACTGACAACCCGAAACAATTCTGGCAGTACGCCTTCCGCAGAAAGGACACATCCCGGATTCCTGACGATATGCTATACAACTCTGCAGAATTAAACATTCCGAGCGACATCGTGAATGGTTTTGCGGACTTTTTCAGAAGGGTTTTTATTTCTTTTACGGACTTTCTATCTCAATTGATAATGCTACATTCACAAATGAATCGCACACGCTATAGCTTCTTAACGTTACTGACATAAATGTTGTCATTAAAAAGTTAAAGAATAAACCCAGTGCTGGCCCTGCGAAAATCTCAGTTTTTCTTGTAAGGGTTGCTGAATCACTGCTTCATCTGTACAGTCTATCAATTAAATACGCACGTTTCTTAGCGCATGGAAATCATCCAAGGTTCCTCCTATTCTTTAGTATGTCTCTGTGTTTTTCACTGCGGATTGGTGTATTAAATAATAACTTCCCTTTCGCCATTGTATCCACACCATATTAAAGTTTGACAAGAATTGCCACTTCCAATTCCATTCCGTCTTTTTTTTATTCCAGAAATTATCAAAAATTAACCGTCGAGTATTTTCCAGAATGGTAAAGCATTTCAGTTTGCACCGTTCAGAGTTGTTTTTCTCACTTCTTAGTTCTCAATAGGATTAAATGAGGTGATTGAGGAGGTGTAATCAATCTTCAGGCATTCTGGAGCAGCATGCTTCATTCATTCTCGTCGTGTGCTTGCTGGATTTTGAAGACGTTTCTGATACCTCTTTCCATTCTTTATCTCTATGATCTGTTCACCATTTAAATATACCCATCGATAATGTTCAGTTTCAGCCAAAAACATACACTTCGAGACCAGAGAATTTTTCCCTCTTTCTGACTGATAAAGTGTTTATTCTAAACATCCTTTTAGTTACAGTTGCACTATCTTTATAACCATCCACCAGTTATGGGGGTTGCTATTTATCTATCAGGAATTGGCATAAATGGTGTTGCTAGACGCCATCTGACATATAGATCGTAGAGTTTGACATTGTTGACTGTATATGTACTCAGAATGTTTTGTTTAGTGTTTTGAAAATGTCCTCTCATTCAAAAAATGGAATTAACTCGTGAGAATGCGCGTGCGATTATTTACTACGACTTTCGACGTGGATTATTTCAACAACAATGCATCCATCAACTCACTTCGACTTTTGGCGATGATGCACCATCTAAAACCACTGTATATCACTGGTTTAGTGAATTCAATGTGGTCATCGTTCGCTCGTGGACGAATTTTAAGAAGGTCGTCCAAAATCGGTTGTTGTGCTAAAAAAACATCAATACTGCAAACTTTATCAATACTGATAAAGTAAGAGTGTCACGTGACCTACCGTGAGATGGAGGTATCTTTGTCAAGCATCACAAGATTTTATATAAACGGGATTCCGCATAATTTGACAATTGCTAAAAAAAACACAGTGGACTGTCAAAATGAGCCAATCCCAACAAAAGTTGTTTGAACAAAACACTTGGAAGGAAATGATCGCCTATTTTTTAGAATAAATGAGCATGTGGCTACAGTGCCATTAGAGTATCCTAGACGTCAGTTCTGACAACCATTTGTTTGCCAAAAGTCTTCGTAGAAATAGGAAAAAACAACCAGTGACGCAGGATCATTCTGTACCATGACAACGCGAGCTCTCACACATCAGTCCACTCGATATTTGACAGATCAAAACAATTCATGGGTCCTCCGAGCAGTTCTGTTTTGGCGAGAATAATAAATCACGTGGTCAACGATTTTCGACGGCTGAAGAGGCGGTTGATGCATTTAAAACGCATGTTTTCACAATCAGAATGGATAAAGGACTATGAAAATTAGTTCAAACGTATGCAAAAGATTGCATACGTTTGAACATCATATTCATCGTATTGATCATCACAGAGGATATTCCAAAAAACAATAAAACCATTGCCTATGATAAGTATTTGTTTTTATTTATTATCCCGGATTCCTAAATAGCAACCCTCGTATATGGCGATGTTCCGATGCTTTATTACACATCCTGTATTTGCTGTCAATAAGCTGGTGCAGTATTTTTTATTATCAGTATAAAAAATCCAGTGATGAATTTTTGGGGTTTATCTTACTTGTGGAGAAAATTCTTTTTTCTTTCTCAGAATCGAGCTCTGTTAAAAACTGGATGAATTTTATTACTTACTTATTATAAATTTTAGACAGTTATTAAGTTTTATTGCATTGATTCAAGAACTATATCCACAGTTCTATATTAATTCTTTTTTGTCCTTTTTCTATATAGGCTAAAATTTGGATAATGCGCTTGGGGTTGGGGTGGTTTAATGATGGGTTTTGTCGAGCAGGTATACGGGTCCTCTTTGTCATTTTCTTGTACTATTTATATACCTTTTATCGGTAAAAACTGATATTTTATTAGGGCTGTATAATAATATATGTTATCAGCTATTTTGTAGTAGTACATTGTAATACAAAAAGTTAAGGTTTTATTTACAGTCGATACAAATACCAAAGCGATGTTCACAGACTTGTTTATTACAATGTTCACAAATATTTCGGGCCTTTCGATTTTTTTTTCGCGGACAAAACTCAAACCTAACCTAACATAACCATCCAAATATTTAAATCAATATATATTTTCGTGACCGTTTAGTATTATTATTATTTTTTTATTTATTGGGATTTTCGGTCAGTGTAAATAAGTTTTAATTTTTTATTGTTTTAGTTACGTTTCGATTCTACAACAAACCATCATCAGAATACTTCTAAAATAAAAGTTACTTTTATATAAAAAAAAAAGAATACAAACTTACATTTAAAAACCTACCAATATCAATTGAACAATTAATTTTTTGAATTTTTTAAGTAATATGTGTCAATTGTTTATAAAATTTTTAAATGACATATTTGACTTTTTAATTTTTTATGTGAAATGATATTAGATGCAAAAATTTAAAAAATTATGAAAATTTATTATTTAATAATGTTATTATATATACAACTTAAATTATCTGTATCATTTCTGAAATTAAAGGTATTATTTGTTTTTTTTTATATAAATCATTTCTTTTTTTATATTGTTTTTCAAAATCTTAAGATTTTTATGTTGTTAAAATTAAAGTTATGTTCATTGTCTATAGCATGCTTTGAAAGTGCAGTGATGTTTGTTTCTAAGTTTCTAATGCTTTTTTTGTGTTCATTAATTCTGTTTTTTAAATATTGTTTCGTTTGGCCAATATATGAGCTTGGGCAGTTTAAGCAATCAATTTTATAAATTAATGATTAATGATGTAAATTGATGATGGTTCGTAGTAGAATCGAAACGTAAATAAGACAATAAAAAATTAAAACTTATTTACACTGACGAAATTCCCAATAAATAAAAAAATAATAATATAACCATTCTAAAAATATTTCTTCTTATATTATGTAACTGATGAATCAAGAATGTGTACAACAATTCGAAATGAAAAAAAAATATGTCACTTTTTTTCTATCAAGGTTGTCCTGAAACTTATTATTCCTGTTCGGACGTGCGTTACTACATGCCCATTTCTAAAAAAGATTCAGCGTACTTCGTCATTTCACATTATTTATGTAAATGGGTACGGAGAGGGTGACGTCACGTCATCCTATAGAAAGCACACTACGTATTGGGTCGCAGTCTAAGGAACTAACGGTAAAAATGTTGTTAAATTTTAAACGTATATTTTAAATACGTGTTGAATTTTGAGAGAATACTAAAGAAAATGAAAATATATAGTTGTGGCTAATAAAGTAAAACCGGCGGAGTCTTATTAATATATTTTATTTAAACGCGTTGTTTTTAAGACAATATTAAATATTCAGAATTTATTTTTACCGAGCTTCTAAATGACATACATGGTATTCGTCTGAATATAAACAATTACTTTATTCATAATTATGTGTCTATTGAATATTTTAAAAAGTGGTCAAAAAGTAAGAGTAATTTTTATTATAAATCATAAAAAAAAAGATGTAATTCTCTAAAACTGTTTAGTCTAATACCGAAGCTTAGTACATTTTAACATGGTTCTTATTCTTAACCCTAGAATCACAACGTGGAGTCTGCGAGAAACTAAAAATCGTGTTTGTGCTTGAACTATTTTTTTTGGAGGTGACGTTTTCCAGTACCTTCCAGGTTTTATGTACAGTTGAACCGTCTACAGAGTCATCAATTTTTATCCATATGAATCAAATAAAAAATTATTAGTCACATTAGTGCTAACTTTCATGTTGGACGTTTATGTTTATGATTGAAATCCACGATACATTTATTTGTATATATTTATAACATGAAATTATAAAACGTCATGTTATAAATCGATATTTTAACCTAAAATTTCTTATAATTCTAGAGACAATTTCGAGTTATTACGAAGTTTTAGAGAAGTAACCAATGAATGAAATTGTTTGACTATTAAACCTGAAGAGATTTACCACTAAATACTAAATCACTTTTTTTGAACCGCTCGACGCGCGTTTCGCTAACCATGTTAGCATCATCAGGAGATGATTTAATCTAATTCTAAAACTAAACTATGTTCTATTTATATGAAAAATTCTGCCTAACGAAGCGTGTAAAAATCATGAACTGTGAAGTTTACTAAGCCTTATATTAATAATTGCAAAAGTTGACTAAACGGGATAGGCCCTTTATTTCGGTTCATAATTTTCTTACATTTTCCTATTTGAATGCTTTCATATACATCCAAAGCTCTATTATTATTAACACTTCTAGTTAGTCTGAAATTACTAATATCTATACTGTGTTAGACATGTTCGACTGCATGTTGAGCAACACAAATATTTCCCAATTTTATTAAAGTTAATATTACAAAATCTTCCAAAATATATGACAAAATAATTAATTTTGCAAAACAGAAATGGCTTGACTTAGAAATCAAACATTTGTACAAGAAATTAACTAATGTAGAACATGAATGTTGGTGCAATTTTCCAAGGAATATGTACACAGCAGTAAATAGTAAATTTATTAAAAAAATGTCATCTTTAAATATAAAAATTAAAAAACTCAAAATTGAGCTGTCGAAAAAACATATTGCAGAAAAGACATCAACATAGTAGAAAATCTTTCAACTCAGACGTTCGACAATCCAGAACTAGATCTTTTTAATAAAGGCCTCAATTTTGCTTTGTCGGCATCCCGCAGTGCTTTGGAGTAGCCGTTATTGAAACTGGTACTAAACACTTACCAGAGTCTTCCAAAGCTTTCGTCAGAGAGTCATGTAAAAGCAAAATTACAAAAAATATTTCAAATGCATTATATTCAATATTCAAAAAAATGCCAAATATTTCTCAGATTTTCAAGCGTCTGCGAGAGAAGGGTTGTTTTCATTTTAAAGGTGGTAAGGGAAATAAGGTTGTAGTAATGGACAAACCTAATTAATTTCATCGCGTTGAAAAATTAATTCAATACGGTCATTATAAACGATTAACTAGGAATCCATTGTCGATAATGATTATCGAAGTCAGAGATACATTGAAATCTTGTAACAGCCTTATTTCTCCTTCTCTGAAAAGAAAGAAACTACTATGTTTCTAATCCAAAAGTGTCAAGATTGTATGCTCTACCAAAAATTCTTAAAGCAGGAAAATCAATGAGATCAATTGTATTAGCCATTGATTCTCCAACATACAACTTGGCAAAGTGGTTAACAAAGGAAATTGAAACTAAAGGAATTGTGAAGAGGGCTAGACAGATTTTGATTTGTGTGCAAACCATATAATAAATTAAGAGAAGTTCTGGGTAATCCAAAGGATATAGTAGAGCAACATGAAAAGTGAGGATTTATGAAATTAGTTGTGAACACTGTGATCGAAGGTATATTGGGCAAACAAAAAGATCCATATCGACAAGATATAAAGAACATATTACCCACATTAGATACGGGAGAAATGAAAAATCTTGTGTTGCCCAACATGCAATCGAACACGACCAGAGTATAGATATTAGTAATTTACGACTAATTAAAAGTGTTAATAATAATAGGGCTTTGGATGCATATGAAAGCATTCAAATAGAAAAAGTAAGAAAATCATGAACCGAGATAAAGTACCTATCCCGTTCAGTCAACTTTTTCAATTATCAATGTAAGGCTTAGTAAACTTCACGGTTCATGATTTTTACACGCTTCGTTAGCCAGGGTTTTTTATATAAATAGAACATAGTTTAGTTTTAGAATTAGATTAAATCATCTCCTGGTGATGCTAACATGGTTAGCGAAACGTGCGTCGAGCAGTTCAAAAAAGCGTTTTGGTGTTTAGTGGTAAATCTCTTCAAGTTTAGTGTTTCACACCAAAGGTTCCAATAGAAGAATTGATGTTTTTTTATTGTCAAAATAATGAATGAAATTATTTTAATATTGGTCAAAATCATTATTTTATCTACTATATAAACATTGTTGAGGTCCATTTTTATATGATGACAATGTTACTAAGTATATAACTGGTCTTTATACAGTGACATTACACATTTATTACAAACATACAATTATATAAACATATTGTACAAGGTATTTCTGCTTGTTCCAGAAGAAGGACTAACTGGATTATTTTATTTTCTTTTCTTAATAGAATACACAGTTTTCCTTGATATTTTTAATACTGCTGCAACTATTTAAAAAAAAAATTACGATATGGCAATGCAAAATAAGTAACCTCTTCAATGGTTAAAACAGTCTTTCTAGGTCCCTCATTCATTTTTTCCGTTTCGAAATAGTCAAACATTGACCACAAATTCTTGAGTTTGTGATGTCCGTGTTTTTCCTGACATTATCTGAAACTGCACAAAATGCTAAATCAAATAAAGATACCTTAAAAGCTCGCACTTTTATATTTCTGTTATTATTTTGAAACGGTTGTTTATCTTTCAGTATGTTTTTAGAACGAACCAATATAAATTCTGTTTTTATTAAACATTTGTAATTATTAATAAAAAAAAAGCTTTTGGTTAGGTTAGAATTATTGAAGGAAATTAAACTTTAAGAATCTTTACAAATACTTATCGATAACAAAATAATCATACTAGTTATTATAAGAACTTATTTTACAAAAAACTGGACTTTACAGCTCAAAATGTCACTAAAACACAATAACAAAACAACTCAAATGAACAACCAAAACAGAACCCTTGAACTCAATAGACGAACTTTTATAGCATACGAATAAAGGCCTTTAAATTATTTGTTACTTTCTCTTTCTACCCGCTGTAAACTACTGCTCTTACCCAAAGACATACGTATTGATTTTTTATCTCCTTCTCTCTCGTTCGATAAAGAAAAAGAACATATAGAGACAATGTTTGTGATATAGATAATTCATGACGTCATTTGATGACGCATGGGTAATCTCTTGGCGGTTCAACTGTAAGAAATATTTTAGGCTATCAATTAGTTTTTTTTTATTATTTAAGGGATCGGTAAAATCGACTAATCGGTCGTGGGCGACGCCACGTTGTTGGTTGCGTTAAAAATAATTATGAATTTGAATTTTTGTACGCGATTGTTGTTGCCGAAATGAATAAAAGAAAGCGCCCGTTAAAAGAAAGTGAATTAGAGCAAGGAACACGTGAATTTGTAAAATGAAACAGATGATGAACTAGAAATTAATAGTGACGCCAGTGAAACTGATGACTATGAAGAGGCAGAATATGTGGGAGATGATGAGTTTGATTCACGCAATGTCTAGGAACAACTAAATGAAGTACCTGATGAGTTTCTACCCAAAACGAGCCATTGTAAATCTGAAAGCAGAAAAGTTTTATTTGCCAAAAATGATTGCAACTGGTATTTCCAAAATTTACACGGCAAAAATACAAGAACTAGTCAGAAAAACATCGTGTTGCACTTACCTGGGCCAAAACAACTAGCAAAACATTAAATTGATGTAGAAAAAAATTGGAACTGTTTCTTTACGGAAGAAATTCTGGACATTTCAAATGGACAAATTCAAGTACTCGATATATCGATATATAGGCCCTACAAACATAGTTGAAATTCGTGCATTACTTGGCCTTTTATACCTTTCTTCGTTATGAAGAAAGCCCATCTCACTTTGAAGAGGATATATGATATTCAGAGTTTGGACCGCCAGTTTTTAGAGCGGCTATGTGCAAAAATCTTTTGAATTCTTGATCGACTTTCTTAGGTTTCGACAAAACAAGTAGAAAAGAACAAGAAGAAACAAGAAGAAAATCGATAAATTTGCGACAATAATACAAATTTGGGACATCTTTGAATATCGTATGCAGAGAAAACTATACTCCTCAGATCGTTACTATAGACGAAACATTGTTGGGATTTAGGGGTAGATGTCCGTTTAAAACGTCACTATGTGTGATGCTAAAACTTTTTACAAGTGTTCATCGAAACCATATACAGAGTGTTAGGTAAACATGCGGCAAAATGCAAGGGGTTATTTTGTTTTTTTGTTTCGAAGATACAGGACTAACAAGCCACTTTCGCAAGAAACGCAATTAGAGAAAAAACTAACCATTGTCGGAACAGTGCGTAAAAACTAGAGAGAAATACCAACCCAGTTAGTGGAAACCAAAGGGAAGACTGGTCAACTCTTCTATGTTCGTTTTAGAGAAAAAAGGTACAATTGTTTCATACTTTTACTGTCAACCATGCACAAGCAAGCTGACATTGATGAAATATCGTCCAAACTTCACCCTTTATGATATTTCTTTCGAAATGTTTTGTCGACTTTTATTATCATACTTAATAATTCGTATTATTATTAATAATCTTTGACCAAAAGATCCTTGTAATAATAAATAAAAGTTGTCTAAACAAAAGCAAGTAATAGTTATTATCCTAATAAGAGAAAGGTAGCTTTTTAAGATGGTGTCATATAAGACTCCATAAGTCGCCACGTTGTGAATAGTGTATAGTTGAACCATTTCCTCGAATTTTGCAGCCATGATATTCTTAGTCTTCCCACGCTTCTTCTCCCCTCTCTTTCCCTGCACAATCAATCTCAAAAGTTCGTAACATTATTCTCCTGTTATATGTCCGAAATATTCCAGTTTGTCTGTCTTAACGGTTGTTAGAGTTTTTCGGTGGTAATATTCTTTATTAGCGAATTTCTCTGCTCAAGACTTTTGTAGTATTCTCTAGCAACGAATCATTCAGTTTTTCAATTCATTTTCTATTTTTTTTAAGAAATATTTGATATTGTAGAATGTTCGGTGAATGTATCCAGTCACTCAATCTTACGAATCATATTTAACAAATATCATAATCATTTGGTCCCCTGCTTTATATCCAGGAAAATCGGAGAACGTTCAGAATTACCCTGTTAGATACATAAAATAAATTTCACTTTATTATAATTCTAAAATCAGAACGAACGTATTTACCTACTCGGTATTTACATTACATTATTAAAATAACGACATTAGATTAATGTTTGGCTAAAAATAGATAAAACCACGAGTATAAAATCAGTTTTCGAATCAAAACGGGCTATAAATAGAACGGAATGACGAAGTATTAATTGAGAGTCTCAGATATTAAATATTTTCGTTTCGAATGACTTTTTTAAATCTTCACTTCTTTTTATTGATTGTGTGTTCTTTCTCTTTCTCTATGATCTTTTTATTCGTCTTCTTTGAATATTATTTTATACTTTAGTGGAGACTGGAGTAAAAAAACATATATTTTTGGAAAAACCCTGAGATATCATTTAGTTAGGTCCAGGTAAAGTACAAATCTTGTATTTTGTAGATTTTTAATACAGGGTGGCACAAACATAAGTACCTCACGAATTCTAATCGCAGTTGAAACTCCTGAAGGTTAAAGTTAAAGTTTTGTATTGATGCGTATTGAGATGTCGACTCTATCCATTCATTCATTTTTCATGGCTTTAGTCGTTCCTTCATCCGCTTTTCAAGTGTCCAGCTTGAGCCCAACTGATGACGGCTTAAGGCCAGAAACCGGTCTTGGGAGACGCTTGCTGGCGCTTTGGATGGCGGATGAAGAAATGGCAAAGCACAACGTGGAGCAGGGATAAACTTCTTTAGCTTTTTAATATATATATATATATATATATATATATATATATATATATATATATATATATATATATATATATATATATTATATACGAAAAATTAAATAATTAATTATTCAACAAGACAGCTGAATTGTAATTGTTCTAAAGGTGGTTTTTATACAATAAACCGAAACTCTAATAACATAGTAAAAAAAAATACTTTTATTAATACAATTGACCGAACATTAAAAAAAAAAAAATAATGTTAAACGTTTTAATATTCTGCTTGTCCTTAATGTTGGATCTCAGCTCATGCTGGTCGATATTCCATTGCCAAGATGAAAAAGCAATTCAGCTCCTCTCACCCTAGCATAATATTTTACGAACAATGTGACACGTCTGCATGAGTACGGCACGTTGTTCCACTATGGCATTTGATTTCGAGATGCCCAAGCTCTCGAGGTTCTTTGAAAATCTCTTACTTATCAGGCCTTCGGCGGATATAACGATGGGCACTACATCTACCTTACTCAGTTTCCATTGGTTCTTCAAGTCGTATGCCAGATTTTCATACTTTGTGGATTTTTCCATATCGGTTTTCCCAATGTTGTGAGAAACCGGCACTGCGATGTCAATTATAAAAGCCAGCCCTTTTCTTTTTTTTGTTGATTAGAACAATATATAGTCAACTATTCCTGTTCTAATCAACCAGCCTGTTATAATCAACCATTCGATCGGTAGGAATTGATCTGTTCCAGTAAAGAATGGTATCGGATGATTCAAGTACAGGAGAATGCGAGTACTTATAATACAAAGATGGTGCGCTTTCTAATAGCGAGTATTTTAGTGCAATTTGCTGATGTATAATTTTTGCCATCTGATTATACCGTCCTAAAAAAACATTAGGGATAAAACCTGGGGCAACCGCCAATAGGGTGCTCAATTGTTTCCCCCAGAGTACTGCATTTCCTTCAGTTATCGACTACATCCAAGTGCAGTATTTGCCTTTCATAGTTCTTTGTTCTTGTTACCCTATCTTGAAAAGATGTCGCGAAACCCTCTGTTTCTGGGTACAACAGTTCACCGGTCAGCTACTTTAGAGACAATTGTTCATCAATGGTGTCATCTTCGAGTGACTTAGGAAACCTTTGATGTAATGTTTGTCCTTTCTGTTCTCGAACGGAATCCGTGAGTGTTGTTCTGCTATCAATACGGTTTTGTTTATCTAGGTTTAGTGAGGTGAAACCCCGGTCCTCATTTGCAACGTATTTCATTAGCGTACTGTTTGAATCATTGAAGTGTTTACTCATTCTATTTTTCTATTCGCCATAGAACCTATAGCCGCCGCAACATTGAAAATATTTAATTCTGATGAAGCTACAGTTCTAACGCAGCGCATCATTAATTTTAAAACATCAAGAATAAAGTGAAAATTGGACAAATATTTCATTAAACATTTAATTTACTAGTTAATTATAATAATATATTTCAAATGCATGTGATTTTCGTCAATATCAAGATTTCTATGGTGTCTTCGACATTATAAATGATATAATCCAAGCATATATCAAGTCAATTATAAAGTTACTCTCTAATTTTTCTCACTGCTAATTTGGTGATGGTTAAAGCCAAAACTCAATTCAGAAACTAAAATAATGAACTTCTTTGTTCCTAACGTTACTTCTGCCTATTACCGTGTTTTTTTTTGTCGTATTTGACGATTCGCCGGCAACAGACGGCAACGTGGCGTACGTGAAATTAGCCAAGATCTGTGTCACGGCACTTTCACATCGCTGAAACTGGAACCGTAGAAAATGCGCCGTGAAATAAAACCGATTCCCTCCGCGGACGCTCGCCTGACAATCTGATCTAAGCGACGGAAGTAGCTTATAAAAAAAACCACCCAAGACCGTTGTTTGGTTGTTTATCCCCACTTGAAACAATCAAATTTATATGCATATATATATATATATATATATATATATATATATATATATATATATATATATATATATATATATATATATATATATATATATATATATATATGTATATATATCCAGGGTGTTAGGTAAACATGGGGCAAAAATGCAAGGGGTTATTCCTTGTCCTATTCTAAGAATATCTTGTCCTATGATGATTTTTGAAAAACCCCTTTATTTTGTAGATACAGAACGAACAACATTTGCGACAACCATATTCGATATTGTTAAAATCATTAATGTAAATAAAAGTAGGGTGTACGTCAATGAGTTTATCAAGTACAAAACATTTTTTTTTCGATCTCGATCAGTTGGAACGGCTGTTTTATCTAGTAAGTGGATTTCATCGGTCGCATTTGTTTACATAGATTGAGTGGCGTTTGACTGTTTGATGGCAATGCATTACAAGCTAGGCGATTGTACAGTGAACGATTTCCAGCTCGTAATGTCTCTGACCGAAAAATTTTCGAAAACATTCATCGACGTCTTCGTGAAACAGGCACATTGAAACGAACTGAAGGGTCAAGAAGATCACTGACTGCAAGAACGGTACAATTGGAACAGAATGTGCTGGACATAATAGCGGAAGAGCCTGGTAGTTCTACGCGAAAAATTGCAAGTACTTTGAATGTGACTCACTGGACAGTTTGGAAAATTCTTAAGGATAATTTGTTGTATCCATACCACATTCAGCGTGTTCAGGCACTACTACCTGTTGATTTTCCTCCACGTATTGCATTATGTCAATGGATATTGCAAACTTTACTTCGCATCCCTCTATTCCTGACACAAATTCTTTTCACCGATGAAGCCACTTTCGCAAGAAACGCAATAAGGAATTTTCATAATAACTATGTGTGGGCAGATCAAAATCCGCATGAGGTATGCGAAGATAGTTTTCAACATCAGTTCTCGTTGAATGTTTTGGTTGGAATTGTAGGTGACTATCTAATTGGACCGGTATTTCTATCACAAAGACTTACTGGCGAGGTGTATCGCAACTTTTTGGAAGCAACGCTGCCTGAGTTTCTGGAAGATGTAGCATTGGCAACAAGGCAAGAAATGTGGTTTACGCACGATGGTGCACCACCACATTTCAGTTTGGTTGCTCGTGATGTTTTAACAGCAACATACGGATATCGCTGGATTGGGCGAAGTGGGTCACACGCATGGCCTGCTCGATCCCCGGACTTAAACCCCCGGGATTATTTCTTCTGGGGATATCTGAAGTCATTAGTTTACGCTACTCCATTGAAGAGTTTGGATGATTTGCGAAATCGGATAACTGCTGGGTGTAACTCAATTAGAAACGACCCTGGTGTGTTTGAAAGAGTTCGACAGTCAATGACGAGAAGATTGAATACTTGTGTCAAGGCTGGAGGAAGTCATTTCGAACATTTATTGTAGATTGAGCAACTTTACATGTACTTTTTGATAATAAAATGTTGTTAATGTCGTAAATTTTGTTCACCCTGTCTCTTCGAAACAAAGGGGTTTTTCAAAAATCGTCATACAACAAAATATTCTTAGAATAAGTCAAGGAATAGCCCCTTTAATTTTTGCCGCATGTTTAACTAACACCCTGCATATTTATATCAATTTTTTAATATAATTAGATTAGATTAATTAATTCATTAATTAGAGATTAGATTAGATTAAATTAGATTACTTTTATCATCCCCTGATGATACTAACATGTGCAGCGAAACGGGTATTTAAAAAATTAAAACAAGTGTTTAGTACTAAACTTGATTGCATCATCAGGAGATTAAATCATCTCCTGATGATGCTAACATGGTTACCGAAACGTGCGTCGAGCAGTTCGAAAAAGCGTTTTGGTGTTTAGTGGTAAATCTCTTCAAGTATTTCACACCAAAGGTTCCAACAGAAGAATTGAAGTGTTTAGTAGTTAAATATCTTTTTAATTGTATTAGTCGCGGGATCTTATAACGACGAATAGTTCCATATTTTCACGGTATAAAGAAGTTTGTAAACACAGTGTCAGAGCTTTGAAACAAAGTGGCAGCAATACTGTTTTAAATCTAAATATCACTCAGGCTGCTGTGTTAGTACAATATGCTAGTCACCATTGAAAGATATACGATACAATTGGACTCTGTTTTGGGAAAAACAGGATTGGATTAATTTGCAGGATTGCCATAATTGGCAAGTGGTTTTATGGTGATGAAACTCGCCTATCTGAATTTTACGGAGAATCCACTGGCGAATCGATATCTCTGATATATCATCCCCCATATCTTACACCATACCTTCGGAAAGTAAATGAATTCATTCTACCCATCAATTTCAAATTTACCCATGAATAGGTTGACTAAGAACGGTGACAAAGCCCATTGCCGTTCCTTCTTGTTGTTCATAAAACCTGTTATTAAGCTGAAAACAATTTTGCTTCATACATAATCTCGTTAAGGAGATGTACTCAGAAACAATCTTGTTATTAAAACCGTTTAATTCGAGTAACTCCCTCAGGAAACAACCATAATACATCAAAGGAAAGCAAGACCTGACATTCTTGTAGATGGGTGTTGTTTAGTTTTTCTATGAATTTTGTTGAGTTTATCACAGAAGATGAAGGTTTGATAGATTTTCAAATTCCTTTGTTAACCATTTTCCCAAGTTGTATGTTGGACAACTAAAGACCGATACAATTTTATGACACACTAATTTTCCTGGTTTATAAATTTTTGGTAAAGCCTGCCATATCTTCCAAAACGGGATGCTGGTAAAGCAAAATTGAAGTCTTTATTTCTTGATTAGGTACGGTTAACATGAATAGAACATAGTTTAGTTTTGAATTAGATTAAATCATATCCTGATAATGCTAACACGATTAAGGAAAGTGTTTAGTGGTAAATCCCTTCGAGTTTATCGTTTAGCACTGTCAAAACGTTTCGTTCGTGGTCAGTTTGAGTTTCGGGAAGAGGAAATAGTCACACGGATATAAATCAGACTAATACAGAGGATGTTAAAACGCATAAGCTTGTTTTTTAGATATAGATCGTGCTATTAGTTTTCTTTAAATTATTTAAATTTAAAATGTTTCCAGGAAAACCACACGAATTGGGGCGAACATTAAATCAGCAAAAAATCCAAATTTTAGCTTTGCAAGAAACCAGATTGAGAGATGATAACACCTTGGAATTCGGCAACTACAGGCTTTTTAAAAGTAAAACGGACAAAAGAATACTCAAAAATACACCACATTTCGGTGTTGTTTTCGCTGTCTCAAGAAACATTCTTGGTTCTATAACAAATGTCCAGCCAGTAAATAATCGACTTATGACACTATCCCTCAAGTGTGCTAACAAAAACTATACATTAATCAATGCACACCTCCCAGTTAACGAAGAAAATAAATCTAATCCTGAAAAAGTAAATAAGTCCTGAGAAATTCTGGAAAAATCTATCTCTAAAATTCCCTCTAAACATGTAAAAATCCTATTGGGTGATTTCAACGCCCAACTAGGGAAAGAAAGAAAGTACAGGAAAACAGTCGGCAGTTTTCCCTCTCATAAATGGACTAATCATAATGGTAGAAGATTGGTTGAACTATGTTCGCAGTTTAATCTAAAAATAATGTCAACCCATTTTAAGAAGAAAATAACAAAACAAAAGACCTGGAGGTCCCCAAACACGTACATGGGTGAATTTCAAAATGACCATGTTGCCATTTCGTACCCCAATTATAAAGAGATTTTGAATGTTTAAGTCAGGAAAGGAGCTAACATAGACACAGATCACTACTTGACTAGAATCAAACTTAGCTTAAAACCTCGAAAACTTATTCAAAAGAGACTGCTAATACCAAAGTTCGACCCGACGAAAATAAAACCAGCCATAACAGAACAGCTTGATAAACAACCAGCACAGAACTGGCAAGAATTAAAACAAAAAATTATTAAAACAGCCCTAAAGTTGGTCCCTTTACAAAAACGTAGAAAACATCCGTGGTGGGATGAAGTTTGCGAGCAAGCAGTATTAAACCGAAGTAAAGCATTCAAAGATTGGAACAGTCACAAAACAGCAATAAACTATAACATCTTTTTGGAAGTAAGAAAAGAAACATCGAAGCTAATTAGACAAACTAAAAGAAAATATGAAAACAATCAACTTAATGAAATAGAAAAAGATTCACACCCTAAACTTTTACAAAACATTTATATTCATTACCACCGAATGAAGATGAAATAATTAGGCAAATCAAGCGACTTAAAAATAACAAAGCTTCTGGTGAAGATGGAATCACTGCTGAACTTTTGAAATCCGCTGGTCCAGGTACAATCAAGGAAATAACCAAAATTCTACAAGAAGTTTGGCGAACCGAACGGATTCCGGAAGATTGGAAAGATGCTCTAATCCATCCACTACACAAGAAAGGAGATAGAAGATATATCTTCTCCCAGTGTCTATGTAAACAACTATAGAGGGATATCTCTTCTCCCAGTTTGCTACAAGATTCTATCTCAATGTCTACTAGACAGAGCACAAGGACAGTTAGAACATAAAATTGGTGAATATCAAGCAAGTTTTCGAACGGGCAGATTCTGTCCTGAACAGATCCTGAACCTAAAGTTGATCCTAAGGCATCAAAAACTGTACAATAAAAACCTCGTCTGTACATTTGTGGATTTCAAAAAGGCATATGATTCTATTGACCGCGAATCTTTATTCCGAATCTTAAAAGAACAAGGACTAGATCTGAAAACGCTGGCAATTATTAAAGCAACATTAACTAACACAAGATCAAAAGTTAAATTCATGGGTGACATCTCAGAGCCCTTCGAAATTAAAACTAGAGTGAGACAAGGGGATGGACTCTCGCCACTCTTATTTAACTGTGTTCTAGAAAAAGTAATACAGGAGTGGCGTGAAAAAAGTCGTCCCTGAATATTGACCAGCCCATTAAACTGGGGAGAACCAACATCAAAATTGATTGTCTGGCGTTTGTTGATTATCTAGCAATTTTGGCACAAGATGTATTAACGGCACAGAAACAGATTGAAATCCTAAAAGAAACAGCAGAAAAGGTAGGACTTCAAATTTCCTTTGAAAAGACACAATACATGACCTGCAACAGACTAAGAACACCATTACTAAAAACAAAATATGGTAACATCAGACGAGTCTCTCAATTCAAATATTTGGGTGAAATAATCATGGAAAATGGGTTGGAAAAAGCGGCCAATAAGGATAGATGTCAAAAAATGGAAACGGCATTGAGACTTACACAAAATATTTACAACAAAAAATGCCTATCTAAAAACACAAAACTGAGACATTACAACACAGTTATTAAGCCAGAATGTCTATATGGGGCAGAAACGCTCATTTTGAATAGAAAGAGAGACATCGAGGACATTGAAAGGAAAGAAAGAAAAATCTTAGGCCCCAAACAAATAAATACAACAACATACCGACTTCGAGAAAACCAAGAAATCAAACAATACACATATATACATAGCGATATGAGAAAAAGAAGGCTTAAGTTTTACGGACACATAAAACGGATGAGTCCGAGTAGGCTTACTAGAAAAATAGTCGAATTTTATGAAAATAGGAGTAGAGCTAAAGTAGAAATAATTAAATGGATCGCTGCAATTAAAGAGGACCTAAGATCAGCCAATATTACACAAAGTGAAATTCAGGATAGAGGCTGTTTCAGACACAAGGTTGACGATTGGAAGATTGGCCAGAGAGAAAAATGTAGGAAGACTGGAACTTTGGTCTGACGAAAGGAAAAAAGCTCATAGCGAAAGAATGAAATTAGTATGGGCGCATAGGAAGGCTAACAATAACTGTACTTCGCGTGGTCCACCAGGGCCCATACGTGAATAATAATAATAAAATGTTTCCTTATTTTTCCGACATACTGTGTACTATAAAAACCTGGACAATGTTCTTATTATTTGTTACTTTATTTATATTTTAATCATGCTCCTGTAGTTTCGTAACAGTGTTACGTTATGTTTTGGATTGTTAGCTTGGAAGATGTAACATTATTACGAAACATAGAAATTATTCGTACATATCATAAGAAACTTTTGATTTCGACCCTGCCCTACTCTTTAATCAATTAAGAACTGACAAAAAAATTCTTTAAGGTTTGGAATTAAAATCCTTGAATAATGTTTTAACGCTTATTTTAATTGGAATAATAATGAAGACAGGTAATATCAACCTCTCGACCTTGAAGGATCGGTTTTCTGACTTTCAACATTTTCAAATTTATTTCAGGTATAACATTAGCATTTCGTGCCTTAAAAAAAAGCCTCTGCGGTAGTTTAAATAATTCAAAATTATACAGAAGTAGTAAAAATTAAATGGAAACCTATTCGTTTTTATTTGAGTGTTTATAAAAGTGTTTGTGTGAAGGAAATGGCACTTGCTTTGATGGGGTTTCAACATTATGGGTGTACGAACGAATATTTTTTGCAACTGATTCTATATGGAGCGCAAAATATGTATACAGAAAAACAAATACATATTTCCTCTCTCCCAGGAACTTACGCTCCAGACGGCATAGCTCAAAGCTTCATTGTCCTATTCAAACCCCTTTACCAGGTCTGATCCACAAAGGGGATATATATATATATATATATATATATATATATATATATATATATATATATATATATATATATATATATATATATATATATATATATGTAATAATTTTGTGTATAAACCAAAATAATGAAAGCATTAACAATGCGAATTGTGTCATGAAACTCGATATGTGGGGTTAAAATAATATTCTAATAACTTTTTTTCGATATCTCTATGAATATATAAGCAAAATATCAAGAATTGACCGTATTTTTGAATTCGTAGTAAACTGAGTTTAAAGTTCCGATGAGTATCTTAAAAAATGTGACCAACCCATCAACTTGTATGGCTGTGCAAAAATTATTACTATTATTTTTCTTAAAGTTATAAAAAATGTTGTTAGAAATGATGAAAAAAATACTGTGAAAGTTAGAGCTCTTAATATTAAGAGGTGGCGCATGGCAAACTTCAATTTTCCATTTAAATAATATAGGATTTTTTTTATAGCTCTTCAGTGGAATATTACTGTGGAGAGACTATGTATTACAGTGTCAACTTTTTCAATTATCAATGTAAGGCTTAGTAAACTTCACGGTTCATGATTTTTACACGCTTCGTTAGCCAGGGTTTTTTTATATAAATAGAACATAGTTTAGTTTTAGAATTAGATTAAATTATCTCCTGATGATGCTATCATGGTTAGCGAAACGTGGGTCGAGCAGTTAAAAAAAGTGATTTGGTGTTTAGTGGTAAATCTCTTTAAGTTTAGTGTTTCACACCAAAGGTTCCAATAGAAGAATTGATGGAGTGGGGTAACAAACAGAATCGTATCGCTAATACTTAAATTTTCCAGCAAGATTCATGGTGAACTTCACACAATTCTTCTTCACAATTTGTGGTGTTAATGTTTGATTCTCAATATGCTGAACTGTGCAATATTAATATTTGTCAAGATCATCAGTTAGTTTAGTTTTAGAATTAGATTAAATCATCTCCTGATGATGCTGACATGGTTAGCGAAACGTGCGTCGAGAACTTTAAAAAACTGATTCGGTGTTTAGTGGTAAATCTCTTTGAGTTTAGTGTTTCGCACCAAAGTTTCCAATAGAAGAATTGATGGAGTGGGGTAACAAACAGAATCGTATCGCTAACACTTTGTTTGGAAAAAAACATTGAATTTTCCAGCAAGATTCATGGTGAACTTCACACAATTTTTCTTCACAATTTGTGGTGTTAATGTTTGATTCTCAATATGCTGAACTGTGCAATTTGAGATGAGCTGGAAAGACACAGAGACAAACTGCTGAAGAACTTCAACGTTCTAATGGTGTGACGAGAAAATTTCTAAATGCAGGTGGCCTCAAACATTTTTCGCGTAAAAACAGAGACTTCATCTGCCTGAAATTGTCAAATTAATCTAGGATGTGACTCAATCTCTAGCAAAATAGCGAAATGTGGTCACACGGAATTTTTATTAACGCCCGAAAATTACTCCAGTTTCTGGAAATATCTATGTTTTGCAATGCCAGAAATAACTGTACATCGAACCAGTTATTTAAACCAGCTATGGACAAAGTGAAAGTAGACATGATTGTCGCCAACTTTCATTTGAAGACGGCACGATAAAAAGAAGAGCTGTATCAAAGGGGATGTTAGAAGGTTGAATTTTTTTCGTAATTTTTCGCAATGTAATTTTCAACTTTTAGTAGGTCAAATACCATATTTGAGAATTTACTTTTTTAAACTTGATTCTTAATCGAAAATATTTTGAAATGTCATGTTCTAAAAATATGAATTAATTTCCACGCAATCATCATTTTAACACGAAAACTTCACGAAAATACAAGTCACGGTGGAACGACCATCTCCACCTCCACAACCTCCTTCTTTTCGTTTCGCAACCACACACGAGCTCCAGTGTCGTTCGTATCGGCGGCGGGACGTCGATCGATACTCTTGAACAAATTACGAGGATAGTTCCAGAAGTTCTTGATCCGATACTGAAATTGCGTTGGCAATATTAAATACGCGGGTTACTGCAATGGAACAATATATAGATTGGTGATGTCGAAAAAATCATTAGTTTTTATCTGTCTTTTATTGTTTTTGAGTGAAAGTACCAAATACAGAGCAGCATAATTTTTCGGTATTTCTTCAGATATCAATATCTCGAAAACTATTGGAGATATAAAAATGCGGTTTGTACAAGTGGAATGGGCTTTAAAAAATACACATGTGTTTGTATTTGCAATAAATTAGCACTACTTGAAAGCGAGTGAGAAGAGAAGCTCTAAAAATGGTCCGAAATCTCAAATTTTCATGCCTATATACATGGAAAAATGTCAAAAATTTGACAGGTTTTAAATCCACTTCATACTTCGATATTGTACGTTTTATGGGGTGCTGATGTCGAAAAAATCATTAGTTTTTATCTGTCTTTTATTGTTTTTGAATGAAAGTAACAAATACAGAGCAGAATAATTTTTCGGTATTTCTTCAGATGTCAATATCTCGAAAACTATTGGAGATATCCAAATGCGGTTTGAAGCAATGGATTGGGCTTTGAAAAATACACGTGTTTGTATTTGCATTACATTACCACTACTTGAAAGAGATCTAGAGAAGAAACTCTAAAAACGGCCCGAAATCTTAAATTTTCATGGCTATATACATGGAAAAATGTCAGAAATTTGACAGGTTTTAAATCCACTTCATACTTCGATATTATACGTTAAGGGGTGCTGATGTCGAAAAAAGCATTAGTTTTTATCTGTCTTTTATTGTTTTTAAATGTGAGTAACAAATACAGACCAGCATAGTTTTTCGGTATTTCTTCGGATGTCAATATCTCGAAAACTATTGGAGATATGAAAATGCGGTTTGCACCAGTGGATTGGGCTTTGAAAAATACACTTGTGTTTGTATTTACAATAAATTAGCACTGCTTGAAAGTGAGTGAGAAGAGAAACTCTAAAAACGGCCCGAAATCTCAAATTTTTATGACTATATACATGGAAAAATGTCAAAAATTTGACAGGTTTTAAATCCACTTCATACTTCGATATTATACGTTTTATGGGGTGCTGATGTCGAAAAAATCATTAGTTTTTATAGGTCTTTTATTGTTTTTGAGTGAAAGTAACAAATAAAGAGCAGCATAATTTTTCGGTATTTCATCAGATGTCAATATCTCGAAAACTATTGGAGATATCAAAATGCGGTTTGCATCAGTGGATTGGTCTTTGAAAAATACACTTGTGTTTGTATTTGTATTAAATTAGCACTACTTGAAAGATATCTAGAGAAGAAACTCTAAAAACGGCCTAAAATCTTAAATTTTCATGACTATATACATGGAAAAATGTCAAAAATTTGACAGGTTTTAAATTCACTTCATACTTCGATATTATACGTTTTAAGGGGTGCTGATGTCGAAAAAATCATTACTTTTTATCTGTCTTTTATTGTTTTTGAATGAGAGTAACAAATACAGAGAAGCAAACTTTTTCAGTATTTTTTCAGATGTCAATATCTCGAAAACTATTGGAAATATCAAAATGCGCTTTGCACCAGTGGATTGGGCTTTGAAAAATACACTTGTGTTTGTATTTACAATAAATTATCACTGCTTGAAAGCGAATGAGAAGAGAAACTCTAAAAACGGCCTGAAACTTTAAGTTTCCATGACTATATATATGGAAAAATGTCAGAAATTTGACAGGTCTTAAATTTACTTCATACTTCGATTTTATACGTTTTATGGCGTGCTGATGTCGAAAAAATCATTAGTTTTTATCTGTCTTTTATTGTTTTTGAATGAAAGTAACAAATACAGAGCAGCATAATTTTTCAATATTTCTTCAGATGTCAATACCTCGAAAACTATTGGAGATATCCAAATGCGGTTTGCCCCAGTGGATTGGGCTTTGAAAAATACACTTGTGTGTATTTGCATTAAATTGGCACTACTTGAAAGAGATCTAGAGAAGAAACTCTAAAAACGGCCTGAAATCCTAAATTTCCATGACTATATACATAGAAAGATGTCAATAATTTGACAGGTTTTAAATCCACTTCATACTTCGATATTATACGTTTTAAGGGGCGCTGATGTCGAAAAAATCATTAGTTTGTATCTGTCTTTTATTGTTTTTAAATGTGAGTAACAAATACAGAGTAGCATAATTTTTCGGTATTTCATCAGATGTCAATATCTCGAAAACTATTGGAGATATCAAAATGCGGTTTGCATCAGTGGATTGGTCTTTGAAAAATACACTTGTGTTTGTATTTGCATTAAATTAGCACTACTTGAAAGATATCTAGAGAAGAAACTCTAAAAACGGCCTAAAATCTTAAATTTTCATGACTATATACATGGAAAAATGTCAAAAATTTGACAGGTTTTAAATTCACTTCATACTTCGATATTATACGTTTTAAGGGGTGCTGATGTCGAAAAAATCATTACTTTTTATCTGTCTTTTATTGTTTTTGAATGAGAGCAACAAATACAGTGAAGCAAACTTTTTCAGTATTTCTTCAGATGTCAATATCTCGAAAACTATTGGAAATATCAAAATGCGCTTTGCACCGGTGGATTGGGCTTTGAAAAATACACTTGGGTTTGTATTTGCATTAAATTAGCACTACTTGAACAAGATCTAGAGAAGAAACTCTAAAAACGGCCTGAAACCTTAAGTTTCCATGACTATATATATGGAAAAATGTCAGAAATTTGGCAGGTCTTAAATTTACTTCATACTTGGATTTTATACGTTTTATGGCGTGCCGATGTCGAAAAAATCATTAGTTTTTATCTGTCTTTTATTGTTTTTGAATGAAAGTAACAAATACAGAGCAGCATAATTTTTCGGTATTTCATCAGATGTCAATATCTCGAAAACTATTGGAGATATCAAAATGCGGTTTGCATCAGTGGATTGGTCTTTGAAAAATACACTTGTGTTTGTATTTGCATTAAATTAGCACTACTTGAAAGATATCTAGAGAAGAAACTCTAAAAACGGCCTAAAATCTTAAATTTTCATGACTATATACATGGAAAAATGTCAAAAATTTGACAGGTTTTAAATTCACTTCATACTTCGATATTATACGTTTTAAGGGGTGCTGATGTCGAAAAAATCATTACTTTTTATCTGTCTTTTATTGTTTTTGAATGAGAGCAACAAATACAGAGAAGCAAACTTTTTCAGTATTTCTTCAGATGTCAATATCTCGAAAACTATTGGAAATATCAAAATGCGCTTTGCACCGGTGGATTGGGCTTTGAAAAATACACTTGGGTTTGTATTTGCATTAAATTAGCACTACTTGAACAAGATCTAGAGAAGAAACTCTAAAAACGGCCTGAAACCTTAAGTTTCCATGACTATATATATGGAAAAATGTCAGAAATTTGGCAGGTCTTAAATTTACTTCATACTTGGATTTTATACGTTTTATGGCGTGCCGATGTCGAAAAAATCATTAGTTTTTATCTGTCTTTTATTGTTTTTGAATGAAAGTAACAAATACAGAGCAGCATAATTTTTCGGTATTTCTTCAGATGTCAATATCTCGAAAACTATTGGAGATATCCAAATGCGGTTTGAAGCAATGGATTGGGCTTTGAAAAATACACGTGTTTGTATTTGCATTACATTACCAATACTTGAAAGAGATCTAGAGAAGAAACTCTAAAAACGGCCCGAAATCTTAAATTTTCATGGCTATATACATGGAAAAATGTCAGAAATTTGACAGGTTTTAAATCCACTTCATACTTCGATATTATACGTTAAGGGGTGCTGATGTCGAAAAAAGCATTAGTTTTTATCTGTCTTTTATTGTTTTTAAATGTGAGTAACAAATACAGACCAGCATAGTTTTTCGGTATTTCTTCGGATGTCAATATCTCGAAAACTATTGGAGATATGAAAATGCGGTTTGCACCAGTGGATTGGGCTTTGAAAAATACACTTGTGTTTGTATTTACAATAAATTAGCACTGCTTGAAAGTGAGTGAGAAGAGAAACTCTAAAAACGGCCCGAAATCTCAAATTTTTATGACTATATACATGGAAAAATGTCAAAAATTTGACAGGTTTTAAATCCACTTCATACTTCGATATTATACGTTTTATGGGGTGCTGATGTCGAAAAAATCATTAGTTTTTATAGGTCTTTTATTGTTTTTGAGTGAAAGTAACAAATAAAGAGCAGCATAATTTTTCGGTATTTCATCAGATGTCAATATCTCGAAAACTATTGGAGATATAAAAATGCGGTTTGCATCAGTGGATTGGTCTTTGAAAAATACACTTGTGTTTGTATTTGTATTAAATTAGCACTACTTGAAAGATATCTAGAGAAGAAACTCTAAAAACGGCCTAAAATCTTAAATTTTCATGACTATATACATGGAAAAATGTCAAAAATTTGACAGGTTTTAAATTCACTTCATACTTCGATATTATACGTTTTAAGGGGTGCTGATGTCGAAAAAATCATTACTTTTTATCTGTCTTTTATTGTTTTTGAATGAGAGCAACAAATACAGAGAAGCAAACTTTTTCAGTATTTCTTCAGATGTCAATATCTCGAAAACTATTGGAAATATCAAAATGCGCTTTGCACCGGTGGATTGGGCTTTGAAAAATACACTTGGGTTTGTATTTGCATTAAATTAGCACTACTTGAACAAGATCTAGAGAAGAAACTCTAAAAACGGCCTGAAACCTTAAGTTTCCATGACTATATATATGGAAAAATGTCAGAAATTTGGCAGGTCTTAAATTTACTTCATACTTGGATTTTATACGTTTTATGGCGTGCCGATGTCGAAAAAATCATTAGTTTTTATCTGTCTTTTATTGTTTTTGAATGAAAGTAACAAATACAGAGCAGCATAATTTTTCGGTATTTCTTCAGATGTCAATATCTCGAAAACTATTGGAGATATCCAAATGCGGTTTGAAGCAATGGATTGGGCTTTGAAAAATACACGTGTTTGTATTTGCATTACATTACCACTACTTGAAAGAGATCTAGAGAAGAAACTCTAAAAATGGCCCGAAATCTTAAATTTTCATGGCTATCTACATGGAAAAATGTCAGAAATTTGACAGGTTTTAAATCCACTTCATACTTCGATATTATACGTTTTAAGGGGCGCGGATGTCGAAAAAATCATTAGTTTTTATCTGTCTTTTATTGTTTTTAAATGTGAGTAACAAATACAGACCAGCATAGTTTTTCGGTATTTCTTCGGATGTCAATATCTCGAAAACTATTGGAGATATCAAAATGCGGTTTGCACCAGTGGATTGGGCTTTGAAAAATACACTTGTGGTTGTATTTACAATACATTAGCACTGCTTGAAAGTGAGTGAGAAGAGAAACCCTAAAAACGGCCCGAAATCTCAAATTTTTATGACTATATACATGGAAAAATGTCAAAAATTTGACAGGTTTTAAATCCACTTCATACTTCGATATTATACGTTTTATGGGGTGCTGATGTCGAAAAAATCATTAGTTTTTATAGGTCTTTTATTGTTTTTGAGTGAAAGTAACAAATAAAGAGCAGCATAATTTTTCGGTATTTCATCAGATGTCAATATCTCGAAAACTATTGGAGATATCAAAATGCGGTTTGCATCAGTGGATTGGTCTTTGAAAAATACACTTGTGTTTGTATTTGCATTAAATTAGCACTACTTGAACAAGATCTAGAGAAGAAACTCTAAAAACGGCCTGAAACTTTAAGTTTCCATGACTATATATATGGAAAAATGTCAGAAATTTGACAGGTCTTAAATTTACTTCATACTTCGATTTTATACGTTTTAAGGCGTGCTGATGTCGAAAAAATCATTAGTTTTTATCTCTCTTTTATTGTTTTGAATGAAAGTAACAAATACAGAGCAGCATAATTTTAGAATATTTCTTCAGATGTCAATACCTCGAAAACTATTGGAGATATCCAAATGCGGTTTGCCCCAGTGGATTGGACTTTGAAAAATACACTTGTGTGTATTTGCATTAAATTGGCACTACTTGAAAGACATCTAGAGAAGAAACTCTAAAAACGGCCTGAAATCTTAAATTTCCATGACTATATACATAGAAAGATGTCAATAATTTGACAGGTTTTAAATCCACTTCATACTTCGATATTATACGTTTTAAGGGGCGCTGATGTCGAAAAAATCATTAGTTTGTATCTGTCTTTTATTGTTTTTAAATGTGAGTAACAAATACAGACCAGCATAGTTTTTCGGTATTTCTTCAGATGTCAATATCTCGAAAACTATTGGAAATATCAAAATTCGCTTTGCACCAGTGGATTGGGCTTTGAAAAATACACTTGGGTTTGTATTTGCATTAAATTAGCACTACTTGAACAAGATCTAGAGAAGAAACTCTAAAAACGGCCTGAAACCTTAAGTTTCCATGACTATATATATGGAAAAATGTCAGAAATTTGGCAGGTCTTAAATTTACTTCATACTTGGATTTTATACGTTTTATGGCGTGCCGATGTCGAAAAAATCATTAGTTTTTATCTGTCTTTTATTGTTTTTGAATGAAAGTAACAAATACAGAGCAGCATAATTTTTCGGTATTTCTTCAGATGTCAATATCTCGAAAACTATTGGAGATATCCAAATGCGGTTTGAAGCAATGGATTGGGCTTTGAAAAATACACATGTGTTTGTATTTGCATTACATTACCACTACTTGAAAGAGATCTAGAGAAGAAACTCTAAAAACGGCCCGAAATCTTAAATTTTCATGGCTATATACATGGAAAAATGTCAGAAATTTGACAGGTTTTAAATCCACTTCATACTTCGATATTATACGTTAAGGGGTGCTGATGTCGAAAAAATCATTAGTTTTTATCTGTCTTTTATTGTTTTTAAATGAAAGTAACAAATACAGACCAGCATAGTTTTTCGGTATTTCTTCGGATGTCAATATCTCGAAAACTATTGGAGATATGAAAATGCGGTTTGCACCAGTGGATTGGGCTTTGAAAAATACACTTGTGTTTGTATTTACAATAAATTAGCACTGCTTGAAAGTGAGTGAGAAGAGAAACTCTAAAAACGGCCCGAAATCTCAAATTTTCAAAATTTTTATGACTATATACATGGAAAAATGTCAAAAATTTGACAGATTTTAAATCCACTTCATACTTCGATATTATACGTTTTATGGGGTGCTGATGTCGAAAAAATCATTAGTTTTTATAGGTCTTTTATTGTTTTTGAGTGAAAGTAACAAATAAAGAGCAGCATAATTTTTCGGTATTTCATCAGATGTCAATATCTCGAAAACTATTGGAGATATCAAAATGCGGTTTGCATCAGTGGATTGGTCTTTGAAAAATACACTTGTGTTTGTATTTGCATTAAATTAGCACTACTTGAAAGATATCTAGAGAAGAAACTCTAAAAACGGCCTAAAATCTTAAATTTTCATGACTATATACATGGAAAAATGTCAAAAATTTGACAGGTTTTAAATTCACTTCATACTTCGATATTATACGTTTTAAGGGGTGCTGATGTCGAAAAAATCATTACTTTTTATCTGTCTTTTATTGTTTTTGAATGAGAGTAACAAATACAGAGAAGCAAACTTATTCAGTATTTCTTCGGATGTCAATATCTCGAAAACTATTGGAAATATCAAAATGCGCTTTGCACCAGTGGATTGGGCTTTGAAAAATACACTTGGGTTTGTATTTGCATTAAATTAGCACTACTTGAACAAGATCTAGAGAAGAAACTCTAAAAACGGCCTGAAACCTTAAGTTTCCATGACTATATATATGGAAAAATGTCAGAAATTTGACAGGTCTTAAATTTACTTCATACTTCGATTTTATACGTTTTATGGCGTGCTGATGTCGAAAAAATCATTAGTTTTTATCTGTCTTTTATTGTTTTTGAATGAAAGTAACAAATACAGAGCAGCATAATTTTTCAATATTTCTTCAGATGTCAGTATCTCGAAAACTATTGGAGAGATCAAAATGCGGTTTGCACAAGTGAAATGGGCTTTAAAAAATACACATGTGTTTGTATTTACAATAAATTAGTACTATTTGAAAGCGAGTGAGAAACTCTAAAAACGGCCCGAAATCTCAAATTTTAATGACTATATACATGGAAAAATGTCAAAAATTTGACAGGTCTTAAATTTACGTCATACTTCTATATTATATATTGTATAGGGTGTTAATGTCAAAAATTAGTTTTTATCTTTCTACTAGGAGTAACAAATACAGAAAATATTCTTCAGATGTCATTATCTCGAAAACTATTGCAGATGTCAAAATTGGATTTGCACCAGTAGATTGGGCGTGAAAAAATACAGGTGTGCACATTTGCATTCAACTAACACAAATTTAGTTAAATTTGTCTAAAATTGGTCTAAAATTTACCTCATACTTCGATATTATCCGTTTTATAATACACTACCTACTTGATTTTGGAGATATTTTAGACTCTGTACGTCTACATATCAATCTAATTCTCAAATATGAAGGCAAATATGTATTTCACATAGATAAAATAACGAAGAATCGAATGGCTATATGTACAGTTCGATATTTCGAATGGTTTTTGAGATATTCGAAGTAATGCAGTTCTTGCAAAATTTTCAATTTTCAAAGAATCATATCGCGAAAATTATAAGCAATAAAGGAAGATGACTGCCTGAATATTGATGCGTGAGGTTTGGTGCTTGGTACACTATCTGATATCGCTAGAAGTTACACCGGACTTTTTATTCTTTAACTGGTTTTGCATATTTAATGCATTCATGAATTCCGAGTACTTAAAGCCGAGCAAATGAGTTCCGCATACGTTAACAGATGACGATCAGCTTTGAATGTTAAATATTTACCATTCTTCTTATTTTGCATAAAGCGAGCATCTTGATTTTTGAACGTTTGATAGTTGGTACGACGGATTCTCTACTACAATATGAAGTTAGTAGTAGGGAAATTGGTCAAAAACATTAACCAAACAATTTAAAGCACTTTTACATTTATAATCTCAAGAGATCCATACTCTCCTCTTTTACTCTGATCTGAATAACGAAGTTAGAAAGATAAAGAAGTTAGAAAAAACAATAAAAATATTTAACCAAAACATGTTTAAATTATTATTCTGGAGCGTATTCACCATCGACTTCAAGAACTGCTTCCCATTTGTTTGGCAGTTGGTCGATTCCTCGGGCGAAGAAGTCACGATTCTTGGAGGCGATCCACGCCTTAACATCGGCAACCAAGTCATCCAAATCGTCGTAGACTTTGTTCCTTTGCCAATTTTTCAGCGACCTGTTGACGTGGTAGTCCGTAGGTGCTTCAGTCGATGAATATGGCGGATGTGGGAGCAGATCTCATCCCTTATTGGCGATGGATTCGACGACACCATGCTCACGGATGGAACACGTGTCAACGTGATGGAACACGATGTGGTTTTTTTTTCCGCGTTCTTTGCAGATTGCCTCGATTGCATCGTGAAGGCGGTTAAGTTGAGCCAGATAGACGTCGCTGTTAATGTTGAACTGCCGCTTGTCATTTTTGTCCGGAATTCGCCACTGCTGACGCTCATCTGCAAAAAAACAAAAAATGAGAGAAAAAAATTGAAAAAACCACTAACCATTTTCGTTCCACCAATAGCAAATGCCATTTGAGATGATCTCCCAGTGGATGATTCCGCTTCTGTCCCACCAAACGCACCACATTGCCTTCTTACAGTGGACATCTTTCGGTATGGCTTTGGGCGGAACACCTGGCGATACGCAAACCTTCTTTCTTTTGATGTTTTTGAAGAGGAGCCAAGATTCGTCTCCAGTGACGAGGTTCTTCAGAAATGGTGTTTGTTTGTTTCGCTGCAGCAAATCGGTAAAAATTCGAACGCGATCGGCTTTGTTGTCGTCGGAGAGCTCGTGAGGGACCCATCCAGCCAGTTTCCACACCTTTCCGAGCTTTTTGAGACGACGGACAATCATTGACTGGTTGATATCGAAATCGTCTGCCAGCATTCGTGTTGTCAAGCTTTCGTCCTCTTCCACCGCTGCCAGAAGTGCCTGATCGTCGAAATCCGATGGTCGACCTCTTCCTTCTTAATCTTTAAGCGATGTATCACCATCCTTGAAACGCTTTAACCATTTTTGGACTTTTCTCTTACCAATTGTTCTTTCACCAAACAGTTCATTTATATCGCGTGCGGACTCTGTTGCTTTCCATCCTTTCTCGAAGTGGTACAGCATAATATGGCGTAAATGTTCATGATTTTCAACACGCATTATAACAATACTAAACCTGAAAGATAAGTTAAAAAAAAAAAAAATGCAAATTCCAACAAGTTAAAAGTAAAAATAAACAGCGAACTTAATTAAACATCAACCCAATAAAATGATAAAGATAAATTAATTAAGATAGAGATAAAAAAAATCATCTACAAGTAGAAGTAAACCAGAAACGAAAACATTACGTATATACGAGGTGTGACTATTAAATAACGAGATTGATGCTGTAAAACATTTTATTTTGATTTCATAAATATTTACTTATTATCACCTTCAATATACACCTCTCATCTGTCCCTACAACGATTCATGCGAATCTTCCATCGTTCGAACCAGTGCTGGAAGTCTTCTTCTGTCAGCTCCTTCAAAACGCGTGCGGCTTTCTCTTTCACACCTTCAACAGACAGATGGAAGTCGCATGGCGCAAGATCTGGTTAATAAGGCGGATCGTCTTACACTGAGATGCTGTACTTGGCTACAAACCTCTTGACAGACAATGCGGAATGAGCCGACGCATTGTCTTGTCTAAATATTCTTACTTGTGAGAATATTCTGTTATTGTCTTCTCAAAATATTCCCCAAGAAACAAACATATATACAGGATTTTTCAGAAGGGATTGTTAATATTTCAGATACCTATTCAGGGACCGTAAATTAATATGAAAGTTTCTATAAACATGGGTCCTATTCTGAACTGTTACAGAGATACAGAAGTAAACATATTTATAAATGGCAAATGTCCTTTAGCTTTTTTACTGCTAAGCAACTATTGTTTATATTAGTTAATTATTAGTTTGTCATTAAAAAAATGTTTTAAAGTTATTTCATCGATTTCATTATGCCTGCGTTATTCTGTCATCGAGAATATGCTGATATATTATTTGTTTATGGCTCTTGTAACGGAAGCTCAAATCGTGGAGTCTCCGAATATCTCGCGTCGTTTCCCGAATCGGAGACTGTCGGATAGAAGGGTTTTTGAACAAGTTTTTATCACTGCTGGAGAATCTGGTATGTTTCCAAGTGCGAGAATTGTATCTGAACGACAATTGAAAATTGATCCCGAACAAGAAGAGGCAATCCTTGACATCGTTAACAATGAGCCAAGCGTAAGTGCAAGGCGGATTGCAGATATTTGCCAAACGACTCAATCGTCTGCTTGGAGAGTTCTTCACATGAATTGTTTATATCCATGTCAATTACAACCTGGGCAACATTTTCAGAATGGTGATTTTGCATTTAAATCGGAGATTATACAAGTATGTTCTGTACACCGATGAAGCATAGCTCATTCGTGAAGGCATAAATAATCTTCATAACATCGATGGTTCGATGAAAACCCTGATGCTACGACTGCACATAATTTTCAACATGGATTTAGCTCTAATGTGTGCTATGGTATGCGAAAAATCAATTACTTGGTCCATTGATATTCGACGGTCATCTTACGGAAGTTTACCTGCATTTTCTATCATTTGCAAAACCTTTTTGAAAACGTTCCACTTAGGGCCGATTCTACAATGCAAGAATATTCCAAGTATAGCTTATACCTCGTATAATCTTGCATTGTAAAACCTTGTATAATCTTGCATTGTAAAGGCGGGAGTTCCACATAGACGCGTGAATTTAACTTGCTTTTGAATATTTTTTTTTAATAACTCGTTCAATATTTTTGAAACTTGGTATATGGTTTATGTGTATTTTTAACTATTACATTTTTGTTTTAATTTCAAAATGGCGATTTATAGTCCAGTCTTCCGGGAAGATAGCAGTGAGAGTTGTTGATTAGCGTGACTGGTAGCTCCTGTTGTTCTGAGTGTTTAATAATATTATATTTTGTAGATGAATCTAAAAAAATTGAAAAAAAAATCACGTTTTGAAACATTTTATAAAAAAAACTTGAATTTTAATCAAATTTTTCAAAACAAATAGGTTCATATAGAAAGTAATACCACTGAAATAGATGTGTACAAAATTTCAGCACGATTGATAAAATACTTTTTGAGTTATCGATCACGCCAATTTGACAAATATAATTTTGAGAAAAATGCGTTTTTAAATTTAGGCACATAAAAATGTAATAATTGCTATAACTTACCGATTAGTCAGCAATTCCAGTGCCGTATAATAGTCCTTCGGTATACTCGTAAAACTCATTTTTCTTCAGAAGTTTCTCTTATATTTTTTCCTTTATTTGGGTTTTTCGCCACGATCTAAAACTCAAAAAATATCAAAAATATCTGTTCTTATGTAAATAAAGAATCCTGGGTAAAAAAAAAACCAAACGAAGACAATTTTCTCAGTCATTCTTTTTTGTAGTAAATTTGCTGAACGAACAAAATTTTAAAAATATAAAAATGTTCTAAAAAATGTACAAACTTTTAACGTGAACATTTCGGGAAGTATTCTCCCCCCCGTTTTCAAAACGAATCTAAAAATAAAGTATATTAATTTATATACATTATGAAAAGATATTTTTTGTGTATGTCAATGATACTTAGATTGACAATTGGTTTGTAATGACAGTGACATACTACCAAAAAAATATATATAGGTGAGGTTTACCGTGCGATTGTAATTGTTTATTGAAATTCGTAAATGTTTTTAATTGTATTCTTTAGAATCGGGAACCATATTGTATTTAAATCTACCGAAGGCATAGCAATACATTTATTTTTATTTAAATTATTAATAGCGGTTTCTTTTAATCTTCTGTATTTTGTTACCGATTCTTTTACTACCATTTTGGAATTATTCCAACTGATTTTATGACCCGATTCTCATGCGTGTTGACAAATTCTAGATTTATTGAAATCTCCTTTTCTAACAAGGTTTTTATGCCCTTTTATTCTAACATCTACCCCTCTAGATGTATTACTTATACCGTGTGTCCCAGCCAAATGGAATAAATTTGTTAATAAATAAATGGGGGCGTGTTCGAAAAAACGCTCGAACACGTCGATTGGTATTTTTAGATGCGCATTTTTTTCAACAAAAATTTTCTTATACAGGGTGTGTCATGTAACAGTAGCCAATACCAACTTTCTTATTTTAAACATAACGCCCTGTATATTATTTAATTTTTGGATTCTTCAGGAAATTCTAGACATATTTCATGTAAAATATCCTAGACTTATCTTCAACTGTTTCGGAAATATTAAGTGTTTTCAGATTTATTGCAAAAATTAACTGATTTTTTTGATTTTTTTTTTTTTTGAAAATTATTTGATTACAGAAATTCGCTATAATACACAATAGAAAGATGGTATTGGCCTCTGTTACATGACACACCCTGTATAAAAGGTTTTCGTTGGAAAAAATGCGCAACTACACTTTTTTTTAACACTGTAAACAAAATTGTGGAAATTTCAAGACTATTTAGTTTTTGTATAAATTTTTTATTTAAAACATTTAATGTAACAAATGCTCGACCCTGGACGTCCTGGCAATACCCCAACCTCAAGTAAAACTGATTCCTGACATTATTTAATGTTTGTGGCGTAATTGACCTAATGCTGTCGGTAATGCGTCCTCTTAAATCATTCAGATTTTGTGGTTTGGTTTTGTATAGACGCTTTTGAGATATCCTCATAAAAAAAATCCAACGGAGTGAGGTCGGGGGACCTTGGTGACCATTCTAGTGGCCCTCTCCTCCCAATCCATCGATTTGGAAACACATTATCGAGGTACTGCCGCACATTAACTTGATAATGGGGGGTGCTCCAACTTGTTGGAACCAAATTGTGTCGGCTAGCAATTGAGGATTTCTTCTATTAGGGTACAAATTTATAAGATTTGGAATGAGCTGCTGATTTTGGAGAAAGTCTAAGTAATTTACCCCATTTAAATTTTGATCGAAAAATATTGGACCAATTATTTGATTTCCTATAATACCTGCCAGACATTAATCTTTTCAGGTCTTTGTGTGTGAATTTCCCGCATCCAGTGAGGATTTTCTCTCGACTAATAACGACAGTTCTGGTGATTGACATGCCCATGAAGAGTAAAAGTAGATTCATCAGAAAATAAAACGTTTTCCACTCTCAGAAGGTTGTTGTCTATTATGTGCATCATTTGTTCGCAAAGCTCCATTCTCCTGTCGAAGTCGTCTTCACTAAGCTCTTGAGTAGGCTGTAGCTTATACGGATGCATTTTATTCTCTTTTAATATTGTGGCAACCGAAGAGCGACCAACATTGTTTTCCAAGGCAACTTGTCGAGTTGAGGTATGCGGATTGTCTTCCAATACAATCCAATGTTTTGTTATCGGGCAACGACACTGCTTCCTTCTTAATTTGTCTCACGTGTCCCAGTTCTCTAAATTGTTTTTCAACTTTACTTACTGTACCTTGGGATATGGGTGGTAAGTCAGGATATTTTTCCCTAAAGAGACGAATAACTTCGGCTTGAGTTCGTGTCCTATCTCCATAACATGTCATCATTAAGATAGTTATTTTATGACTCTCTGATAAATACACCATGTTTAAATCAAATGAATCACACACGTCAAAGAAAACTAATTTGAAAGGCACCTTTGAAAACCTAATTTTTTATCTTTGCTTATTTGCTGATAATGTTCGAAGAATTACTTAATATTTCCGAAACAGTTGAAGATAAGTCTAGGATATTTTACACGAAATATGTCTAGAATTTCCTGAAGAATCCAAAAACTAAATAATATACAGGGTGTTGCATTTAAAATAAGAAAATTGGTATTGGCAACTGTTACATGACATACACCCTGTATAAAAAATTTTTGTTGAAAAAAATGCGCATCTAAAAATACCAATCGACGTGTTCGAGCGTTTTTTCGAACACGCCCCCATTTATTTATTAACGAATTTATTCCATTTGGCTGGGACACACGGTATAGAATTAACCACATTCGCAGGGAATTTTATAAACCACATTTTTGGTATTTTGTTGTGTGTTGTTTGGTTTAGTTTTTGTTAATAGAGATCTAAGAGTATTTTTTGTTTTAAATGTCGTTCTTATGTTGTATTTATTTCCTACTCTTTTAATTGTGTCAGCAATACCACGGATATAAAGAATTGTGAGGTTAATTGTTTGAGAGTAATTATTATTGTTATTAATAACTTATCTGTTTTGTTTGGTATCAAAAGTTTTAAACGATTTATCTATAACATTTTTTGAGTAATTGTTTTTTATTAAAATGTCTTTTATGTGATTTGTTTCTTGTTGTAGTGTATCACTGTCAGTACAAACAAGTTTTGCTTTGTCATATAAACTTTTAATTACTCCTATTTCGAGTAATTAAATTAATTTAATTAATAAATTTTGTAATTTACCGATTAGTCAGCAATTCCAGCGTCGTATAATAGTCCTTCAGTATACTCGTAGAACTCATTTTTCTTCAGAAGTTTCTCTTGCCGTGCTTGACGTTCGGACGCTCGGATGCTAAGTATAGGCAGGATACGTTTCCAAGTTTTCACATAGAAAATACTTTGAATTAAGTTTTAAAAATTTGGTGACATATTTTTAAGATGTATTAATATTTTGTGAAAAAAATGACTTTTGAAAATTTAATTCTATTTCCCTCCTTTAATGTACGACAAAACATGTACTTACAACATGATGCAGCCCCTGTACATCTTACATGTGAGAAATTTCTTAAACAACTTCCCAAACCGGTTGATTGGACGAGGTCCGCACAATTGGCCAGCTAGATCACCAGATCTTAATCACCTGGATTATTGTCTTTGGGGGTGGTTTAAATCTTTGGTATATGCAACTAAAGTTGACACTATAGATGCATAACTTCACCGGACAGTAAATGCAGCAGCAGTTCTAAAGAACTGATCAAAATCCATTCACATAGCAACTCGAGCTGTTCATAAGAGAGCTGACAAGTGTTTGGAAGTAAATGGTGGTATTTTAAACATTATACATTCAAATTTTTTTACCTTTATATCTATGTAACAGTTGAAAATATGACCCATGTTTATGAAATGTTCGGAAAAGCTTCCGCGGTCGGTAATATTAGAATTACCAGATTCCCGGGTAGAACCGCGTTTTAGATTTGAAAAATCTCGACGTTTCGGCTTCCACTTTGAAGCCATTATCAAGAGAATTTCCCAACACTTGAAAATGCCAAATGAGATTTTGGCGAAGCGTCGTGATTGTTCACAGAATGAACGGATTGACAGCCGGAATAATTTAGAAACATTATCTACCATCTGTGAATATATTATATTATATATATATATATATATATATATATATATATATATATATATATATATATTTTATCGATTTTATCGATTTTATCGGCTTTTATCGATTATGAAAAAGGATTTGATTCAATCTCAAAGCGGGCCATCATAGATGCATTGCTCAATCAAAGTGTAGAGAAAGCGTATGTAAATCTACTAGGATCAACATATGATGAAACTACAGCGACAGTCCACCTTGACGATCTTGAGCGGGGTGCAATATCGCCTCTTCTTTTCTCTACTTGACTGGGAGAAGTGTTCCGTAATCTGGATTGGGAACAGGATGGAATAAGGATTGATGGTGCATACTTCAATCATCTTAGATTCGCAGATGATATCGTTCTTCTTTCACAAGACCCAGAGGAACTGCAAAGACACGTACAAGAGCTGCAAAGGGCTGGGGAACCATTTGGATTGAAAATAAACCAGAGGAAGAGTCAGGTCATGTTCAATAAATTTGCTGAGGACAAAATGATTTCTATTTTAGAATCGGATTTGGAAGTTGTGGATCACTATATATAAATCTTGGGCAGCAGGATACCGTCCGGGAGGTGGAACGACGCGTTAAATGTGGCTGGCAGGCTCAACATAGTGTTTAAGAGCAAACTACCAGTTTGCCTGAAAAGAAAATTCTTTGATCAGTGTGTCCTGACATTTATGACATACGGAAATACTGGACACCCTGGACACTTATATCACAGTCAGTTCAAATACTTCGAGTAGCACAGAGGGGAATGGAAAGATGTATGCTTGGCATTACTAGACGGGATAGAAAGACCTGCACATGATCAGAGAACAAACGAAAGTGAGTGACAGCATTGGGAGAATAAAGCAATTGAAATGGAAGCGGGCAGGCCATGTAGCGAGGTGATGGGATGAAAGATGGACCAGGGCGGTCCTGGGCTGGATACCGCTTGATCGCAAACGTCCACGGAGATGACTGAAAACACGATGGACTGATGACATTATTAGGTATATTGGACCCGAATGGCAGAGGAGAGCTCGGGACCGCGAGAGTTGGAAGCATGCTGAAGAGGCATTCATCCTGCAGCGGGTTGATGATGCGCCATCCGACGGGAAGTCGACGAAAGTATGGGTGGTTGACTGTGGATAGGGTCTCCCTATTCTTGACAAGAGAGCATATGTCGGTACCCTGAAGAGCCTGAACATCGAGAGACGAAACATATGCCCTCCAATTGAAGGAATGGGTGGGGCTCGTCTCCAACAAAATGTTCAATTGGGCGGAGACGCAGGTTGTTGTGTGTTCCACATGAGATTGTGGAACCCCAGCGGTTGGGTGTATGTGAGATTCAACTACTGTTGTCTCCTTGGGCGCTGTCCAAAGAAGTCTTACATTATATATATATATATATATATATATATATATATATATATATATATATATATATATATATATATATAGTATTGAGTCATGAGTCATATGAGTATGATATGAGTTTGAGTATTGAGTCATAAAGTTTTTTAAAACTTATTTTCAGGCTGACTTTTCATTTGACCCACGTAAATTACAATTTCTGTTGACGTTTCCGGTTTGGCCTTCGTCGAATCGGCTCTCGTCTGAGAATCTTTATTTGCTCTAGTTCGTTGCCTGGTTTTGTGCGTATTTTTGTTTTCTTATTCGGCGGCGGGCATGGGCGGGAATTCTGTCCGTCATCTGGGGGCTGGACCCTCTCGGGTCGTTTACTTGTGTCGAAACTACGGAATGGAACCGAGGGTATCGAAATTGTTTTCTTGTTGTTGTTTAGTATTTCGAAAGAGAAGCGAACGGAGATATCGATTAAAGTTGTTTGTTTTAAAGAATTTTATAAAGATACATAGCATAGATGCTATGTTTTGAAAAATATTTGATGAAAAACTCACTTTCAAACTCAAAATCACTTTTTTATATGTCTCGACGCGCGTTTCGCTAACCATGTCGGCATCATCAGGAGACGATTTCATCTACTTTTAAAATTAAACTATGTTCTATTTATACGATAACCGTAATGAAGCATGTAAAAATCCTAAACTGTGAAATTACTAAGATTTTGTTCAAAATTTAAATGGTAAATCTCAAACCATAGCATTCCCGTATGAACTCGAGAACAATGACAGATTACCGTTTTCGGATAATTTAGAGCGTGAAAATAACAAAAATAGGTTGAGTTTTGATATTTTTAGAAAAAACACCACCACTTCGAGATACACTAACATTTCGAATCATAGCTTTCATAATATAAATTTAATGGTAGAAATATAAATCAGTTTTTCTTTAAGCAAAGGTAGTTGTAACAAGGAATTTAAATTAATTAGGGAAGTATCCAAAGTGAATGGTTATAATAATAAGTATATTGTAAATTATTGATTGATTTGTTCGTTCCTTTGTGATAGTTCTTTTTTAAATCGAATAAAACAATTTCTTACTTTGTTATCTATCACTTTTATTATTTTTTTAGTAGTGTAGCCCTAGCAGTGGCGACTCGTGCGGGAGGAAGTTGGGGCGCCGCCCCTCCAAACAATTTTTCAAGGCAAAACACGATATTATATTTCGGTTCAGTTTCTTTCCTTTAACTTATTTTAAGAAATTAAAATCTCAAATGTAAAAGAACGTCTGTCGACCCATCACACCAAATAAAATAAAAAATTTCATATAAAAATTTCATCCTCTGCCTACAATTTTTCATTGTTGGTCGGACGTTAACCTCCAGCGACCGTACACGACGTCATATTGTTACGTCGTTGGCGTTATATGTTTTGTTACTTGCCAGAATTCGGGGGTTTAACTGCTTTCTAAAACATGCAATTTGGACGGAGATGCCCGGCGACCGAGCGTATCGGTAATTAGTTTTACATATGCTACAGCTTTTAACGTAATCTCTAAGGCATTGAGAATATTAGTGACTATACCGATGACCCCAGACGAAGCCGATAGTTGCTTTTTAACTGTGAACTTAATTAAAACATATTTAAAATATTCAATAGGGGAAGATAGAGTGGTATGGTCGAACTAATTCCGGACTGTACTGAAAAAGTTATTACAAATTTATTTTGGGCAGAGACAGGCGAATGGAATGTCACTTTAAAAACTAGTAAACGGCGAGGGTCTATTCACCGACAAAAATGTGTACAATAACCCTTTTTTGTCATAATACTTTGATATCTTTTTGAAGTTATCGAACTTCTCGTGAACTTTTTTAAATTTTCTCTAATGATTTGCAGTTACAATAAAGTGTTTGAATGGTTTACTCTTCGGGAAATAGTACCACTTATTCATTTCTTTATCTGCGCAACAAGCAACAACCCATCCTCCAATGTTCTTGTAAGTAGTAACAATACAAAATTTTAATGTTTTCCTGGTTCACCTCCTGTATAGGGTGTCAATAACACGAAAACGAAAAAGGAGGAAGGGGAAAGCAAAAAAAAATCTTAAGCAGTACTATTTTCTTCTATACCCTCCCAATTTAAAAACCCACGAACCGCCACTGGAAATATACGCTCAAATTTTGCGAAAATATCGACATTATTAATCGAAACACCTGTTAATATTAACAAATTACTGATGACATTTCTTCATGATGCTCTGCCTAATTATCTAAACACGTGTGGAGATGTTTCAAACAGCAGATAAATTACAATTACAGAAAATACTGAATTCTTATCTGCACCACTATAAAATTATCAAGCATGATAATTAACGAAGTTTGATTAAAAGTGTATTGTAAATATTGTTGGAAAAATATTAAATCTATGTCGTAATAAACATATGTGCTAAATGTTCCTATTGAATTCGTGATCGTTAAAAAAATACACCTCTCTTATCTTATCAAATACGAGAAAATGATAAAAAGTACCTCTACAAAAGAATGAAACGTAAACTATTCTGAATTCGTAATTTTCAATGTCGACGAGAACGAGAAATATATAATGTCGAGTTAAAAAGTATCAGGACATGTTTTTTTTTTTAATAAATCACAATCATCATATCGAAAAAGTGTTTTCTGTCTTAGATTGGCAAGACTGGCATTTAGACAATATATAATATTTGTCTTTAAAACTAAAGCAAATACATCGTCTCAGAAAAGATCTTTTCACCAGTCCTTCCTTGCATTTATCTTTTCTGCCGTTTTAACAATTCTGTGACGAAGTTTGGCTAGATTTTGTATTAATTTTGAATACACTTTTTCTTTTATGCAGCCTCAATAAAAGAAATCAAGAGGGTTTAGGTTCGGAGAACGAGGAGGACACTCAGTTCAGGATACTCTCTGTTCAAATAATCCTGTACAGGACGAGCATAATACACTGGGCAACTATCTTGTTGAAACACTTCTCTGTAGATATTGAGTGGTACATCTTTTAACAAGGTCTGTAAATCGTTTTGCAGGAAATCCAAGTAGTTGGCGCCATTGAAAGTATTTTTATTATGGTATGAGTTTTTCGAAATATGGTTCCTTTGCAATAATATTTTTTTGTGGAAAGAAATGTGCCAATTAGGCTTTTGCGATGCGAAAAACTTTTTGAAAACTTGTTACAATTAATTATAATTGAATTAAAATGTATAAAATTTAAATAAAAATCACGTGGCTATGAACGCAGCCACGATTGGCTGCTATGTCAACGGCTTTTATTCGTATATATACTGTCAAAATTATTGTTGGTTAAGTGACAAATGGTTCATAAAGGCTAATTCTAATAATATACCTGCAGTGGATATTTTTATGGTCACAGATTTTCTGAAAAATGGCATTTGGTTCAATTCAGCTGAAGTTCGAGGTGCTAAAGCATCGATGTAAGTTTTTTAAAAAGTGATAATGTAAATGTAAATAAGAAACAAAATATTTCTATTAAATATAATTACACTATTTGTAGGGTGTCACGAGAGAGTTACGGTGAAAAGGCTATAGGTTTTGTTCAACTTACAGCACAACCAGCACATAAAGTTCGAAGTAAAGCTTATATAGTTACCTTGACTATTAATGAAAAATTAAGAAAAGTTCAAGACACTCAATTTCACGATTGTGCAGCTTCGGCAGATAATAAATATTCAAACAAAATATTTGTAATATTGGTTTTCAAAAATAATGAAGAATATTAAAAATTGAATAACTAAAAGATAGCCGGTCGCGTTGGTGCGGCGGTAAGAGCGCCTGCTTTGCCGAATCCGCGCTGGAGCGATAGCTGGTTCGATTCCAGCGCTCGGATGGTTTTTTTTCTTTCTTCTGTCCGTTTATCTTTCCTAAATGTTTGTGATTGTTTCTAGGCAAGAGTGTAAAATCCGACTACGAATTACCCCTCAGTCACGCCAGTTAGAGGCTGGGTAAGGCCCTCATGCCTTCTGAGAAGTGTTCTACTTTGGTCACTCGCCAGTCGGTAGATTTCCTGATTGACTTATGGGTAGGCACATAATCAAGGGTTTATAGCCCGAGGGGGGTGCTGGCCTGGGTTTGTCGGAAGCTGATGACCGTGGTTCGGAACCCACGTTAAGCTGTAGGTCCAGTCGCTAAATAGCCTAGTTGCTGATGCGCCTCTAACCCAAACACTTTACTTTTTTACTTTTACTAAATGATATTTTTTAGTTTTGTAATTATTTTTTTGAGCGAAAAAACAATGTAAAGCATAATTAGAAAAACAAAACACATACATACTGTTTAAATCTCTAATTTTATTTCAATAAAGAATACACTGTTAAATATACATAATAAAACTTCCCCCAACTAGCATAATATATTACAGTAGCTTATAATATGTAACCTACATTAATAATCAATTCAGAATAAAAACAATAACTATCCAAAATTATATACATATTTATTTGATTGCTTTCATTGAAGTTTGCAATCATTTTAAAATCACACCGATTCTTCAAACCACCACACTAAACTCTATTAACAATATTTTCAAAAAAAATCCACCCATACTACATTACTGTTTTAAAGTTTTCAGTATTTTTAAAATGATATCGATTTTTCGCCTTAGATGTTTTACAAACCACCACATTAGACTTGTTTTAATAATAATTGCAAATATAAATAAATGTGGCTACTAACTAATTCTAATGCATAACCAGCTAGAGATTTCCTAAATAAGAGAAGGCACCTAAACCTTTTTGTTTTTGAGTGAAATGAGTGGAAAACTTATAGTCGAAGTGTGGAACTCTCCTGTTAAGGTCTACCCACTAGAAAACCACTATGTACCACAACATATCCTGGAACCACTGAAGAATTTTCTAATCTATGTTTAAACATACCCTATGAAATAAATATGTAATAAATATGTGAAAAACACAAAATACTTTCAACTGTTTTGTTTTTATTTAGAATATACATATACCATTTTCTTTACTTTTTGTTTGGATAGTAGGTTTGCTTTTCTATTTTCTTTTTTTGCATACTCCTTCAGATGTTTGTTTTGATTCCATGGAAAACTACTTTACCAGTCCTTAATTTAACTAGTTAGTGTTCATCCAACTAATCACACAAGTTTCTGTACTCTTCGACCATCTACAAATTAGATTATCCTGTAAAAATTTCATAAATATAAGACTTTTCATATACGATTACCTTCCAAATCTGTAGTCGAATTTTGTTGTTGCCTGTTCTTGTCCAATTCTTGAATATTAATATTCCTCTCCTACAGAATTGACGATCCTGTAAGGCTTTTTTTATTGTTACTACCCTCGGTTGTGTTGCTACATGTAGATTATTTGCGGACACACAGGATTATTCCTTATACATTTGGCACGTTAATTTGTTATCCTTACATGAATTAAATAATATAAATAAAAGTTATACAATCGAATACAAAAAACAAAAGGAACTCTAATCTGATTTCATTCTGAACTTACCTTTGAGAGCCTCCATATATATGAGAATAACATCGAAAACAGAACCGAAAGCCTAGATAACAATTAAAGGCAACTATATTTTCAAATTATTCGCAAACGAACAAAAGCAGTCAAAGATATAGGTTAAACCTATAGAACAACGATTAAAGATCGATAAATTGTTTTACTAGAATACTATAACTTTTTATAATACTATAATTTACTATAATTTTTTTAGTATAATACTTTTTTTTTTAAGATAAAGTGTGAAAGTTAACTGACAATTTTTTAAACCAGGACTCAATGAACCTTTTTTTTTTACTAAATTAAGAACGTTCATTGTTTGATTTGTGACTGCGATTAATATCATGATGTTACCCGTTTCGGGCTTCAAAAAAAGTACCCTTAAATGCTCAGAGAACATGAGATCTCAGGCGACAAAAGAAAACATCACTCGGTACTTAAACATTTATTACCATCATGTAAACAGTATCGTGAAAGCCAAAAGAACATGAAAGAGATTCAGTTACAATTAATTGAATTATTCAATCAATAATTAAATTAACTAGGTTAGTAATATATGGGTAATTTAATAATGACGTTTTGTAGACAATAAACAGTAATGAATTTAATCTAATGTGACTAGTAGAATGATAACTTTTTTTTAGTCAGTCAGGTCCACGAAACTCCCCGATGAATATCGCACAGGCCACGTGAGGCGCAACGTTGGTCTGTCTACCCCTTACGGTTTCAAATATTCTGTGGGTCGCGAGGACTTTGAGGACTTGCGTGGAAAGAAGCCAAAGATTCACCCAGATCAACCACGTGGACAGGAAAAATATGAAAAGATGGAAATGATCTCCTACTAAAAGAACTAGACAGAGATTTTATTCATATCGTGAGAAATATTGTAATGAGGTTAAATTATTTTTACCCCTATCTGGGTTAAAAAGAATTATTCTTAGAATTATATAAAAATAATTACTTCTCTAATTAAGATGATCCAAAAATATACCTCGATATTCTTCGGGGGCAGCTCGCAGTGTGTTAGTAATAAAAATCCATCAAAGCTGATAAATAAACTCGGTACTATTCCCAAAATATTCCGAACTCCAAAACGGAATCTAATCAACGGAAATTTTACACTGGGTCAACGCCTATTGCTGCACAGTCGACTGCTCTCGAAGATAGTCGAAAAGAAAATCTGAAGGGAGGAGACCAAAAATGGTTCCATCGAAAAATAAAGCCCGCGAAGTAATTCAGAAGCTCTCCGATAGAGTACTGCCAATCAACCAAGGTACCAGCATCGGACTGACCATTCTAGGACTAAAATAAATATAAGCTAAAGAAACATGAAGAAACAAACAAACTAAAACAACAATAAAGTACGGCACTGTATCCCAACTCAATACGCAGTACCGGATCCACAAAATAACCACGGATATGGATACGGAAAGGATGAATAACTTAAATTCCAACATAATACAACTAAACCTGGTAAACAAATTGTAAACAGTTGGGATGACATTACAAAAAATAACTCTAAAAGTTGGGAAATTTGTGATCACAATACCTAAAGATATAACCTAAGTATTTCATGATATTTAATTCAATAAATTAATTATAAATTAATACATTATAATGTATTGTTTAGGTTTATTTATAAACCATCTTCAGAACACTCAACAATACATACGGCTCTCATAAACAATATAAATTTACATTAAAAAACTTAGTAACTATATGTTATTTTAAAATTAATTTTCTATGAATGCGTTTTTTATGAATTTTGAATTTTTCACTTTGTAATGTAATAAAAATTTTAGATTTTGAAAAATAACATAAAAAAGGAAGGAAATGATTTACATAAATAAAAAACAAATAATACTATTAACTTCAGAAACGAACAAAGAGTCAAATATTTCCAATGAGACCATTAATTTAATGAAAAAACGCCGGACAATGAATAATGCAGACAGTCCTTTTGGCAGGGTCGAGTACGTTGAGCTTTGCAAAATTATAAGAAAACATATTCGAGACGAAACGCGCCGATTCAACATGCAGCTTGTGTAAAAAAACTCTGGAAGAAAACAGGAAAATTAACAAAGTTAAGCAGAAGCTAAGAAAGAAAAGGACACGAATGTTTTCCTTAATGCGTGAGGATGGTACAATATGCAGGGAACGGACGGAAATGTTAGAGGTTGTCCGAAGATTTTATTCAAAGTTATATGAGGCCCAGAATCAAGCAAGAACATCAATGCCCGCTGAAGAAGAAGTGCCGGATATCCTGGTGGAAGAACCGACAAAGGCTATAGACTCGATGAAAAATGGCAAGGCTCCAGGAAAGGATAGTATAACTGTAGAGATCTTTAAAGCTGGTTGTCGGACTTTACATAAAACATTCTCAAAATTATATTCAAAATGTCTCAAACAACAAGAAGTACCCAGCTTATGGAAAAATGCAGAAGTGATTCTTTTACATAAGAAAGGAGCACGGGAAGATTTAAAGAACTACCGTCCAATAAGCCTCCTTGTTTTCACCAAGATTATATCCAAAAGAATACTAAAAAAACTTTATGACGCACAACCAAGGGAACAAGCAGGACTCACAAGTGGATTGAGTACAATGGATCACATCCAGGTCCTACAGCAGGTCATAGAAAGACACAATGAATACACTATGCCGCTGGGCTTGGCTTTTATCGATTATGAAAAAGCAGTTGATTCAATTTCAAAGCGGGCCATAATGGATGCATTGCTTAATCAAGGTGTAGAGAAAGCCTATGTAAATCTACTAGCATCGATATATGATGAAGCTACAGTGACAGTCTACCTTGAAGATCTTGAGGTTGGAATAAATGTTGAGCGGGGCGTACGGCAGGATATCGCCTCTTCTTTTCTCAGCCTGCTTGGAAGAAGTGTTCCGTAATCTGGATTGGGAACAGGATGGAATAAGGATTAATGGTGAATACTTAAGTCATCTTAAATTCCCAGATGATATCTTTCTTCTTTCACAAGAGCCAGATGAGCTGCAAAGACACGTACAACAACTGTAAAGGGCTATGGAACCATTTGGCTTGAAAATAAACCAGAAGAAGAGTCAGGTCATGTTCAATAAATTTGCTGAGGACAAAAGGATTTCCATTTTAGGAACGGATTTGGAAGGGTGGATCGAAAGTGAGTGACATCATTGGAAGAATAAAGCAATTGAAATGGAAGTGGGCAGGCCATGTAGCGAGGCGAAGGGACGAAAGATGGACCAGGGCGGTCCTGGACTGGATGCCACTTGATCGTAAACGTCCATAGAGAAGACCGAACACTATATATACATTCGCCGACGGGAAGTCGGCGAAAGCATGGGTTGTTGGCTGTGGATAGGGTCTCCCTATTCTTGATGGTATGGTATCTGCCGTTGCTCTGAAGAGTCTGAACCTCGAGAGACGAAACATATGTCATCCAGTTGAAGGGATAGGTGGGGCTCCTTCCCGGTTAAGCAACCAACAAAAATGTTCATATATATATATATATATATATATATATATATATATATATATATATATATATATATATATATATATATATATATATATATATATATATATATATCATTGCTATTTCTTCTTGTCCATAAATTATATTTCCAATCCAGAACGAGATTATAACTATATTAACTAATATATAATAACATTATATGAGCATATAATAACACTATAACTATATTTTTACATATAGTTCTTCATTAACGAACGTCGGCGTTGATATTTCCCATTTTTAGCTGTACGATACTTTCAAATTCGACCGTTATATGACAATAGGCAGCGAAGGTTATTACATTCGATAAAAATAACTAGTCAATTGAATAGAGATGATGATGATAAATTAATGAACCTGTCAGATATGCAATGTTTACTAAATATAAACGAACGAATGATTAAAACGTTGATTTTGTTTTGATATCGGAGGGTGGATTTAATGGCATTTGTTTTGTCGGGAAAATAAAAGGTCAAGGTAGATGTTCGAATAAATGGTTTATATAGAAAAAAGAACTGTGTTAATTGTTCAATCGTTACATTGTTGATAATTAACATGAAATAATGGCGTTTGACGTGGTAGGTATATATATATATATATATATATATATATATATATATATATATATATATATATATATATATATATATATATATGAGCAATGGTTAGTTGCTTGACCGGAAGGAAGCCTCACCCATCCCTTACATTGGAGGGCACATGTTTCGTGTGTTGTAAGGAATGTCATCTGTCAATGTAAGGGATGGGTGGGGTTTCCTTCCGATCAAGCAACTAATCATTGCTGATTATGGCCGAGTCGCAGGTTGTTGTGCATTCCACATGAGGTTGTGGAACCCAACGCATAACTCCTGACGACAGTTGTCTCGTTAGACGCAGTCCAAAGAAGTCAAAAAACTCCATATATATATATATATATATATATATATATATATATATATATATATATATATATATATATATATATATATATATATATACATTCGGTTAAAAAAATACCGGAATTGATCATTTCAAAAGCCCGCCTAAAGGGACCGTACGAAAATAAAACCAACCCTTACAGAAGAGTTTGATAAACAACCAGCAAGAATTGAAACAAAAAATTATTAGAACAGCCTCAAAGTTGGTCCCTTTACAAAAACGTAGAAAACATCAACGTAAAAAGCATTCAAAGAGTGGAACAGTCAAAAAACAGCAATAAATTATAACATCTTTTTGGAAGTAAGAAAAGAAACATCGAAGCTAATTAGACAAACTAAAAGGAAATATGAAAACAATCAACTTAATGAAATAGAAAAAGATTTTCAAAAAAACAACACTCGAAACTTTTACAAAACATTTAAAACTAAATGTTTAGTCTATCAACAGCAAAGTCATTGCTTCCAAAAGGAAAACGGACAATTAGCTCTAAATAACCAAGACAATTGCAAAGAACTTGCGAAATAATTTGAACAACTACTAAACTGTCCTGAGCCCTTAAACAAATTACCAACAAAAAACCCAGATTCATTACCACCGAATGAAGATGAAATAATCACGCAAATCAAGCGACTTAAAAATAACAAAGCTTCTGATGAAGATGGTATCAGTGGTGAAGTTTTGAAATCCGCTGGTCCAGGTACAATCAAGGAAATAACCAAAATTCTACAAGAAGTTTGGCGAACCGAACGGATTCCAGAAGAAATATATATATATATATATATATATATACGAGGGTCGATCCAAAAGTAAGTTTCCCTTCATTTTTTCAAATAGACAACTATGTTTATTTTCATTAAAATTTACATCGTCGGAAAGATGAAACTTTCCTCTATTTTTCGACATAATCGCCATTTCGATCAACACATTTTTGTAGACGGTGCTCCAACTTTTGTATGCCCATGTCGTACACCTCCGCCGCCAAACCCTTAAGAAAGCGCTGCACCTCTTGTTTCACTTCCTCGTCGTTCCGGAAGCGTTTGCCACTCAGGTGTTCTTTTAACTTGGGGAACAAGTGATAGTCGCTGGGCGCGAGGTCCGGACTGTAAGGTGGGTGGGGCATGACAGTCCATCCAAACTGCTCCAAAAGTTCCTGGGTTTTGCGGGAAGTGTGAGGTCGGGCGTTATCGTGAAGCAGCGTTACACCTGTTGTCAGGCGTCCTCTCCTGCGGTTCTGGATAGCACGCCTGAGTTTAGTGAGTGTCTCACAATACCTGTCCGAGTTTATTGTTGTCCCGGGTGTCAGGAACTCGATCAGCAGTATCCCCTTGCGATCCCAAAAGACAGTGGCCATGATTTTGCCAGCAGAAGGAGTTTGCTTGAACTTCTTTGTGACTGGTGACCCTGAGTGACGCCACTGTTTAGACTTTTCTTTGGTTTCGGGGGTGAAATGAAAAACCCACGTTTCGTCACCGGTCACGATGGAGTCCAAAAATTCTTCCTTATCGTCTTGACACTTTTGAAGAAACTGTCGAGCACAATCGAGGCGTTTCTCCTTGTGTTCTGCTGTCAGCATGCGCGGTACCCATCGAGCGCAACACTTGTGATACCCCAACTTTTCAGTCAAAATTCTTTCCACTGTACCGTAAGAACTCCCAGGAATCCTATCAACGAGTTCACGGATGGTGATTCTCCGGTTTTGAAGCATTTCGCGTTCGATCTTCTCGACAATCGACTCCGAAACTGCAGGTCTTCCACTCCGCTCTTCGTCGTGAACCTCCTTCCGTCCGTCACTAAATTCCCTGCACCAATGTCGGACCATTTGAACGGACATACACTTGTCGCCGTAAACTTGTGTCAACTTTCGATGAATTTCCACAGGTGGAATTCCTGTCGCATGCAAAAACCGAATAACCGATCGAATTTCGCACCTGGCGGGATCAACAATAAGAGGCTCCATCGCGAACGGCTGCTGAGCCAAGACTGAGCGGCGTAGCGCAGCGCTCGCGGGCGGAAAAGGGAGTGGGGGATCTGCCGTGCACAGCGGTGTTGTCGAATTTCGCCTAGCAGCTTCCAACGCTGCTGCAGCTCTTTGGGAAACTTACTTTTGGATCAACCCTCGTATATATATATATATATATATATATATATATATATATATATATATATATATATATATATATATATATATATATACATATATATACATTCTCCTCTTTGTGGATCAGACCTTGGCGTGGTAAAGGGGCTTCCGTAAGTCAATGAAGCTTTGAGCTATGCCGTCTGGGGCGTATGCTCCTGAAAGGGTAGCCCATGGCGGACAGGTCAAAGCAGAGCCTTCAGACTAACTTGATCCAAAATTATGTGTACAAAATCCTTATGGGTGATTTTAATGCTAGAATTGGAAAAGCTAGAACTAGTGAAACTGCAATTGGCCCATATGGAAATGGCGAGCGGGACAATGGAGATGACAAATTGATTGATTTTGCTGAAGGACAATAATTGTAAATTTGAACTCGTTGAGAGATTGAATCATGCTTTTTCTGATGATGCTAACACTGTTAGAGAAGTTTAAAAAAGTGATTTGGAGTTTAGTGGTAAATCTTTTCGAGTTAACAAACATACAAATTTACTAATGATCTTCACATCCGTCAATTAAGCAATCTTTCGGCCATAACTATCAAGCGATAAAAAAGATCGCGCGCGAAATTAATTTCCGGCCACGTAAAATTGCCGACGAACCCGAAAACGTTCTTGTAACTCAGTTTCTAAACATCACCAAACCACCATCAGCCTCACCCCTCTCCGCGTCACCTCTTTTCGTTGGATCGTCGAGACCGCCAACGATAAATCCACGTTCGGTCCGATCCACAGGCCTCCGCTCCCCTCACCACCAATTTCCCCCTACCGGCCCCCTACAGTCCATCTCCCACCTCGGGTCCCGTCGGAACAGTTAGCAGGCATTGACCGCCGCGGCGGTAGAGGGTGGGGAGAGGGGGCTTACTGTGTCGCGCGCGACGTACCGGCGGCCGAAATGGAATTCTTTCCGAAGCCCAAGCGATACCGTTCCGAAAGGCGGCAGATGGCAGCGTTGCCACTTGTCGCCGGCCTATAACTTTTCTAGGTATTGGTCATAATTCTTTTTTGTGTGTTAGTAAATATATATAAATATATTTAATTATTATATTTATATAGATATATTTATATTTATATAGATATATTTATATTTATATATATATATATATATTTATATATATTTATATATATATATATATATATATATATATATATATATATATATATATATATATAAATATATATATATATATATATATATATATATATATATATATATATATATATATATATATATATATATATATATATATATATATATATATATATATATATATATATATATATATATATATATATATATATATATATATATATATAACAAAAAATTATTAAAACAGCCTTAAAGTTGGTCCCTTTACAAAAACGTAGAAAACATCCGTGGTGGGATGAAGTTTGTGAGCAAGCAGTATTAAGCCGAAGTGAAGCATTCAAAGATTGGAACAGTCAAAAAACAGCAATAAACTATAACATCTTTTTGGAAGTAAGAAAAGAAACATCGAAGCTAATTAGACAAACTAAAAGAAAATATGAAAACAATCAACTTAATGAAATAGAAAAAGATTTCCAAAAACATAACACTCGAAACTTTTACAAAACATTTAAAACTAAATTAACAGGCTATCAACCGCAAAGTCTTTGCTTCCAAAAGGAAAACGGACAATTGGCTTTAAATATCCAAGATAATTGCAAAGAACTTGCGAAATATTTTGAACAAATACTAAACTGTCCTGAGCCCTTAAACAAATTAGCAACACTAAAGCCTAAACAAACAAACCCAGATTCATTACCACCGAAAGAAGATGAAATAATTAGGCAAATCAAGCAGCTTAAAAATAACAAAGCTTCTGGTGAAGATGGAATCACTGCGGAACTTTTGAAATCCGCTGGTCCAGGTACAATCAGGGAAATAACCAAAATTCTACAAGAAGTTTGGCGAACCGAACGGATTCCGGAAGATTGGAAAGATGCTCTAATCCATCCACTACATAAGAAAGGAGATAGAACGGATGTAAACAACTATAGAGGGATATCTCTTCTCCCAGTTTGTTACAAGATTCTATCTCAATGTCTACTAGATAGAGCACAGGGACAGTTAGAACCTAACATTGGTGAATATCAAGTAGGTTTTCGACCGGGCAGATCCTGCCCTGAACAGATCCTGAATCTGAAGTTGATTCTAAGACATCAAAAACTGTACAATAAAAATCTCGTCTGTACATTTGTGGATTTCCAAAAAGCATATGATTCTATTGACCGCGAATCTTTATTTCGAATCTTGAAAGAACAAGGACTAGATTTGAAAACGCTGGCAATTATTAAAGCAACGTTAACTAACACAAGGTCAAAAGTTAAATTCATGGGTGAGATCTCAGAGCCATTCGAAATTAAAACTGGAGTGAGACAAGGGGATGGACTCTCGCCACTCTTATTTAACTGTGTTCTAGAAAAAGTAATACAGGAGTGGCGTGAAAAAAAGTCGGCCCTGAATATTGACCAGCCCATTAAACTGGGGAGAACCAACATCAAAATTGATTGTCTGGCATTTGATGATGATCTAGCAATTTTAGCTCAAGATGTATTAACGGCACAGAAACAGATTGAAATCCTAAAAGAAACAGCAGAAAATGTAGGACTCCAAATTTCCTTTGAAAAGACACAATACATGACCTGCAACAGACTAAGAACGCCATTTCTAAAAACAAAATATGGTAACATCAGACGAGTCTCTCAATTCAAATATTTGGGTGAAATAATCATGGAAAATGGGTTGGAAAAAGCGGCCAATAAGGGTAGTCAAAAAATGGAAACGGCATTGAGACTTACACAAAACATTTACAACAAAAAATGCCTATCTAAAAACACAAAACTGAGACATTACAACACAGTTATTAAGCCAGAATGTCTATATGCTGCAGAAATGCTCATTTTGAATAGAAAGAGGGACATCGAGGACATTGAAAAGAAGGAAAGAAAAATTATAAGAAAAATCCTAGGTCCCAAACAAATAAATAGCACAACATACCGATTTCGAGAAAACCAAGAAATCAAACAATACACAGATATACATAGCGATATGAGAAAAAGAAGACTTAAGTTTTACGGACACATAAAACGGATGAATCCGAGTAGGTTAACTAGATAAATAGTCGAATTTTATGAAAGTAGGAGTAAAGCTAAAGTAGAAATAATTAAATGGATTGCTGCAATTAAAGAGGACCTAAGATCAGCAAATATTACACAAAGTGAAATTCAGGATAGAGGCTGTTTCAGACACAAGGTTAACGTTTGGAAGGTTGGTCAGAGAGAAAAATGTAGGAAAACCGGAACAACTTGGTCTGACGAAAGGAAACAAGCTCATAGCGAAAGAATGAAATCATTATGGGCACAAAGGAAGGCTAACAAAAACAAACGCCTCTAATTGTACTTCGCGTGGTCCACCAGGGCCCATACGTGAATAATAATAATATATATATATATATATATATATATATATATATATATATATATATATATATATATATATATATATACATATACATACATACATATACATACATACATATACATAGATATATATATATATATATATATATATATATATATATATATATATATATATATATATATATATATATATATATATATATATATATATATATATATATATATATATATATATATATATATATATATATATATATATATATATATATATATATATATATATATATATATATATATATATATATATATATATATATATATATATATATATATATATATATATATATATATAGATATATACATAGATATATCCAGAAAGTCCTGCGCATGGATCAGGGAACAAACAAAAGTCTGTGACATCATTGGAACAGTAAAACAGTTGAAATGGAGATGGGCAGGCCATATAGCGAGGCGATGGGACGACAGATGGACCAAGGCAATCCTGAAGTGGATACCGCTTGATCGCAAACGTCCGCGAAGAAGACCGAAAGCACGATGGACTGATGACATCGTTAAGTATATTGGACCCGAGTGGCAGAGGAAAGCCCAGGACCGTGAAGGTTGGAAGCATGCTGAAGAGGCCTTCATCCTGCAGTGGATCTATACGGGCTGATGATGATGATGATGATGATGATGATGATGATATATATATATATATATATATATATATATATATATATATATATATATATATATATATATATATATATATATATATATATATATATATATATATATATATATATATATATATATATATATATATATATATATATATATATATATATATATGAAAAAGAGTCAGGTTATGTTCAATAACTTCGCTCAGGACAGAAGAATTTCAGTTTTAGGAAGGGATTTAGAGATTGTGGACAGCTTTGTATATCTTGGGCAGAGGATTTCCATGGAGGGGAATACCGCCCGGGAGGTGGAACGGCGTGTTAAATGTGGCTGGCAGGCATTTGGTAGGCTCAACATAGTGTTTAAGAGCAGACTCCCACTTTGCCTGAAAAGAAAAGTATTCGATCAGTGCATTCTACCCGTTATGACATACGGAAGTGAAATCAATTCAAAAACTTCGGGTGGCACAGAGGGGAATGGAAAGATGTATGCTTGGCATTACAAGACGAGACAGAAAGTCCTGCGCATGGATCAGGGAACAAACAAAAGTCTGTGACATCATTGGAAGGGTAAAACAGTTGAAATGGAGATGGGCAGGCCATATAGCGAGGCGGTGGGACGACAGATGGACCAAGGCAATCCTGGAGTGGATACCGCTTCATCGCAAACGTCCGCGAAGAAGACCGAAAGCACGATGGATTGATGACATCGTTAAGTATATTGGACCCGAGTGGCAGAGGAAAGCCCAGGACCGTGAAGGTTGGAAGCATGCTGAAGAGGCCTTCATCCTGCAGTTGATCGATACGGGCTGATGATGATGATGATGATATATATATATATATATATATATATATATATATATATATATATATATATATATATATATATATATATATATATATATATTCGTGACCGTTTAATATTATTATAATTTTTTGATTTATTTTCTTCGGTCAGTTTTATTAAAGCAAGTTTTAATTTTTTTATTGTTTTGTTAACGTTGCGGTTCAATAACTAATTTATTAGCTAGTTAATTTCAGAAATGATATAGATAATTTAAGTTATATTTAGATATTGGTAGGGTTTTAGATATAAATTTGTGTTTTTTTTATAAAAATAAGGTTTGTTGTAGAATTGTTCTGAGGATGGTTCGTTATTGAACCGAAACGTTAACAAAACAATAAAAAAAAACCTTATTAACTGACGGAAAGTCCCAATAAATAAAAAAATAGTTATTATATATATATATATATATATATATATATATATATATATATATATATATATATATATATATATATATATATGGTGTTCTCCCTGTTCTCATAAATATTTTGGAAGAATTTTTCCAACTGAACTATGGTGCACGTATCAATAAGTGTAGTCATTTAACATAAAAAATTCAAACTAAAAATTACACGATATCATACCAGTGATATATTTATTTTATTTTTTTTTCAGAAGCACGTTGTAAGTGGAACAACAATCAAGCCAGTATTATTGTGATAGTTCGTGTGGAACATTAATGTAGTAGCAAGAAATCTTTTCAAGTTTCATCAAATGTTCGTAAGTAATGCTTTCAGAGTATTCAGTATCTTTGCTTCCTCTCTCTAGCTACTAATTTTTCAACCATCCTATATAAGGTGTCCAATATTGCTGTTCATTTTTGTAGGAATAATTAATAGAAGATGATTTAAGATCTAATAATTTTATTATTACTCACGTATGGACTCTGGCGGACCACGCGAATTACAACTAGAGGCGTTTGTTGTTGTGAGCCTTCCTTTGAGCCCATACTGATTTAAGTATTTCGCTATTTGGTGTCTGAAACAGTTTCTATCATAAATTACACTTTGTGTAATATTTGCTGATCTTAGGTCCTCTTTAATTGCAGCAATCCATTTAATTATTTCTACTTTAGCTCTACTCCTCTTTTCATAAAATTCGACTATTTTTCTAGTTAGCCTACTCGGATTGTTCTGTTTTATGTGTCCGTAAAACTTAAGTCTTCTTTTTCTCATATCGCTATGTATATCTGTATATTGTTTGATTTTTTGGTTTTCTCGAAGTTGGTATGTTGTGCTATTTATTTATTTGGGGCCTGAGATTTTTCTTTTTTTTCTTTTCAATCTCCTCAATGTCTTTATTTCTACTCAAAATTAGCGTTTCTGCGCCATATAGACATTCTGACTTAGTAACAGTGTTGTAATGTCTCAGTTTTGTGTTTTTAGATATGCATTATTTGTTGCAAATATTTTGTGTAAGTCTCAATACAGTTTCCATTTTTTGACTACTATCTACCCTTATTGGCCGGTTTTCCAACCCGTTTTCCATGATCATTTCACCCAAATATTTAAATTGAGAGACTCGATTGAGAGAGAATAGAGAGACTATATTTTGTTTTTAGAAATGGTATTCTTAGTTTGTTGCAGGTCATGTATTGTGTCTTTTCAAAGGACATTTGTAGTCCTACCTTTTCTGCTGTTTCTTTTAGGATTTCAATCTGTTTTTGTGCTGTTAATATATGTTGTACTAAAATTGCTAGATCATCAGCAAACGTCGGACAATCTATTTTGATACTGGTTCTCCCTAGTTTAATGGACTTGTCAATATAATTCAAGACCGATGTTTTTTTCACGCCATTCTTGTGTTACTCTTTCTAGAACACAGTTAAATAAGAGTGGCGAGAGTTCATCCCCTTGTCCCACTCCAGTTTTAATTTCGAAGGGCTCTGAGAGGTCACCCATGAATTTAACTTTTGACCTTGTGTTAGTTAACGTTGCTTTAATAATTGCCAGCGTTTTCAGATCTAGTCCTTGTTCTTTCAAGATTTCGAATAAAGATTCGCGGTCAAGAGAATCATATGCTTTTTTGAAATCCACAAATGTACAGACGATATTTTTATTGTATAGTTTTTAATGTCTTAGGATTAACTTTAAATTCAGGATCTGTTCAGAGCAGGATCTGCCCGGTCGAAAACCTGCTTGATATTCACCAATTTTAGGTTCTAACTGTCCTTGTGCTCTGTCTAGTAGACATTGAGATATAATTTTGTAATAAACTGGGAGAAGAGATATCCCTCTGCAGTTGTGTACATCCGTCTCCTTTCTCCTTATCCTCCTCCTATCTCCTTTCTTATGTAGTAGATGGATTAGAGCATCTTTCCAATCTTCCGGAATCCGTTCGGTTCGCCAAACTTCTTGTAGAATTTTTGTTATTTCCTTGAGTGTATCTGGACTAGCGAACTTCAAAAGTTCAGCAGGGATTTCATCTTTACCAGAAGCTTTGTTATTTTTAAATCGCTTAATTTTACTAATTATTTCATCTTCATTCGGTGGTAATGAATCTGAGTTTGTTTGTTTAGGGTTTAGTGATTGTAATCTGTTTAAGGGTTCAGGACAGTTTAGTAGTTGTTAAAATATTTGGCAAGTTCTTTGCAATTGTCTTGGTTATTTAGAGCTAATTGTTTTTTTTCCTTTTGGAAGCAAAGACTTTGCGGTTGATAGCCTGTTAATTTAATTTTAAATGCTTTGTAAAAGTTTCGGGTGTTATTTTTTTGGAAATCTTTTTCTGTTTCATTAAGTTGATTGTTTTCATATTTTCTTTTAGTTTGTTTAATTAGCTTCGATGTTTCTTTTCTTACTTCCAGAATGATGTTATAGTTTATTTCTGCTTTTTGACTGTTCCACTCTTTGAATACTTTATTTCGGGTTAATACTGCTTGGTCGCAAACTTCATCCAACCAACTTTAAAGCTGTTTTAGTCCATTTATGAGTGGGAAAACTGCCGACCGTTTTTCTGAACTTTCTTTCTTTCCCTAGTTGGGCATTGAAATCACTTTATTTTAAGTTATTGGCAGCTGTCCATTAATATCTAATAGAACTTTCAGGATCCACCACTTGTGACCCGTCCAGTACCTTAGGCGAGGTATACTGGAATTATTATAACATTATAGTACGTGCAGTGTTTGGACAACAATAATACTGTCTACTTCGTTTCCGTGCGCATTGAAATGGGTTTTCTCTAACCGACTTACGCAATCGTTCAATATTGTTTGCACCTCTGCTTGACCTCTAGTGCCTCGTTTATGTCATGTCAATTATACTTGGCCCTATGAAGACGACGAGTGAATAATAAGTGAGTTGTAGTTTTAATAATACGCGCGAACCCAGAAAGCGCGTTGTTGTTCAGTGAAACGCTCCATGGCAACTAATTTTCCCTGAACCAAGATTCTGCGGCACGTAGAAACAGCAAGTAATTAAATATGAACTACATTTCAGGACACCTGGTATAATAGTTAACAAAATATAAAGGATCATGCAGTTAGAGTAGTACAACTTCATCAAGACAACACTATGAGTGACATTTACATTTGAAACAGTGTTCGCGCTATCACATTTCAAAGTTTCGACGCTCTTATTCGATAGAAATCTTTATTTGTACAGTGTGCTAGCCTGTAACTTTCGGAGGCCTTGAACGATTTTTTTTCTTTCATCTGTTATCGCGGAAAACGTGTGGCCGTGTCGATGGGGTTTCGGGTTCGACGTTTTAACACGGTTTAATTTCGACATTATCCGGTTAATTCGCGAATCGCTTTCGAACGCTGCGATCTAAGCGTGCCTTGTAGCCGGAACTGGGTTAGAAAGGAGAAACACCGACTATTTCGATTGCCGTTAGTTTTTCCGTAGTGTTTCATTGTTGTTATTTGAAATTCAAACTGTCAAATTGCACTGAATAAATAGCCTGCTTTCAATTATTTTGTCGGAATCTTCGGTGTCTACTATTTACCACTATACACCAAATCGTTTTTTTTTAAATTATCTCCCGATGATGACGTGATTTGGTGTTTAGTGGTAAAACTCTATGAAACCGAAATTTGCCCATAGATGGCCCTAGCTGTCAATATAGTTACCCTCAAACCGTGTCAGTGGCGCATCAACAGCGTAGTTTATAATAGCGGTGAACATGGCGAATTTTGTGCCTGGAAACTACGATTTACGGACAACATTGATTTTCTGTTATCATTTCAAGAAAACTGTTGCCACCCCCATCCCACACAGCAAAAGTGGTGAAGGAAACGATTGATGCTTTTAGTTGGGAAATAATTTTGCTTGCTTGCTTGCTTGCTTTCATAGTCACCTGATTTTTTTGTAATTTTATTAATTTTAATTAATTTATACTTAATTCCTAACATTTTTTTTTAGTTTTTTGTATCGATTATCAATATTTTTTATGATAAAGTTTTAAAATAAATTTAAAAAATCGATAATTATCTTTTATTCAAAAACCCATTTCAAAGAACAAGGACTGGAGAATATGTATACAACATAAACCACACAACTCATTTGAAACAATCAACGTTTTGAAGAACATTTTCCCGACTCGTTTAATTAATCCAAATGGAGATTTATTGTCGTCATCTAAATCTCCTGATTTGATACCTCTGGATTATTTTTACTGACATTTTAATTAAAAGGTTTACATAAATAAGCTCCAAGTTATACAGCAGCTGAAGCACCACATCCACGCTGATATCGCTTCACGAATACCAGATATGTTATGAAGAGTTATGGGAAATGTGTTAAAAAGGTCATAAAGATGCATTGTGGCTAATCGCTCACATTTGATTAACGTTAGCTAATATTTTTATTAACGAATCGATGACCAGTAATTGTTTCATGAGTTTTCAGCAGTTTGTAAAACACAACTCCCCTACTATCCCACCAAATGCACAGCAAAGTGCAGTTCTTTTCACGCATATTGCGCACTGGTTCTGATGTTGAAGGCTGGCCTCGATCTATCCATGATTTTTTACGCTTTGGGTTATCAAAATAGATCCACTTTTCATCACCTGTCTCAACTCGATGTAATAAAAACCTTTTCTGTCTGGCAAGCAAAAGTTCACGTGTGGTTTTTCGCCTTTCAATGTCTCTCACCTTCAATTCATCTGGAAATCCATTTTCCTTCGTTCTGGATCTTTCCCAATTTGCGTAAACGTTCGAAAATGGTGAATTGGGCAGTATTGTATGCTTCCGTCAATTGTTTCAACTTATGAGTTAATTCTTCATTCAATAATGCTTGCCAATCTGGATCTTCAAACTGTTTCGGTTGCCCTGGACGCTCCTTGTCTTTTATATAAAAATCACCACTTTTACAGCGTTTGAACCGCCATTCACACTTTTTTTTGTGTTAAAGAATATTCCCCGCAAATTTATTTTATTAAATTTCCCCGCAAAAAGTCTTTCTGGTATACACGGTGTCCGCTAATTAATGGTACACAGCAAAACTACAGATTTTTTTAGTAAAAATAATGCTATTTAACCAAATTTACATTAGTCGAAAAGTTACTAGTAACCAAAGTAGAGAGTGTTAAATTTATAATTTTATTTTAAATTTTCGTCAATAAATTTCTTAAAAAGAATAGGCGAGAAAAGAAATCTGCAGTTTTGCTGTGTACCATTAATTAGCGGATACTCTGTATAATTCGACATATTCAAAGCTACGAAAAACTGTGTTTTTTGCACAATGACAAAGGTCTCCAAACTACGGCCCGCGACAGCTAATGGCTTATTGTTGTTATTGTTGCTGTAATAAGTTGGATAAATAAGCAGAAACTCGATTTTATTTAGTTGATGTGTAAAACTTAATGACAAGTGTAATACGGAGAAAATTTAACTTAAGCATAATAACTAACAAATAATTGAAATTAATCCCACTAAATTATAAACTAGTGAACATCCCACAGTTTTACCCTCGGTAGTTATCTTGGGGTAAAGAGTATCGTATATGTACGCGTCGTGAATACTATCAATATCGCGCCGTGAATACTATCAATATCAAGTTCTTCATACACTTAGTAGCTTTTATCTACTTCTCGAATAAAAATCAACACCAGCAGTATCGGACACATCCGTTGACTCATCCAAGGCCAGAGAAAATCATCAAGATGTCAGTTTTTCTCAGACAGTTGAGATGATGTATTTTCTGCGATGTCCTGTACCCTCCGAGCGACGGCGTTTGCTGACAAACTGACAGGTTTAAATAAATTTTCCTTTTCGGAGCACATTTCTTCAGCTACTGCAATTACGCATTCTTTGATCGTTTCTCCATCGGTGAATAGTTTTTCACGTTTTGCGATTTCAAGAGCCGCACGAGCTGCAGCCTCTTGTTCGGTATTGACTTTCGTAAACAAAGATTGCTGCGATTTCAATCCACGGTTCAAAGCTTTTTCTACGCGCAAACGTCCTGTATATTTTGAGTTATTTTGAAAATGTTTCGTTTCATAATGAGGTTTAATGACATGTCCTTTGAGAACAGTTATGGTTTCATTGCAAATCAAACATGGCGCCTTATTGCTGGACTCGATCAGGAAATATTGAAAGTTGCATTGATCTGCAGTTACCGTCTATTTTTCGCTTCTTTTCCATATTAGTTAATGACACTAAAACAAGTCAAATTAAAATACTGTTACGTATGGGCGTTGGTCAGTTTGAAGATGTCTTTTTAAACGGGGTTACGCACTACTTTATTTCACAACAGACACTTTCGCTTTCTTCGCATTCCCTAGGCAGACTGGCTTGCGGTCGCGCCGCTTGCCTTGTTATACTCCAATTACTGCCATCTCGAAGTGAGTGGAATACACCAGAACTTTCTCGAACCAACGAGATTATTCACAAATGTTTAATTGTCACTGTGCTTTCGAAAGTACTACTTGCGCCATCTGTTAGCGATAGAAGGTACTACCACTACCTATTTCCACTTTTGACCACCAGATTTCTTCAAGTGTCACGGTCATTACAATACACAATAGTAATTGAACTAGCGAATGGTCGTTTAGGACGAACTTATTTATCAGATCTACTCCTGATTAATAGAACTTATTAATCAGGAGTAGTGGAGTAATCAATATGGCGCTAAGGCTGGAAAGTTTGGTGACTTCTGGTATTACTACCGCCATCCATTGGCGTTAATCTACGCCATCTATTGTATTATTAATGCCATCTATTAGCAAAATTGACATTATTAACAGTTTTCAAAAATTAGTTAACACGAAATAGACAATTTAGAAAAAAAAATTCTTTTAAAAGTTATTAACAATTTAAGTGGCAGTGTGACACTTTTTTTTTATTAGGGTTTTTGGCCACGATCTAAAACTCAAAAAATATCAAAGATATCTGTTCTTATGTAAATAAAGAATCACTGGGTAAAAAAAAACCAAATGGAGACAAATTTCTCAGTGATTTTTTTTGTAATAAATTTGCCTAACGAACAAAATTTTAAAAATATAAAAATGTTCTAAAAAAATATACAAACTTTTAACGTTAACATTTCGGGAAGTATTCTCCTCCCGTTTTCAAAACGAACCTAAAAATAAAGAATATTAATTTCTATAAATTATGAAAAGATAAATTTATATTTTTTGTGTATGACAGTGATACTTACATTGATAATTAGTTTTTAATGACAGTGGCTTACTACCAAAACAATATATATAGGTGAGGTTTACCATAAGATTGTAATTGTTTATTGAAATTCTTAAATGTTTTTAATTGTATTCTTTAGAATCGGGAACCATATTGAATTTAAATCTACCGAAGGCATAGCAATACATTTATTTTTATTTAAATTAATTATAGCGGTTTCTTTTAATCTTCTGTATTTTGTTACCGATTATTTTAATACCTTTTTGGAATTATTCCAATTGATTTTATGACCCGATTCCCATGCGTGTTGACAAATTCTAGCTTTATTAAAATCGCCCTTTCTAAGAAGGTTTTTATGCTCTTTTATTCTAACATCTAACGGTTTAGACGTCTCACCTATATAGAATTTGCTACATTCGCAGGGAATTTTATAAACCACATTTTTTATATTTTGTTGTGTGTTGTTTGGTTTAGTTTTTATTAATAGAGATCTAAGAGTATTTTTTGTTTTAAATGTCGTTCTTATGTTGTATTTATTTCCTACTCTTTTAATTGTGTCAGAAATACCGCGGATATAAGGAATTGTGAGGTTAATTGTTTGAGAGTTATTGTTATTGTTATTAATAAATTGCCTGTTTTGTCTGGTATCAAAAGTTTTAAACGATTTGTCTATAAAAATTTTTTGGGTAATTGTTTTTTATTAAGTTTTTTTTATGTGATTTGTTTCTTTTTGTAGTGTATCAATTTTTGCTCTGTCATATAAACTTTTAATTAATCCTATTTTGACCGATTTTGAGTGATTGGAAAAGAAATTGAGATACATATCTGTGTTTGTCGGTTTTCTGTAAACTGTAGTTTTTAATGTGTTGTTTTGTTTTAATATTAAAGTGTTGATGAATGGCAATTTATTCTCCTTCTCTTGTGTCATGTTTTAATCTTTTTCTAACTATTAAAAGTGATTAATCAACTGGTACATTAGTAAATAAACTCACCACGTCAAGACTAACCATTAAATTTTGGGTTATAATTTTAATGTTCGAAATTTTATCTAAAAAATCTCAAGTATTTTTAATATATGAATTTGTTCTACTCGAAAGTGGATTTAAAGATTTAATAAAAATTTTGCTAGTTTATAACATGGGGAATCTATACTACTAACTATATGGCGAAGTGGTATATTATTTTTGTGTATCTTTGGTAGACCATAGAAATGAGGTGGTTTACTATAATGTGGTATAAGTTGTGATCTTTCTAGATCTGTAAATTCACGTTTCTGTTTATATAATGTATTGTAAATTTGTCTCTCTATTTTTAATGTTGGATATGTATGTATTTTAGTGTAATTTCCCTCATCAATTAAAATTTTAATTTTGTTAATCTCTTCTGTAGTGTCCAGAATAACTGTGGCGTTACGTTTGTCTGATGGCAATATTTTAATATATGTGTTTTTTTAAATTTATCTATAGCTAACCTTTCCTCATGGTATAAATTTGATTTAATTTTAAATTGTTTTTCTAAGATAAGTTTTAATCTGATCCTGTATTCATTTGCACTTTCCAAAGGTAATTTTTGAGCAACAGACTCTACTGCCGAAATAAGGTTTAATTTAGGAACATCTTTTCAAATAAAGAAAAAAATATATGAACACGCCACAATCATTCAGACATTGCTTAGTGTGACACTTTCCCCACCCTGTACAAGGGACAAAACTTACACGAACAATCAATAATCAAACCTTAAGCTCGCTTATTTCTTTTCAATATCGACAAGCGAAATGTACTATACAGTAACTGTTTTTGGTTTACTTTCTGGGACAGTTTGGGGACTCGAACGTTCGCCTCGTGACGTAATAAGACGACAAAAAAGGGATGAGACCCCATAGAAGGGAAAGCGTGCTCTAAACGCCCGACGAATAAACGAATACGACAAGACAAATTCAGGAAACTGAAAGAGAGGAGGGGAGAGGGATACGTATTTTAAATAAGGCCGTTTGTGTTTTAGGTTTTTTTATTTTCGGTACGCGAAGCTTTTCACTTATTCGGGGCGGTTTGGGGGCGGTGAATTGTGTATGTATGTGGGGGGTAGTAATGTGTGTGTCTGCGAAGATGCGATAACAATACCGAGCAGTGTTCGCATGGCTTTTTGGATAATGTGTTTTTTGTATCATGGGAATCACGCGATTTAAGTATCATATTTAAATTTTATAAACTGTCGTTCATTCACTCAGCTTTGATATATTTTATTTTATAACGGTAGGAAACGTTTTCGGCTTGGCACAGAGGTGGAGCAAGAATCAAGAAAATTCAATAGTGAAAATAAGAAATTTTTGTACTGGGAAAAAATAGATTCCAGCCGTATAATCTAGATCCTAAAAGCTCAGTCTATTTTTTAGATATAAATGTAAATGTCGTGCCAAATCATTTAGGTCACATTGTATCAATAAATGTGGTACTTGATTTATAAGTTGGGTCGCACTTGGTTTTTGAATAAAAAATAATTATCGATTTTTTTAGTTCATTTTATAACTTTTTCATAAATATTATTAATAATCGATGCGAAAAACTTATAAATGAATTTAAATGTACAAAATTATAAAAAAAATCACGTGACTACGAACGCGCCGCGATTGGCTGCTGGGTTTCTGACGTCCGAATATCAGTGTTTTCACATCGATACTGTCAACGGCTTTTATTCGTATATACTGTCAAAATTATTGTTGGTTAAATGCAAAAGAAAATTTTACTGATTACTAATTTAGTTCTGTAATGTGTGACAAAGGGTTCATAAAGGCTAATTTTGATAATATACCTTCTGGGGATATTTTTATGGTCACAGATTTTCTGAAAAATGACATTCGGTTCAATTCAGCTGATGTTCGGGGTGCTAAGGCATCGATGTAAGTTTTTTAAATAATAATAATAAGGTACATGCAAATAAGAAACAAAATATTTCTATTAAATCTAATTAAACTATTTGTGGAGTGTCACGAGAAAGTTACGGTGACAAGGCTATAGGTTTAGTTCAACTTAAATGCAAAAATGGTATTTACACGGTAAAAGGACGTGTACGTTGAGAACATAAAGTTCGGGGTGAAGCTTATACAGTTAACTTGATTATTAATGAGAAATTAATAATAATAATAATAATAATTAAAGAAGCCCAATGTCATGATTGTGTAGCGAAATGTACCAAAATCCTGAAGAACACTAAATATTTTAACTGTTTTGTTTTATTTAGAATATAAATATACCATATAATTATAACATTTCTTCTGAGTGATATAAATATGGATTTATTGAAGAATAGCAGTGAGTTTAGAAGGTTGAAAGACATTATCAGGGGAACAGGTTTCACATAGATTGTTACTAGGGGGAAACCCACACTAGTGGTGCATCACAAACACTGATTGATCACATAATTACCAATGATTTTGGAGCTGTGGAGCTTGGTAGAGATTTTCCGATGATAAGTGATCATGAGATTATTGGTACCGAGTTTAAACTTCAACGTATTGTATGTGAAACACCTCGACATACGTATGCTCGGAATCTGAATGAGCAAGCAGTCTCGAGGCTGACTACAGACTTGATAAAACTTGATAAGACTACAGACTTGAGCGTATAGAAAGTTTTCTTTCACAAAGAATGGACATGACTGGAGAATTTATAAGCACAAAAGAAATATTGCACTGTCCATGATGCGACTTGAGAGGAAAAAGTACCTTAATAATAAAATCGATGCTTGTAGAGAGGACGGAAGGAATATGTGGAGAACAATAAAAAATTTACCAGGCAATGGTAAGGGGCGTGCCGATTTTTCTCGAATCGAATTTAACCCTCACTACGGACCTACGGGGGAGAACTTCAATAACTTTTACTTCGATAGTTTGAATGAAATAGAACAGAGTATCGAAGAGCGGGACTGGAGGAGTGATGTCAAAGTATGCAAGACTCACGATTTTTCTGAGTTTAAACATGTTACTCTAAACAAATTAAGAAAAGTTGTGTTTAGCTTAAAAAGCCGAAGTACGAGTGACAATGATTTTACGATAAGGTTAATGATTTTTTTTTGTCATCGGTTATCCTTTATTGTACTTAATTAATACAAGTTTTGAAACGAATACATTTCCTGAGGACTTAAAAATCAGCATTATTGTACCAATTCCGAAAATACCAAAGCCTAGTGTACCAAGTGACTTTAGACCAATTCATTTATTACCTGTTGATAAAATCATCTATACTCTTTTATGTGCAGAGTTGAGAACTTATTTTGTGAAAACATTCTTGTGAGACGGCTGTGCAGTATGCATGAGCAAGATGGAGGAACGATATAAAGGACGGGAAAACTGCGTAGTATGTTTATAGATTTAAAGCGAGCATTCGAAACTATTGACCGGTATACACTGTGTAAAAAATTATTAAGTTATGGTGTAAGATCAAAAGCCTTGAAATGGGTCAAGAGTTATTTAACAGACAGACATCATAGGACGAGGGTTGAGGGAAAAGTGTCGGCAAAGAGAGAAAGTGCTTGGGGAGTTCCTCAGGGTAGTGTTTTGGGCCCGTTGCTGTTTTTGATATATGTCAACGATATTTCTACATTATTGGATGAATGCTTTATTAGACTTTTTGCAGATGATGCTCTCATATCTGTGTCTGGTTATAATTTGCCTGAAATTGTTGAAACATTGAATAGTATACTGGCAATACTATTTAGATGGCTATACACAAACAAACGAAAACTAAACGAACTGAAAAACAAGGTGCATGGTGATAGGGTCTAAAGCAAACTACAAAAGATTTAATGAGTTAAGGTTAAAAATAAATATAAACAATTGTGATATTGAAATGGTAAATGAAATTAAGTACTTAGAAGTACTGTTGGTTCCTCAGCTAACATTTTGTAATCATGTCAGTTAACTATGTAGAAAGATTGGGAAAAAAATTGGGTTCTTCAATCGTATATCATCACATTTATCACCCTGGTCGAAGAGGCTTGTATATAATACTATAGTTTTACCCCATTTTACTTGTATGTCTGTGCTGATATCATGTAATAAAGAGAGTATTGGTAGATTCCAAATACAGTAGAACAAGGCTATGCGTGTACTATTGAACTGTTTTTTTTTTTTAATTTAAGTCACGTCAACGCTCGAAGGCGTTATTTAGTGACTTACCAACACCGACAAACAGATACAAATACGCACACAAACATCCATGCCCGCACCAGGATTTGAACCCGGGACCATTGGATTGCCAGGCGGGCGACTAACCCACCAAACCACCGCGGTCGGCTATTGAACTGTAATAGGTATACACCGATAGAGGTAATTTTGCGGTCATTGGATTGGTTTTCAGTTGTGCGGGCCATTGAAGGGGCTAACATTCGATTGATATATAAAATAAAACAATTTTTTGCCCCCATTATTTGAATACTTTTTTGGTACAAAGAGTAAAATACATTCTTACGATGTCCGTTCTAAGAACAATTACGATGTACCAATTGTGAGAACTACTGGTCTCCAGAAGACATTGTTTTGGGAAGAGGTTTGCCTCTTCAATCCTTTGCCCACCCATATAGGGAGCGCTCCTAATGTGCATGTATTTAATAGACTGTTAAATTATTATTTGAAGCAATAGAGTGTTTTATCATTTGAATAGTGTTAGTTGTTGCCTTTTGATTTTATTTTCTTTTGTTTATATTTCTAGTAGTTTTCTTACTTTTATTTTTTTTTTGTACATTGATTTTGTTTTGTTACTATTAGCTGCATATGCTAAATAAAGATTTATTTATTTATTCTTCTTTTTTTTGCATACTCCTTTAAATGTTTGTGTTGATTCCATGGAAAACGGTTTTGCTAGTCCTTAATTTAACTAGTTAGTATTAATCCAACTGATCATACAAATTTCTGTACTCTTCGAACATCTACAAATTAGATTATCCTGTAAAACTTTTATAAGTATAAGACTTTTCATATACGATTACCTTCCAAATCGGTAGTCGAATTTTGTTCTTGTCTAATTCTTGAATATTATTATTCCTATCCTACAAAATTGCCGATCCTATATGGCTTTTTTATTGTTACTATCCTCAGTTGTGTTGCTACATCTAGATTCTTTTCGCACCCACAGGAATATTCCTTCTTATAAATTTGGCACGTTAATTTGTTATCGCTACATGAATTAAATAATATAAATGAAAGTTATAAAAACGATTGCAAAGAAACAAAAGGAACCATAATCTGATTTCTTTCTGAACTTAACTTTGAGCCTCCATATCTTATGTAAAGATATATGAGACTAACGTCGAAAAGAGCACCGAAAGTCTAAATAACAATTTAAAGCAAGTATATTTTCAAATCGATCGCAATCCAACAAAAGCAGTCAAAGATATAGGTTAAACCGATAGTCTAAGATCGATAAATTGTTTTATTTACACGAAACTTTGATTGTTTCGGAACGTCTGTTCAAAAAGAGGGCGAATTACCCCGAGCCGAACCGATTGGCCTTCGGTACATTGTGTGAGGTCACAAATTGTTTCGATTGTTTTCGAGAATTGTCCGCGTGTCATCGGTACTAGGTTTAAAAATTTATTTTCATTTTGATATAACTTTATAATTATAAGCAAAAAATAAATATAAAAATAGTTTTGTTATTATACTTATATATCATCTTTCCATTTATAACAAAAAAAATTGTTCAAAAGCGCAATTTATCGACTTGACTAGCAGTGCCTTCTTGAGTTCATAATGGATTTGTAGGTATGACAGCTCTGGGTACTTTATAGTGTATTTCGACTTAGTTATAGTACCCTTTATAACAGTCAAACAAAAACATAAGCGTTTACAACAGATATGTGGGACCCAGGAATTACCTTGATAGCACACAGGATATGCAGAGTAATCCAAATGTTTGGTTATCAATAGTATGAAATTTTGACGCTGACTTCGTGGCAGATTTACAGCCTTAACGAATATCGATAAATTTAAATTTGTCGACTATGATAGTATCTAACTTCAGATATAACGTTATTCAAACAAAACCACATATATAATGTGAAATTGAGTATGTAACTCCCAAAAAAAACTGAAAATTACATTGTTTTTCTAATGAGAGTAGATAAGTACAATCAAATATTACAAAATCCGTGTGACAAAAACAGTACACACAACAAACAACAAAACAAACTTAAATAAGTACACGTTTTTTAAACAATTAATTAGATATAATAAGTAAACAATTTTCAGTTGAAAAATTGAATATAATTAAAAAGTTACATCAAATTGAAAATACATTTTTAAACCTACACGCCGACAATTCCCGAAAACAATCGGGGCAATATGTGACCTCACACAATGTCCCGAAGGCCAATCGATTCGGCTCGGGGCAATTCGCTCTCTTTCTGAACAGACGTTCCGAAACAATCGGAGTTTCAGGTAAATAAAACAATTTTTTGATCTTAGTCATCGCTCTATAGGTTTACCCTATATCTTTGACTGCTTTTGTTGGTTTGCGATCGATTTGAAAACATACTTGCTTTTAATTATTATTTAGGCTTTCGGTAGTGTTTTCGACGTTATTCTCATATAACTTTACATCAGAATGAAATCAGATTAGGGTTCCTTTTATTTTTTGCAATCGTTTTTATAACTTTTATTTATATTATTTAATTCATGTAGGGATAACAAATTAACGTGCCCAATTTATAAGAAAGAATATTCCTGTGTGTTCGCAAAGAATCTAGATGTAGTAACACAACCGAGGGTAGTAACAATAAAAAAGCCCTACAGGATCGTCAATTTTGTAGGATAGGAATAATAATATTCAAGAATTAGACAAGAACAAAATTCGACTACCGATTTGGAAGGTAATCGTATATGAAAAGTCTTATACTTATGAAAGTTTTACAGGATAATCTAATTTGTAGATGTTCGAAGAGTGCAGAAATATGTATGATCAGTTCGATTAACACGAACTAGTTAAATTAAGGACTAGCAAAGCAGTTTTCCATGGAATCAAAACAAACGTCTGAAGGAGTATGGAGAAAAAAGAAAAATAGAAAAGTAAACCTACTGTCCAAACAAAAAGTAAAGAAAATGATATATTTATATTCTAAATAAAAACAAAACTGTTAAAATATTTCAGGATTTTGGTACATTTCATCTATTGATTGAACATATTCATTTCATAGGGTATGTTTAAACACAGGTTGGAAATTTATTAAAGACATTGAAGACTGATGATAGGTTGACAGTGGTTTTCTGGTGGATAGACTTTAACAGGAGAGTCCCACACTTCCACTATAAGTTTTCCACTCAAAGAAAAAAGGTTTGGGTGTTTTCTCTTATTTAGGAAATCTCTGGCTGGTTATGCATTAGAGTTAGTTAGCAGCCACATTTATTTATATTTGCAATTATTATTAAATCAAGAGTCTAATGTGGTGGTTTGTAAAACATGTAAGGCAAAAAATTGCTATCGTTTTAAAAATACTGACAACTTTAATTAAAGTAATAATATAGTATGGTGGAATTTTTTTTTGAAAATGTTAAGTGTGGTGGTTTGAAGAATTGGTGTGGTTTTAAAAGCATTGCAAATTTCAATGAAAGCAATCAAACAAATATGTATATAATTTTGGATAGTGATGAGTTAATGATTTAAACAGTATGTACGTGTTTTGTTTTTCTAATTATGATTTATATTGTTTTTTTTTTGCTCAAAAAATTACAAAACTAGAAAATATCTTTTGGTTACTCAATATTTAACCTTTTTCTTCAGTGGGTGTTGGATCTTCACTTCTCCGATGTGTCCACATGAGTAGTGTTAATGCATGTTTAGAACCATCTGTCTTCAAATATATACAAAATATTACTATTTATAACATTTTTTTTTTGTTTGAGTATTTATTACCTGCTGAAGCTGCACAATCGTGACATTGGGTTTCTTGGACTGTTCTTAATTTCTCATTAATAATCAAGGTAAGTGTATAAGCTTTACCCCGAACTTTATGTTCTCAACATACACGTCCTTTACCGTGCAAATACCATTTTTGCACTTCAGTTGAACAAAACCTATACCCTTGTCACAGTAACTTTCTCGTGACAGCCTACAAATAGTTTAATTATATTTAATAGAAACATTTTGTTTCTTATTTACATTTACATTATTAATATTTTTTAAAAAACTTACATCGATGCTTGAGCACCTCGAACATCAGTTGAATTGAACCGAATGTCATTTTTCAGAAAATCTGTGACTATAAAAATATCCATAGCAGGTATATTATCAGAATTAACCTTTATGAACCCTTTGTCACACATTACTGAACTAAATTAGTAATCAATAATATTTTATTTTACACTTAATCAACAATAATTTTGACAGTATATATACGAATAAAAGCCGTTAACAGTACTGTTGTGAAAACACTGGTATTCTGACGTCACAAAGATAGCAGCCAATCGCGGCGCGTTCGTAGTCACGTGGTTTTATTTAAAATTTATTTAAATTAAGAGAGCTTTTGAAGAACGTTCAATTTCCTACAAAGAGATGTAGTGGTCTTTCCACAGTCATGTTCCGCTGAAGAGCTATAAAATTCCAAAGTTTAAAATTTAAAAATTTTAAAGTTTAAAGTTAAGACATGTAGTAGTATTTACATGTCTGTGTCAAAATTATAAAAAAAATCCTGTTATTTAAATGGGAAATTGAAATTTGCGATCCGGCACCTCTTAATATTATTTTTAAGAGCTCTAACTTAAAAATAACGTGTCTAACATAACATATTAATAATAATTGAAATGCACAGTACGTCCTTAAGTATCAGTACTTAAAAGGAGAAAATTCGATTAAAACGAAATACCTGCCATTTTTTATAAATTATTATTTTTCTCTCACTTCGATACATTTGTTATATCGATTCAATAGTGATTCAAATGTGTGCTCCAGTTCATTTTGTGCTCTAAAGCACGCGTCGAAGGTGGTCTGAATATCTTCAAAAAAACACACTTTAAATTTTAACGTCCACTTTGGGGACAAGGAGAATTCACAAGGGGCTAAATCTGATGAATATAGCACTATGTTTCATTCCCCATAACAAGGTTTTATCATTTCTGGCAGCTGTGACGACCTCTCTGGAATGATTGACACGAAGAAATATCGAGTCGAGTCGAAATGTTTTTTTGCTGATATTCAAAGCCTCTTCCATCATTTTTAGTGAATCATTGCGGTCATTTGCTACAAAATCGCGAACTTTTTCGATCATTTCGGGAATGAGAGCTGAAATTTGTATCTCGTCACGTTTGTCATCCTCTGGCGACACTCTGCCATTCAAAAAACGTTTATGCCATAGAAAAACATTTGTTCTGCTTAAACAATCATCGTCGTACTCTTGCTGCATCAGCCAAAATGTTTCCGACGAATGTTTACCGTTTAATGTTACAGGAATGTTCAAGCTTTGTATATTCTAAAAAAAGTCAATTAACCTTATTTTCTTTTTCAAGATTTTAACTTGCATTTTAAACAAATAAAAATACACTAAAACGGAATAATAAAACTTAAGTGTGAGTTTATGTGACTTAAATTTAGATTACTATTTATATCAGAAAATCTCAGGCAGTTTAAGAAAAATAAATAAAACTTTCTTTCATACTTACAACAAACGTTAACTTCCTCAATGTTATACTAAAGAAGAATAAATACTAACAGCAAAGAGAGCTCGAACATATATTTGTAAACTTCCAAAATTGCTAATTCTTTTCGTTTAACTGCCATTCTCTCGTTTTTCTTGGTCTGGGACCGGCCTCTTTAGCTTTGCACCCTTCACAAAACTGTTTTAACAAAGCATTAATTGTAATTTAAGATGGATCTGGGTTCTTAGTCAGTCGCACTGTCATTTCAACCATTTCGGATCGATTATAGCTTTGTTATAAGTATTTTTTTCTCTTTTCATCGGTGATTATAATAGAGGCATCGTTAACAATAATTGGATTTTTTAATAAAAAATAAATATCGTTTTTTTTTACTTTATTTTAAAAGTTTATCATAAATAATATTGATGATCGATGCGAAACACTTAAAAAATAAAATGAAATTATTTATGAATGAATTAAAATTTATAAACTTAAAAAAATCACCGTGTTTGTGACGTCATTATGGTAAAGTGTTTTTACATCAGTATTGTCAACGGTTTCTACCTGTATATACTGTCAAAATTATTGTTGGTTAAGTGCAAAATAAAATATTGTTAGTTCCTATTTTTTTTTTCAGTTCAGTAATGAACTGAATGTTTCAGTTTAGTAATGTTTGACAAAGGCTAATTCTGATAATATACCTGCTGTGGATATTTTTATAGTCGCAGATTTATATTAAATTATATTTTTATTATAATAACTTGATGTTAACCTGCCAAAAGAACATTAAATAAATTTGTTTTTTTAAACGTAATTAGTTATTAATTTTTTTATATGAATATTAATAAATTTAAACTCAAAGAGATTTACCACTAAACACCGAATTACCTTATTTTAAAGTTCACGACGCACGTTTTGCTAACCGTGTTAGTATCATCAGGAGATATTGAAATTAAATCATATCTTGATGATGCTAACATGGTTAGTGAAACGTGCGTCGAGAACTTTAAATAAGTGATTCGATGTTTATTAGTATATCTCTTTGATATTCGATATCCGATATCACTTCCTGTTCTTAACCACTTCAAGCTAGCAGCAATCTTCCTCTGCATTATTCGTCAAACCATTCATTCCTTCCTTCTATGAATTTTTTCCCATTATCTTATCTGCGGCGTACTCAATACATCTTCTTATATTTCTCCATTCTACTTCTATGTTTTCGTCTTCTGGACTGTCTGCCAGTTGTTTTCTGACTTCTTCTTCGTATAGTGACTCCATACCCGTTAACATCTCAATGTTCCATCTCCTTCTGTTTGTTTGTAAATTCACTCCACCTACCATTCTTAACTTAAGCGTCGCTATTACTAGAATGTGGTCAGTACCCACATCTGCTCCTCAGAACGGTGTTACATCTTATATCATGTTTTGTCTTCTTTTGTCTATGAGGATGTGATCTATCTAGTTTCTTGTCGTTCTGCTTGGAATTAACCATGTTACTTTATGCTGCGTTTTGTAGATTATAATATGTTAACTACATTAATAACTAATTCAGAATAAAAACAATACTACCCACACCCAAAATTGTATACGTATTTGTTGTATTTTTAATTTTTTGATTATTTTCATTGATGTTTGCAATACTTTTAAAACCACACTAATTCTTCAAATCATCACACCAAACTCTTACAATATTTGCAAAAAAAATCCACCCATACTACATTATTGCTTTAATTACTGTTTTCAGTATTTTTAAAACGATGGCGATTTTTCGTCTTACATGTTTTACGGTGACGCCTCGCCTTACATGTTCTACGTTTACATTACATGTTTTAGACTAGACTTTTAATTTAATAATATTAGCAAATATAAATAAATCCAGTTTATAACTATCTATAATGAACAATTAAAAGAAGGCACCTATTCCATTTATGAATTTTTTCTGTGGAAAGCTTTTAGTCACACAAATTTCTGTACTCTTCGATCGTCTACAAATGAAATTATCCTGTAAAACTTTCACAGGTATAAGAATTTTTATATTCGGTTACCTTCCAAATCTGTAGTCGAATTTTGTTCTTGTGTAATCGCGCTTTCTTCAATATTATTATTCTTATCCTACAAAATAGACGATCTTGTAGGGCTTTCTCATTGTGTTTCTCATTTACCCTTATTGTGTTTCTACATGTAGATTCTTTGCGAGCATCCAAGAATATTCCTTCCTACGAATTTGGTACGTTAATTTGTTTTCCCTACATGTATACAATAATACACCTAAAAGTTATAAAAACGAATGCAAATAACATAAGGAACCCTAATTTAATTTCAATATTTTATTTTGAACTTACCTTATGCAAATATATATGAGTAGAACGTCACCATATAATCCATATCATTAAACATAAGTTTCCAAACTTTGCCTTTGTCTAGGATGCTTTCCAACGCTTTTACAGGACGTGCAAGACCAGGTGATCCGCGAATAATATTTCTTTTAGGAGTACGAATATTTCTATTTGGTTCTTTAGTTGACCAAATATAGGGTGGTCCAGATTCATATCCCTCATCCGACTAAATATATAATCAGACAGCCGTCGACTTTGTTCTTCTTCAGCAACCATCTCATCAGCACCTCCAACTTTATCAAAAATACCATCATCATCAATAGATTGATTTTCATGCACAATCTCACCTTCTGTCAGAACTTTCTCGTCTGTTTTCTTGCTGTAGTCTTGCAATTGAGCAGACAAAACATAGTTTGGATCTATCTCGTATCTTTATCTGTCAGTTCTTGCAACATTTGCTTGACACGACTTGTGTACAAATAAAATGAAAAAATCTACAAGCAATAAAACGAAAAGTAAAAATAGTTTACCTAACCTAAGGCGAAAGACCTGGTATGGGTATCCCGTATATTTTGACAAATAGATGGTGGATAAGCGAAGGAAAGGTACTGAGAGCTACAACTCTGTCGGGAAAGCAGGGTTACCAACATTCAAGTTTAAGATTTCTCTACTGGTCTCGCAGACCCATCTTTCGATTAAATTTTCCCCATTTTTCGATTAAAATATTTCGTGTAAAAATCGCAAGAAAAGACGTTGAAGAAGCATTTGTACCAAAACAGAAAAATATAAACTACAAAAAATAATAAAATAAATATAAACACTGAAAAAGATTGAACTGAAAAAAAGAACTTTATTTTTTACGTTTGTTGGAATAGTCTGCTCAAATATAACCTACGAACGTCTCACTGCACGCGTGTGTATGCCGGAGCATCGGAGCGCACACAACACAAATATTACACGCGCACAACCCAATAATTACAACCGATAAAAAGGCAACTAATAGAAATTTACTATGTTCAACACAAAATTAGAACCTACGAACTCCAACTAGGATGCTGGTTACCGAGCCTGCTTTTGATCGTTTCTGATCATGCGAAATGTTTATCCCGTACTCAATTGCCAACACCAAACAAGGTATTACGATAGCGCGACATAAAATATGACCCCAAAACAACAACAACCGCGTCGACGAAAATAAATTACACGGTCGAAACCTTCGAGATAAACAACGCGAGTCTCTGAAAGTCGTACGCAATCCCAGCCAAGCCGAATACCTTCGCCTTGACCGTTTTAAACGTGTAACAGATAATATCCACACATATAACATTTCACGTATCGAATTGCATAACATATCATCGCTTGAGGGATTGTCACGTGTGAATTTATGACGAATAACATAACTAACGACAACAATGTCAAAATAGATGTGCCGAACGTACAGAGCCTTAATTTTTTTTTGTTTTTTGGTTTATTTAAACATAGGGACCATCATTTTTTTATGTTGATTAATTTTATGGTGGTAACATTTGAGATTTGTTAGTAAAGATATTTATTTGTTTCTATGCCAAACTCAAAGAGATTTACCACTAAACACAGAACCACTTTATTTTGAACTTATCGACGCGCGTTTCGCTAACCAGGTTAGCATCATCAGGAGATGATTTAATCTAATTCTAAAACTAACTAATTGCTAACCTGTCTAATGAAGCGTAATAAAAAGCGTAAATAAAAGGATACAAGAAAAAATGATAAAACGAAAAAAAAAAGAGAAGAAAGGAAAGAAAAACATTAATCGTGAATTTTACTGACTCTTACATTAATAAATGAAAAAATTGGCTGATCTGAATAGGTCCTTTATCCCGGTTCAAGATTTTCTTGCTTTTTTCTATTTGAATGCTTTCATATGCATCCAAAGCCCTATTGTTATTTACACTTTTAACCTGGTTAAAAGAACCAGGACTGGTGACTATGTGACCTCACAATAGTAACGAAGGCCAATATCGCCAATATCGGGTCGGCTTGGAACAATTCGGAGTCTCTACCTATCCATAACTTTGACTGCATTTGTTGGTATGCAAGCAATTTGAAAATATACTAGATATGGAGGCTCAAAGGAAAATTCAGAATGAAATATTGAAATTAGATTAACGTTCCTTTTGTTTTTTGCATTCATTTATATAATTTTTATTTATATTATTAAATTCGTATAGGGTAAACAAATTAACCAGCCAAATTCGTAGGAAGGATATACTTGTTGAACTTGAGAAACATATACTAACTTGAGAAACATAACCGAGGGTGGTAAAAATGGGGAAGCCCTACAGGATCGTCGATTTTGTAGGATACTAATAATAATATTCAAGAAAGCGCGAATAGACAAGAACAAAAGTACGCAATTATTTGTAGACAAGAACGACTACCAATCTGAAAGATAATCGTATATGAAAAACTTTATACTTATGAAAGTTTTACAGGATAATCTAATTTGTAGATGATCGAAGAGTACAGAAATTTGTATCACCAGTTGGATGAACTTCAATGAATTAAATTAATTGGAAAAAATTAACGCAAAAAAAAGAAATATAGAAAAGCAAACTTACTATCCAAACAAAAAGTAAAGAAAATGATATATTTCTATTCTGCCGGTCGCGTTGGTGCGGCGGTAAGAGCGCCTGCTTTGCCGAATCCGCGCTGGAGCGATAGCTGGTTCGATTCCTGCGCTCGGATGGTTATTTTTCTTTCTTCTGCCCGTTTATCTTTCCTAAATGTTTGTGATTGTTTCTAGGCAAGAGTGCAAAACCCGACTACGAATTACCCTTCAGTCACGCCAGTTAAAGGCTGGGTAAGGCCGGATGCCTTCTGAGAAGTGTTCTACGTTGGTCACTCGTCAGTCGGTAGGTTTCCTGATAGACTTATGGGTCGGCACATAGCCAAGGGTTTATAACCCGAGGGGGGTGCTGGCCTGGGTTTGTCGGAAGCTGATGACCGTGGTTCGGAACACACGTTAAGCTGTAGGTCCAGTCGCTAAATAGGCTAGTTGCTGATGCGCCTCTAACCCAAACACTTTACTTTACTTATATTTCTATTCTAAATAAAACAAAACAGTTCAAATATTTACTCTTTTTCAGGATTTTGGTACATTTCTTTTATGATTGATTCATTTGAATGAGTATATATAAACATAGGTTAGAAATTTGTTATAGGCATTGAAGACTGATGATAGGCTGACAGGGGTTCCTGCATATGTCGTGGTACATAGTGGTTTTCTAGTGGCTAAACCTTAATAGGAAAGTTCCACACTTCAACTATAAAAGGTTTCCAATTAAAAATAAAATAGTTTTGGGTGCCTTCACTTATTTGGGAAATCTCTAGCTGGTCATGCATTAGAGTTTGTTAATAAATAATAATAGTATTGTTAATAAAGTTTAGTGTGGTGGCTTGAAGAATCGGTGTGGTTTTAAAAGTATTACAAACTACATATATATATATATATATATATATATATATATATATATATATATATATATATATATATATATATATATATATATATAAACCGTTGACAGTACTGACGTGAAAACACTTTACTATTATGACGTCATAAACCTGGAAGCAAAACGCAGCCCGTTCGTAGTCACGTGATTTTTTTTTTAATTTTCTAGATTTTAAGTCATGATTTACCTTCATGAACCTTCATGATTACCTTTCATGATTTTCTAGATTTTAATTCAAATGTTTAAAAAGTTTTTCGCATCGATGATCAATTTTATTTAAAATAAAATAAATTTTTGAATAAAAATTATTTTTTATTCAAAAACCCAATTCAACGGAGCAAGATCGGAACTGTATGAGGGTGAGGGAGAAATTCAAAATCCATTTCGTTAATTTTTGAGGTGGTGAGTAGAACTGTGTGTTTGACACATGTTGTGACGTTTTTGACAAATTAAAATAATTTACTAGTTTAAGAGAAGATCAAAAATTATACGGAATTATTAAACTAAATTAAGAAAAATCATAAGGTTAACAATATAAAGATCCTATCATATTGTCGATGTGTTTTTTTTAACTATCTAGACGCATTCAAGATGTCGAAGTTGTGCAAGTTCAACGATTAAGCTTATAACGACAAACAAACATCAAATATTGCAGGACACCAACACTTTATAATAAACAAATGTTTAAAATTCGAATATTTAAACAAAAATCAACTTGTTGATCGGCGAAATATTTTCTCTCGAAATTAAAGTTTATAAACATGATAGGGACAACCGATAAAGCGAGAATAATAGGCAGCAGAAGTCCAATTCGCAATTTCATCGATCTATTCGGAATGGGTTCGCCTCGGTCTGCTCAGTCTCAGTTGGCCTTGATCCACTATTTTTGATTGTCGCTTGTTTGGAAGCTGACCGTTCGATAGGGGACTCTCGCGCCGCTTCGGTCTTTCAATTACGGAGCATAAATAACCGTCATGGAGTTCTCGGTGATTGGTTGCACATTCTGTCAAGTAAATAATAATAATTATACATACAATAGACACAATAATCGACTACATGTGAATCTATCACAACAGAACGTATCAGAACGCCTCAAAACTATTTATTCAAGAAAACTTTTAACTCAGGCCGATATTGACAAAATAACGAGAAAAGTAGGGAGGTTAATATCACATGAACAGGTTGCTATTGAAATTCATAATGGGCCATATGTAGACCTACCTACAGAATTAGGCTTAAAATAATTATCGATTTTTTTACTTTATTTCAAAATTTTATCATAAATAATATTGATAATCGATGCGAAAAACTTTTTAAAAACTTGTTACAATCAAATATAATTGAATTAAAATTGTACAATGTACATTGTGAAAAAAAGTACTCTTCGACCATCTACAAATTAGATTATCCTGTAAAACTTTTATAAGTATAAGACTTTTCATATACGATTACCTTCCAAATCAGTAGTCGTATTTTGTTCTTGTCTGTTCTTGTCTAATTCTTGAATATTATTATTCCTATCCTATAAAAATGACGATCCTGAAAGGCTTTTTTATTGTTACTACCCTCGGTTGTGTTGCTACATGTAGATTATTTGTGGACGCACAAGAATATTCCCTCTTATAAATTTGGCACGTTAATTTTTTATCCCTACATGAATTAAATAATATAAATAAAAGTTATAAAAACGAATGCAAAAAACAAAAGGAACCCTAATCAGATTTCATTCTGAACTTACCTTTGAGCCTCCATATATATGAGAATAACGTCGAAAACAGCACCGAAAGCCTAAATAACAATTAAAAGCAAGTATATTTTCAAATCGATCGCAAATCAACAAAAGCGGTAAAAGATATAGGTTAAACCTATAGAACAATTTTCCCTTAATTTTCTTTTTATGGCAGTTTAGTTAACGGATCAGTTTTGTGACAATCCCAGGAATTTGTATGCTTTATCTAGCTCTAGTAGTTCAACGGCAGATATTCTTAGTTTCTCTTCGGTGTGTAACTTTCCTTTCTTTACAGTTACCGAAGAACGTATATCTCTTTCATCATCATCATCATCATCAACCCGCATCAATCCACTGCAGAATGAAGGCCTCTTCTGCATGCTTCCAACTCGCGCGGTCCTGAGCTCTCCTCTGCCATTCGGCTCCAATATACTTAATAATGTCATCAGCCCATCGTGTTTTCGGTCTTCTCTGTGGACGTTTGCAATCAAGCGGTATCCAGTCAAGGACAGCTCTGGTCCATCTTTCGTCCCATCGCCTCGCTACATCCATTCAATTCCCTCGTCCACTTCCATTTCAATTGCTTTATTCTTCCAATGATGTCACTTAGTTTCGTTTGTTCTCTGACCCATGTACAGGTCTTTCTATCCCGTCTAGTAATGCCAAGCAAACATCTTTCCATTCCCCTCCGTGCTACTCGAAGTTTTTGAACTGACTGTGATGTGAGTGTCCTGGTCCTACTTCCATATGTCATAACGGGCAGGACACACTGATCAAAGACTTTTCTTTTCAGGCAAAGTGGTAGTTTTGCTCTTAAACACTATGTTGAGCCTGCCAAATGCCTGCTCGCCACATTTAACGCGTCGTTCCACCTCCCGGACGGTATCTCCTTCCATTGAAACCCTCTGCCCAAGATATATATATAGTGATCCACAACTTCCAAATCCGTTCCTAAAATAGAAATCCTTTTGTCGTCGGCAAATTTATTGAACATTACCTAACTCTTCTTCTGGATTATTTTTTGCAGCTCCTCTGGGTCTTGTGAGAGAAGAACGATATCATCTGAAAATCTAAAATGATTTAAGTATGCACTATTAATCCTTATTCCATCCTGTTCCCAATCCAGATTACGGAACACTTCTTCTAGGCAGGCCGAGAAAAGAAGAGGAGGTATTGCGTCACCCTGCCGTACGCCCCGCTCTACATTTACTCCAACCTCAAGATCGTCAAGGTGGACTGTCGCTGTAGCTTCATTATATATCGATCCTAGTAGATTTACATAGGATTTCTCTACACCTTGATTAAACAATGCATCCATTATGGCCCGCTTTGAGATTGAATCAAATGTCTTTTCATAATCGATAAAAACCAAGCACAGTGGCATAGTGTATTCGTTGTGTCTTTCTATGACCTGCTGTAGGACCTGGATGTGATCTATTGTACTGAATCCACTTACGAATCCTCTATATCTCTTTATATACCAATATATAACAGGGGGCTGTGAAGCACCTGCAGCAACAGAATATAAAGAAAGGCACAACGCAGCAGCGAAGATCCTTTATCAAGAATTGGCAATAAAACTGCAGCAGAGAATCCTATAATATATGTGGGGACCGAACAGTTCTTACCGAGCAGAAATTAAACAAACGGATCCGATATTGTTGTTACTGATAAAACTTTAAGAAAAACAACGTTTATCGATATAGCTATCCCAAACAACAATAATTAACTTGTAAAACATACTGAAAAAATTCTGAAGTATAAAGAGCTTCAAAAACAGGCGAAAAAACAATGGGATATGAAATGCGTCGAATAGCGATCGTATTTTCATCAACTGGAAAAATTCCAAAGAGCCTGATAGGGGATATTAAAACATTGGGCCTTAACGATCACCCTTTTAGAGCCACGCAGAAGGCTGGAATCGTTCGAAAGTTTTTGAATAACAGAAAGCCAAAACCATCCACCGTCATCACTACAACCGTGTGACCCAAAAACATGGAAAGAGCCCCCACAGAGCTTAATCCTTTTGATATCTAAGATACCTGGGATAAGTCAATGTTCCCCTTAGAGGGAGTGCGAATGCCTTTAAGTTAAATCATACTAATAACGAGTCACAACGACGATGAATCCACGCAATGTATACATGGAATCTTTATTTAGCACTTGATCATAACATTTTTATTTCATTTTTAATTTAGAGCAGATTAAATCATCTCCTGATGATGCTAACATGGTTAGCAAAACGCGTGTATGAGAAGGATAAAAGAATGATTTGGTGTTTAGGGGTAAATATCTCCAAGTTTACAACATTCAAAGACAAAATGAACATAAAAACTGAATTAATTTAAGAAAAAATAAATAAAATATTTCTTTTAAAAGTTCAAAATAATTAAAATGGTAGCACGACACTTTTTGTCGTATGTTTCCTATTGTCTGCACGAACATACGACACCATTAGACACACAGACACATATTTTCAAGATCTTACTTACACTGAATCGGATTTATCTAAAATAACGTTATCGTTAGCAGAGATTCCCGCTAGTGCTCCCTAAGTGTAACGATATAAATTCCGCCTGTTTACCGCCGTAATACGGTCGCTTTTACATTTTACTGTTGTAATTAAATTTCAAATTAAATTTAGAGGCGAGCCGTATTTATTACGATAAAGTGTGAAATTTACCTCGGAAATATTTTTCCCTGTTTCTTTTTCCCTCTCTCTCTCTCTATCCTCGACCGCCCAGTCTTCCGATAAATTTAATGATGATTATTTATAAGGATTATTGCTGTGCCAATTCGGACGCTAATTATTAGATCAAAGTTGAGAGACATGTGTTCGATCTCTCGTATTTTAAACATTGGAAAAGTTGTGGTTGTGGTGTTTTATTAAAAACATGGGCTTCTATTATAAATTATGTTTCAATCTACTTTTCTCCGCTATTGTTAGCTCCTCTTTTTGACTCTTTTCGAGATCAACTTCTGAAATAAAACCCCCACAAATTTAATCTTCAAAGTAATTTCCCTTATTTTCGACTGCTTTCATCAATCATCATTTTTTCTATTGCAACCTTCGATGTGAAACACTAAACTCAAAGACAGTTACCACTAAACACCGAATCACTTTTTTTAAAGTTATCGACGCACGTTTCGCTAACCATGTTAGCATCATCAGGGGATTCAGACAAATATTCAGTTCCAGATCGAAAAAAATTGGATGGTTTTGATGTGATACAGTCATTGAGGCCTTTTTCGACTTCCTTAAGAGATACGAACACGGTAATGTTGCAGATGGAAATCTGAAGGGGCAAAGTCTGGAAAATACCCCGGGGTGATAAAAATCGTCCAATCTAATAACGTGGTGATGGTTTTTAGGATTATTTGTGCTCTGACTATGCGCGGCCCTGGAGCAAAACGACTTCCCTTGTTGGTAAAAGGCCTTTTTTCCTCCAGAGCGACACTAACATGAATGACTTATTGCTGATGCAGCAACACGTAACAATTCATAACGCAAAACGCCCAGCTAGTTCCACCATATACACAGCAACAACTTTTTGGCGTGATATTTGGTTTTGCGATACTGATTGTGTTATGATCAGTTGTGTGAATCAAATTCAACTCTTCCCCGATCATTCTGATCGTCAACTGACGATCAGAACGTACGAGATATCGGATCCCGAGGTCATTTTCATTATTTCTTGTTGTTATAAGCTTTCATATGCGAGGTTAATCTTCAATCTAGCCTCCGCCTTCTGAGAACGTCTTAAATGACTAGAAACCTGGGCCCTTGACAAAGCACTGTTTCCGTAAAGTTGGAGTTTTGAATGAAAAATAATTGCGAAAACAATCTCCAAAAATGACATTCGTTTTAATTCAGCTGAAGTTCGAGATGACTATTTGTAATGTGTCACGAGAAAGCTATATATATATATATATATATATATATATATATATATATATATATATATATATATATATATATATATATATATATATATATACACACATAATGCTTATAAAACACATACATATTGTTTAAATTACTAATTTTATTTCAGTTAGAAATTTTCCAAATGAGAGAAGGCACTATTTTTTTAGTGGTAAACTGACAGACCAAGTTGTTCCAGTCTTCCTACATTTTTCCCTCTGGCCAACCTCCCAAACGTTAACCTTGTGTCTGAAACAGCCTGAACTGATACTGAATTTCACATTGTGTAATATTTGCTGATCTTAGATCCTCTTTAATTGCAGTAATCTATTTAATTATTTCTACTTTAGCTCTACTCCTATTTTCATAAAATTCGACTATTTGTCTAGTTAGCCTACTCGGATTCATCCGTTTTATGCGGCCGTAAAACTTAAGTCTCATATCGCTATGTATATCTGTGTACTGTTTGATTTCTTGGTTTTCTTGAAGTCGGTATGTTGTGCTATTTATTTGTTTGGGGCCTAGGATTTTTCTAATGATTTTTCTTTCCTTCTTTTCAATGTCCTCGATGTCCCGCTTTCTATTCAAAATGAGCGTTTCTGCAGCATATAGACATTCTGGCTTAATAACTGTGTTGTAATGTCTCAGTTTTGTGTTTTTAGATAGGCATTTTTTGTTGTAAATATTTTGTGTAAGTCTCAATGCCGTTTCCATTTTTTGACATCTACCCTTATTGGCCGCCTTTTCCAACCCATTTTCCATGATTATTTCACCCAAATATTTGAATTGAGAGACTCGTCTGATGTTACCATATTTTGTTTTTAGAAATGGTGTTCTTAGTCTGTTGCAGGTCATGTATTGTGTCTTTTCAAAGGAAATTTGGAGTCCTACCTTTTCTGCTGTTTCTTTTAGGATTTCAATCTGTTTCTGTGCCGTTAATACATCTTGAGCTAAAATTGCTAGATCATCAGCAAATGCCAGACAATCAATTTTAATGTTGGTTCTCCCCAGTTTAATGGGCTGGTCAATATTCAGGGCCGACTTTTTTTCACGCCACTCCTGTATTACTTTTTCTAGAACACAGTTAAATAAGAGTGGCGAGAATTTAGCATGAAGCATGAATTTAACTTTTGACCTTGTGTTAGTTAACGTTGCTTTAATAATTGCCAGCGTTTTCAGATCTAGTCCTTGTTCTTTCAAGATTCGGAATAAAAATTCGCGGTCAATAAAATCATATGCTTTTTTGAAATCCACAAATGTACAGACGAGATTTTTGTTGTACAGTTTTTGATGTCTTAGAATCAACTTAAGATTCAGGATCTGTTCAGGGCAGGATCTACCCGGTCGAAAACCTGCTTGATATTCACCAATGTTAGGTTCTAACTGTCCATGTGCTCTGTCTAGTAGACATTGAGATAGAATCTTGTAACAAACTGGGAGAAGAGATATCCCTCTATAGTTGTTTACATCCGTTCTATCTCCTTTCTTATGTAGGGGATGGATTTAACTGTTTTATTTTTATTTAGAATATAAATATACCATTTTTTACTTTTTGTTTGGATATCATTTTGTTTGGTAGTTGGTTCGCTTTTCTCTTTTTCTTTTTTTGCATGCTCCTTCAGATGTTTGTTTTGATTCCATGGAAAACTGCTTTGCCAGTCCTTAATTTAACTAGTTGATGTTCATCCAACCGATCACACAAATTTGTGTACTGTTCGACCATCTACAAATTAGATTATCCTGTAAACATTCATAAGTATAAGACTTTTCATATAAGATTACCTTAAAAATTGGTACTCGGATTCTGTTGTTGTCTATTTGCGCTTGTATATTATTATTCGTATCCTACAATATAGACGATCCTGTAGGGCTTTCTTATTGCTTCTACCATTGGTTGTGTTGCTACATGTAGATTCTTTGTGGACACGCACGTATTCCTTCTTATAAATTTGGCACATTAATATGTTTTCTCCACATGAATTAAACAATATAAATGAAAGTTATAAAAAAGAATGCAAAAAAAACACAAGGAACTCTAATCTAATTTCAATATTTCATTCTGAACTTACATTTGAGCTTCTATATCTTAAGTAAAGATATATGAGTGTAACGTCGAAAACAGCACCGAAAGTCTAAATAACAATTTAAAGCAAGTATATTTTCAAATCGATCGCAAATCAACAAAAGCGGTAAAAGATATAGGTTAAACCTATAGAACAATGACTAAGATCGATAAATTGTTTTATTTACCCGAGACTCCGATTCTCGGAAGGAGCGCGAAAGAAAATTTCGGTGTAACTTCCAAATTGTTCCGAAATGTTCGCCTTCGTTACGATTGTGACGTCACATACGTTCGGGGTTTTTTTTTGTATTCGAATATTGGGTACTAGATTTAAAAATTTATTTTCAATTTGATATAACTTTTTAATTTTAAGGAAAAACATAAAAATAGTTTTATTATTTGTATTGTTTTATTATTTGTATTAATTGTTAAATGTAGTTTTAATATTTCTTAGTGTCCGGATTGCTATTTCTGGAGACAGAAATGGCAATCCAGAAGCTAAGAAATGTGGAGGGAATGAGGAAATGGATGGTGTCGTCGATATTGTACTACTGTGTACGTACTGTGTTCGTGCATAACTGTAAAAGCCGATGAGTTAGCGTTCAGCAAGGATTCGAAATGTTCATTCCATCTGTCTTTTATACATTCTATGGTGGTGATTGTATCCCTACCATCAGCACTTCCCATCGGTGCAATATGTTTATTTGCGGTCCAAAAATAAGAGGATCGTTCAATAAGTCCTTAGACAAAGATAAAAAAACACATTATTAAGTAGATTTTTGTTATATTTTTAACATAGCCTCCTTTCAGCTTTATACAATTTTACAAACGTTTTTCCAAATTTTTTAGGCCGTCTAGAAAGTAAGATTTCGAAAAGTTCCCAAAATAGACATCTGTTTGGGCGATGACCTTCTCGTTCGACGTGAACCGTTGTCCACTGAACCCTTTTTTTTAAGTTCTGAAATAAAGAAAAGTCACCGGGGGCCGAATCCGGCGAGTAAGGTGGATGTTGTAATAAATTGAACTTTTAATTCCATTATTTTGACCATTGAAACTGTACAGGTGTGCACCCGTGCATTGTCTTGTTGGAAGAGGATCTTTTTCTTTTTCAAATGTGGATGATTTTTCTTGATTTCTTGGCTCTACCAGTGCAGTAATGACGCATAATACTCTCCAGTTATTGTTTTCCTTTTTTTTCAAATAATCGGTGGTAATCCTGCGTACATCCTAAAAAACTGTGGCCATAAACTTACCGACCGATTTCACCGTATTCGCCTTCAAAAACCCACTGTTTTGATTGCTCCTTTGTCTTTGGAGTATAGTAGTGTATCCATGTTGTATCCACAGTTATGCGTCCTGGTTCAGTTCGGACTACCAAGTAACTCTAGGAAATGCAGACTCGTATCAAAGACATATCGGATGTTTGTCTGTCTCCTTCCAAAGGGGAAGCCTACAATGTTACCAAATCGAACCAGACTTTTTTGTTCTGTTGAATGACATCGATTTATTATTACTACTTATGCCTTTCTTTTTAATTATTCATAAAAAATCTGTGTTTCCATTAAAAGTTAGATTATTAATCACGAAAGCAATTAGAGTAATGACTGACGAGCATTAATTGCGCCGTACAAGCACTGACCCCAAATTGACTGTTCCATGTTAAGCCAACCGTTTACCGCTTAATTAAATAAAGAACGGTTCGTCTTCAGCTAGACACGTTGCCGGAAGATCACGTCGCGGGAAGAACTGGGCACGGTGAGCGTGAAGAACAAGACAAAAGCCGAAGCAATTCGGAGTGGAAGAGTTTTGACGTTGCATCGATTAAGATTGTTATTTGACCGTTATAAAGATTTACTAAACTTGAAGAGATTTACCACTAAACAACAAATCACTTTTTTTAACTTCTCGACGCACGTTTCGGTAACCATGTTAGCATCATCAGGAGGTGATTTAATCTAATTCTAAAACTAAACTATGTTCTATTTATATGAAAACCTTACCTAAGGAGGCGTGTAAAAATCATGGATCGTGAAGTTTACTAAGCCTTATTAATTGTTATTAATGTAAGGCTTATTAAATTTCACGGTTCATGATTTTTACACGCTTCGTTAGGTAGGGTTTTCATATAAATAGAACATAGTTTAGTTTTTGAATTAGACTAAACGATCTCCTGATGATGCATCCGTTCGCGATGGAGTTTCCACTCACCACTACCGCCAGGTGTGAGTTACGTTTTGTTATTCTTTTTTTGTGTGCCAGGGGCACCGCGAAAGGAAATTCATCATCAATTATGTGAAGTGTATAGACAACAGTGTATGGGCATCAAAAACGTGCGAAAATGGTGCAGAGGGTTTAAAAATGGACGTACAGATGTCCATGATGAGTACCGTGCCGGACGGCCATCGGTTTCGGACGAAACGATTGCAAAAATGGAGAGGGTAATGCTTGAAGATCGACGGTTAAGAGTAAGACTACTATTGACAAGAGTTTGACAGAATATTTGCATTATTACCTTCGTACCGTGAAAGTAGAGTTCTATGATGCAGACAAAATGTATCGACCGCAACGGGGGCTATGTAGAAAAATAGTAGAGTCCAGGTTTTCTAACAATGTCTAATTTATTACAAATAAATGTGATTTTCTTTGTGACAAAAAGTTAGAGACCTTACTTTACGGACAACCTCTTAGATCCGGAAACTGTAAAGGCTAATATTTTAATGTTTCCCCCCAAACCACTGCTTCACCTTATGAGCCGTATATTTGGCATCATTTTATTGTTGGTAGACCCACTTAAAAGGCTTATTCTCTCAGCGTAAGGTAGCATAATTGTATCTAAGATCCCTAAGTACATTTCGTTTATCCAAAATGTTGGACCTACTCCGTTATATGAAAAGCACCCTCAAATTTGCTGTTCCTACCACCATGCTCACCATGCTGTTCCCACCACCATGTTTTTCCAGTTACATTGGAATTCTTCACTACAGTTTCTTTTTACAAATGTTAATCGCTGTTTTATTTAAAAATGTAACTTTACTGGTTAGGTTTTTCTGTTCTTATAGTTCTGGTGCTAATACTTAGGTCAACATTTTACCATGCGCTGATTATATTGTAAACAAAATGTTTAGTCAGTTAATGTTAGCGTATTTTATTATTTATTATCGTAAATAAACTAGAAAAGAATACATGGAATTCTCAGTTCTTTTGAAAGAGACAATAATAATGAAAGTGGTTTCCATTTTTAAAAAATTTTTCATTCTTCTAAATCAACTTTTTTTTAACTATATAAAAACTGGTGCTCGCACTCAAGGTAAAGATTATTTCGTAAACTTTCAATTTACTCTCAAGGTTATCTCAGACTACCTACGTTCGTGCGAAAATTCAAACTACATCATCTAAAAGTTCTCTTCTCAATCCAAACCCATTACAAGGATCGCTACTCTCCCGATTCCTCGACTGTATCAAGTTCAAGGTGCCGTAGACGATTAAAATTGCAATCCTAATTGTCAGCAAACGGGGTCGTTAAAAGCGAGCTCGAATTTATGGCGACGGTTCTTCGGTCGTTTCGTATTGTCGTACGAGAGGGACGAGACTGAAAATTGGAAAGAAGGGGTGACGGAGAAGGGTGGGAATCAGTTGGGGGATGGTGTAAGGAAGAAGGAAACAAGGAAAATATAATAAAGAAAATGCTGTCAGGATGAAAACTGGGGCAAGTTGGGTTTTGGACCCAGGCCAAAGCCATGTGGCGAATTGACGGTCTGCAGGTGGTGTTATATTTTTAGAATACGACAGTGAAGTTGTATCCACACTGATGTGGTGTGATAAAAAAGCTTTGCTTTTCTTCGCTGCCAATTAACCAATGTACTTGTTTTTAGTTAAGAGTATCAACTAACTAGTAACTATGCAGCGAATTTTTAAACATCAGAAAAAATGTTTTTTGATTACATAATGAGTTTGGTTTAGCAATAACACCGATGTTGAAATAAAATAAAACATTTTAACTTCCTATTTTATTACATTCTAGTGAGAGCATTCAGTAATTTGTATGGCTGAATGTGATGGCATGTGGGAAGAAGCCTATTGGCTGTGTCCTGTTTAAAGTTGAATCCCAAAATTAATATTTTAGCGACAGGTTCTTCACTCGATATTAATTTAAAATCTGTGGGCGTGGATATATACCAATCCCACCCCGAAAAGCAATTGGGTATTTGAATAAAAAATAAATATCGATTTTTGTACTTTATTTTAAAACTTTCTCATAAATAATATTGATAATCGATGCGAAAAACTTTAGAAAAGTGAAAAGTACAATTAATTATAAATGAATTAAAATTTTAAAAAATCACGTGTCTACGAACGCGCCGCGATTGGCTGCCCTGTTTGTGACGTCATTATAGTAAATGTTTTCACGTCAGTATTGTCAACGGTTTCTGTTTGTATGTATGTATACTAACAAATTATTGTTGCTTAGTACAAAATAAAATATTGTTGGTTACTAATTTAGTTCAGTAATGTGTGACAAAAGGTTCATAAAGGCTAATTCTGATAATGTACCTGCTGTGGATATTTTTATAATCACAGATTTATATTAAATTATATTTTTATTATATTAACTTGATAGTAACTTATAAAAAGAATATTAAGTAAATTTGTTTTTTAGGTAAATAGTTATTATTTTTTTTAAAGAAGATTAATAAATTTATGTTGATATTATAGGTGATTGTAAACTAAACTGTTACTTATGCTACAGCAACGATAACAATAGTCTGAAAACAGGCAACTTGTTATGATTAATAACAGCGTGAGGTTTGAGAAAATCAAAGTCTTGTATTTTTCCAATGACGCGTTCTATATGAATACGTAGAGCAACAATTCGTTTGCCTTCTAAAACCTTAGATTGTGATAAGTTAATGCCAGAATTAACCGATGGAATGGCGGTTTAATTAATTCTATATTGATAATAATTAAAACACTTGGTATTTGTTTCACAATATATTCAAGATATTTTCTAACATGTTTCGGCCTCGCGACCATTCTCAAAGAGAGTTATGTATAAACTAAACTAAAGTTTCAAAGTGCTGTCTAATGGAAGTCGGTTTTTTCATCTCGTTAAATTTATTACACTATCAATAATTGGAGTATTTCCGAAGTCTAGATGGGTGTTTGTTAGGTTTTTGCCGTCGTATATGGCTTTTTTAATTTCGAAAATTTCCAGGTAATTTAACAGCCTGCTTTTATTGCAGCTATGTATTAATTTGGTATTATTAATGTTAAAAAAATGGTTCTGGTCTATACAATGTTCGGCAAAGCCCGTCTTTCTCTGATTGTGTAAAATTGAATATTTATGTTCTTTTAGCCTATCATTGAGCGATCGGCCCGTTTGGCCTATATAAATAGCGTCACACATATTACATTTAATTTCGTATACTCGAGGTTTGTCACAAAATTTTGCTCTTTCTTTGTTATTGTTTAACATCGATGCAAGATTATTCTTATTAACAGAGATAATATTAATATTTTCGTTCTTTAACTGATTTGCGATTCTTGAACTTAATTTGTGAATATAGTTTATAGCATGCCAATTTTTAGAATCTTTTTCGGGTGTTGCGGCATAAAAATGTTTGGTGTTGTTTTTCTTTATCTTGTTTTTTATCATTTTATCTATGATGCTTGGCTGATATCCATTATTCCTTGCGATATTTTTGATAATATTAAGTTCTTTTTCATAGCTGTCTTTTTTAAGTGGAATCGTTAGAAGTCTGTGGGTCATACTATGAAAAGTGGACATTTTTACATTCCATGACTGATTTGAACTTGCGTGAATAATTGTATCGGTATACGTGGGTTTTCTAAATATTTCAAATTCTAATTTATTCGGTGTTCTTATTATTTTTAAATCTAAGAAATTTAATGAATTATCCGTCTCTGTTTCTATTGTGAACTGGATTTTTGAGTTTACACTGTTTAAATATTCAAGAAATTGACCCAATAGTCTTTCTGTACCGGTCCATATGCAAATAATATCATCGACATACCTGGCCCAAAAATGTATGAGTCTTGTATAATTAGTGTGGCTAAATAAATTGTTTTCAAAATTAGCCATATAAATTTCTGCCAGGAGGGGGCTCAGGGGGCTTCCCATTGGTAATCCATTCGTTTGTTGGTAAAATTTTGAATTGAACAGAAAATAATTTTGTTCGGTACATACATTGATAGCTTCTATGAGAGCATTTTTGTGCACGATTTCAAGATTGCATTCATGAATTCTTTCAGTGAGGATATTTTTAAGATCTTGTACCGGAATGGAGGAAAAAAGGCTTTTTATATCGAACGAAACTAACTTTGCATTGGGAGGTATCTGTATGTTTTTTAATTTTGTTGTTGTATTTTTGATTGCTTTGGGCGAGTTGAAATCGATAAATAATGGTAGATCACTGTTGAGTTGTTTGCAAAGTTTATATGCAGGAGCATTTACATAAGAAACGACTGGTCTCATTGGAATGCCATCTTTATGCAGTTTAGGCATTCCGTATAAGACTGGAGATTTTGGGTTCATGGTATCTAGTTTGGATTGCGATATATTTAAGAAGGTTTCATTGTACGTTTTTGTAATTTTCTTTACAGCGGTATGATATTTTTTTGTTGGATCGGTCTTGAGTTCTCTACAGTTTTCTGTGTTGATGGGTGTGTTCATTTTTAGTAGGTATTCATCTTTTGTTAGAATAGTAACAGTATTACCTTTGTCAGCTTTGCAAAGAATTAAATTGTTTTGGTAAATTTTGTTACGTAATTTATTAATTATTCTGAGTTCGTTGGAATATTTATTTTTTATTTTATTGTTTGCTATTATATTTGCAATGTTATATTTTGCTAATTGGCTTTTATTTAAACTACTTAAAAGATTCTCTAAATTGGCTGCGAGTATTTCAATATCTGTGGATTTGACGAAGTTTGGACAGTATTTGAGGCCTTTTTCTAATAACTTAATTTCTTCATTATCAAACTGAACATTTGTTAAATTTACAACTCTATCATAAAATCTCACTGAACTAATTGAATTGATATTATGAGAATTTAGGTGAGCAAAATTTTGTGACTTACATTTTCTTAGGGTATTTAATTTTCTTAGCTGTATTAGGTACTGTTTATGTGTTGCATCCTTCACTGACTCGCGCACTGTCCTGTCAAAGTATTCAAATTCGAAATAATTTGATTTGTGTAGCAGTTCTGTGTGGACTAATTTAAGATGTAAGTTGAGATTATCCCTGTTTCTGTACCATTTGGATGCTTCTTCTGCTAGCCAATGTTTCCGAGCTGCATTGACAGTGCTTTCTGTTTGAGGTGAGTGGTTATGACATGAAATCTTCATAAATTTTGGTTGGAGATCCTCCTTTTGACACGTTTGAATAAACCATATGTGATTATTACACTTTTTCACTTTCAGTAAAGTTTTTTTGTATATAACCGCTCTCATAGAAGCTATCAATGTATGTACCGAACAAAATTATTTTCTGTTCAATTCAAAATTTTACCAACAAACGAATGGATTACCAATGGGAAGCCCCCTGAGCCCCCTCCTGGCAGAAATTTATATGGCTAATTTTGAAAACAATTTATTTAGCCACACTAATTATACAAGACACATACATTTTTGGGCCAGGTATGTCGATGATATTATTTGCATATGGACCGGTACAGAAAGACTATTCGGTCAATTTCTTGAATATTTAAACAGTGTAAACTCAAAAATCCAGTTCACAATAGAAACAGAGACGGATAATTCATTACATTTCTTAGATTTAAAAATAATAAGAACACCGAATAAATTAGAATTCGAAATATTTAGAAAAGCCACGTATACCGATACAATTATTCACGCAAGTTCAAATCAGTCATGGAATGTAAAAATGTCCACTTTTCATAGTATGACCCACAGACTTCTAACGATTCCACTTAAAAAAGACAGCTATGAAAAAGAACTTAATATTATCAAAAATATCGCAAGGAATAATGGATATCAGCCAAGCATCATAGATAAAATGATAAAAAACAAGATTAAAAAAAACAACACCAAACATTTTTATGCCGCAACACCCGAAAAAGATTCTAAAAATTGGCATGCTATAAACTATATTCACAAATTAAATTCAAGAATCACAAATTAGTTAAAGAACGAAAATATTAATATTATCTCTGTTAATAAGAATAATCTTGCATCGATGTTAAACAATAACAAAGAAAGAGCAAAATTTTGTGACAGATCTGGAGTATACGAAATTAAATGTAATATGTGTGACGCTATTTATATAGGCCAAACGGGCCGATCGCTCAATGATAGGCTAAAAGAACATAAATATTCAATTTTACACAATCAGAGAAAGACGGGCTTTGCCGAACATTGTATAGACCAGAACCATTTTTTTAACATTAATAATACCAAATTAATACATAGCTGCAATAAAAGCAGGCTGTTAAATTACCTGGAAATTTTCGAAATTAAAAAAGCCATATACGACGGCAAAAACCTAACAAACACCCAGCTAGACTTCGGAAATACTCCAATTATTGATAGTGTAATAAATTTAACGAGATGAAAAAACCGACTTCCATTAGACAGCACTTTGAAACTTTAGTTTAGTTTATACATAACTCTCTTTGAGAATGGTCGCGAGGCCGAAACATGTTAGAGAATATCTTGAATATATTGTGAAACAAATACCAAGTGTTTTAATTATTATCATTGTTACTATGTTTCACCAAGAGCCAACCGCGCAATCAATCAAAACTATAATTCTATATTTTTACTCTCAAGGAGAGAAACAATGTTTTTGAATATACTGTTAAATATACATTAGAAAACTTTCTCCAACTAAGATAATATGGATAATATATTAGAGTTAATTTTATGTGAATTATATTAACAAACAATTCCAAAAAAAAAAGAATCACTTTCCAAAATTATATACATATTTTTTAAAAAGGAATAAAACAATTTTATACTTTGTTATCTATCACTTTTATTTTTAAATTTGTGTGACTATAGTTTCGTAAAACTATTTTACATTCTCAAACACTACTTTAAAACTACTGCTTTGCAGCTGTTTATCTAGCCTATGTACCTAATTTTATGCTTTTATTGGGGTTAATTTTTTACAATATTTTAAATAGTGGAGAATTTCGGAGATCCGTCTGATCGTTTAATAGCTGTCTAGACGGATCTTTATTATATTTATAAATTTCAATAGCTTCTAAAATGTTTAATTTTTTGCTTTTTGGCGCTGTATGTAAAATTTTCAAATTTGTAATCTCGGGAAATATATGTCCGGTATCTATGAAATGGTTCGCAAAATTAGAGTGTTGTTTCTTTAATATGTATGCAGATTTATGTTCTTTGAATCTGGTCTGAAAATTTCTGCCGGTTTGTCCCACATAGCAGCTACTGCACACGTTGCAACTTAACATATAAACTCGAGATTTTGTATTTGTTGATGTTTTATCTTTGGCATTAAAAATTAATTTACTGGGTGGTTTTAAACGCTATTTGCAAATTATGTTTCCTCAAAGAGCGAGCTATTTGTTTTGAAATTGGACCGAAATATGAAATTTTGCAGTACTTTTTATCATTTGTTTGTTTTACTTTTGGATATACTTGATGAATTTGTAATTGTTTCCGTTTTTTATTTATTAATTAATTAATTTATTTTTCTTTGAAGCCGTTATTTTGTGCTATTAGTTTTATTTTTTGCAGTTCTATTTTTCTATTATTTTTAGATAGTGGAACTGTGAAAGCTCGATGGATCATAGACTTATATGCAGCATATTTATGTGTAATGGAGTAGATTGATTGCTTTGTAATTGTTCTATCTGAGTATGTGGGTTTTCTATAGATATTAAATTCTAGTTTATTATTTTGTTTGGATATTGAAAGGTCCAGAAAATTTATGGTTTTATTTTGTTCTTTTTCTAGTGTAAATTTTATTTTTGGATGGATACTTTTTAAATTCTTTAATGTTCCTTCTATTTGTCTGTCGTTTCCAGTATAATAAACCAAAATGTCGTCTACATATCTAAACCAAAACAATATATTTTTTCCTTTATCCGTTTTTAAAAAATTATGTTCCAAGTTTGACATAGACAGTTTTGATAACAAAGGGTTTAGTGGAGAACCCATTGCTAGACCATCCTTTTGTTTATAAAAAACGTTATTAAATTGAAAATTATTTTTTTTAATGCATAAGTTAAAGAGTTCTAAAATACCTTGCTAAATAATTGGATTGATGTTATTTTTTTGAGTAAATTATCTATTAATAGTAGACAATCTTTGTTCGGAATATTAGGGAACATGTTGCTAGCGTCAAAGGATACTAGAAACCAGTTTTTTGGTATAGATAGTTTGCTAAGCTTTTTTGCAAAGTCCACCGAGTTTTTTATTGGCTGTTTTGGCGAGAAATTCGTTATGTTTTTGACGATTTTATGTAAGTAAAAAGCCAGGTTTCTTAAAGGGCTATTTCTATATGAGACTACCGGTCTTATTGGAATATTTTCTTTGTGAATTTTAATTAAACCGTACAGTTTTGGAGAAGTAGGATTCATATTGACTATTTTTATATTTATCTTCGTTTAAGAAAATGGTGTTTATATTTTTTATTGTTGATTTTAACTTGTTTTCAATTGTTGTTATAGAGTATTTTTTTTTTATTTTGACGAGGTCTTCATTATCTAGAAAGTTTTTAATTTTTGTTTCGTAACTTTTTTTTCTAGAGTAACAATTGAATTCCCTTTATCTGCTTTAGTCATAATTAAATTTTTATTTGTGATTTTAAAATTAATGGATTTGATAATATGGTCTTCATTTTTGTTGTGGTATTCTCGATTCATTTCTAGAGACTCTTATATACATATTTGTTTTTATAAGAATTCGATGCCTGCTTCCTGTCCAAATGTTTGTATTCAATATATCTGACGAGTGCTGTAAAGACTGTTTTTTAAAAAAGTTAAAAAACATTTTATTTTGTAAGTATAGTTCGTTTCAAGATATTTCGTTGCCCTTGGGCAAAACGTTAATTGCCCCAATAAATCTCAATAAAAATATTTCTAGTTTCTTAAAAGACGCCAGCGCTGGAGTGGTTTAATAATAAATAATTTTGGTAAAAATAAAATATTGTTAAATTATGATTAAATTATTATTATGTATGACTAAAACATTGTTTATTGGTTTGTGTATTTTCAATTTATTGGTACAATAAAAATTATAACTTAAATTTCATTATACATTTAATTCGATTTCGCTCTCACTGTCAGTTTGATCTACATTAATCATAAGTGTACTAGTAATTTATACATAAGAATTTTCTATTTTAATAAGATGGTTAATCGAATTTATCCAACTTTCTTTGGGAACACTATCTCCAACCTTCCTGATTAATGTTGCAGTGCTTACACAGTCGGATAAATGTTTTCTGCTCTAATATTGGATTTTATCTGATGCCACAATTAGATTAAAAAATCAGTAATATGAGGGAAGACATAGCATACATTTTTGCTTCGAATTAAGTCTTTATCGCTTTCGTCAACACATTTTTTTTACCAGAATCTCTTTGGTCTTTTTTAGCTTTAATTTGCTTCGTCAGAATATCTTTAACTGTAGACAACGAGGTATTCGTTAATGAAGACGTTTCTGCTGCGGCTACACTTACATTAAACCTCCTATTCAATAAAGAAACATATACATTTTTAACAATTTGCTTAGCATCGGGCGATAAATGTTTTCTTTAAAATGGGCACTACCGGAGGCACAATGATCATTATTTTACCAAAGATGCCACATTTTAGCGCGTTTGGAATAACAAAAAATACGATCGAAATTATAGAACTGCACTCTTTAAGAGAATAATGAGAACTAAACTAATATATTTCGAAACTACTAAACCAGGTATAAAATTAATGTTATCCTTTTACTTGTTCTTTTATTAGGTCCGGCCCTGTTTACGTTTCTTGCAACTTCGCCGGGTTTCGTTACGGCAGGGGTTCTTAAGAGTTCATTACAGCCAATCGGTCAACGATATATCCTGAAACGCACTATACCTATTGGTAGTTTTGTGCTGTTGCAAAAGGAGTTAAGGTTAAGAAAGAACGAAACAAAATGGGGAAGGATATAAATCATTTGGAGGGTGAAATAAGGAGGAATGACCGGAGAACGAAATAAGGAAAATATGATAAAGGAAGTTCTGTCGGGAGGGAAACTGGGCCAAGCTGTCTTTTGGACGACGGCCAAAGTCATGTGGCGAATTAACAGTATGTAAATGGTAATTTATTTTTAGAATACGACAGTGAAAACGTTTCTACATCGATACGGCGCGATAATTTGTTTTTGTCTCCGAAAATTATGCGATTTTAATACAGTGGAGATAATCAATGCTCAACTGGAACGGTTAGAGAAAGAGTAAGTGTAAATCCAAATCGAAAATGTGCCTTTTCTATCTAAAGGCATTAGAAAAATCTATATCAGGTTCAAGGATAAACGTACAGTACGTACGTACGTAACGTACTAAAATATTCGGACACTCTATTTCAAAAATGATTCTAGAAATTTCAATTCACGCAAAGAAAAAATAAATTATGTGCTATTACAGTATGAAAATCCAAAATCCATGAATAGGAAACTTAGCAAAGTTGTTTTGAAAACCAGACTAATAAAATCAATTAAATTAAAAGAAAGGAGCCGATGTCCTTATAGTTTTTAAACGCACCTTCCATCGTTTTCATACGCTTGCTCTCTGTAAACTTAATTCTAATTCGATTAACGATTTCTTTTACTGATGGAATTACCATTCCATCGTATTTTGTTTATATCTTTTGACGAGATCTGTCTAAAATAACCAACATTAAAACATCATTTCACAGCAACATCTGTTTAAAAATGTTAACATTTCACGAACGCAAAACAAAACAAGCGATAGAAAATATATGCGTTCACGTAGCTATAACAATACGAAACCTGACGGGCGATGTTGATATAAAATTTAGCGGATTTCGAAAATACGGACGGAGAAATATTTTCGAGGGCAGATGGGAGATTTTCGGAATATTTCCAAGACTAATTTTACCGTCGAGCCGGCAGGTCTATCGCTCGAGGAGATGATGACTAACGCCACATGAAACGAAACAAAAATAAAAATCTTTTCATTCAGCCAACTTTTTTTTTTTTATATGGAGCCAAATTGATTATTTTTTCTTTATTTTTAATACGTGGTCGGGAGTGTTTGAAAACTAAAATTAAAGTATACACACGTTCCAATGAGTAACAGGATGCTGTATAGTTTTGTATTATACACGGTGTAAGGTTGGCGTTATTCTTTTTCTTCTTCTTGTTGTGCTATAACCTGTCAGTGAGCCTTGACCTATACTAGCCTCTTGCCGGTTTTTGACATGCAATTGTTCTTCAGTTCTCTCTTACTGTTATCCTCCTATTCGTGCCTACAAGGTTCTCCTTGATGTTTGGCTTTCTACCATTCTCGCCACGTGTGTCGCCCATTTGAGTCGCTGAAGTCTCACAAAGTCTACAATATCGGGATATTTGTATAATTGTTTGACTTGGTATTTATGCCTGATACACAAATTTCGATTATTATTTACAGCACCAAAAATTATTTCCCACTCTCTTCTTTGAAATACTGCAGCATCCGTTTTCTTTGCGAAGGTTCACATCTCGCAGCCGTAAGTGACTATTAGCCGAATGAGTGTTTTATAGATCTTAAATTATAATTAATAATAATTATTTAATTGTGTTAATAATCATTATAGTATTATTAATATTTTGAATGAGGTATATATTGTCAAAGGGACAAGACAGTTTAAACTGAAAAAATTATAGACCAATAACTTATCTGGAGACAGTGATCTTAACACTTCTCAGCTAAATCATTCCTCATAGCACTCCCCATCTTCTCAATCTGTAAATTTCGTTAACGATTCTCCCCTCCAACACTACAATCATCCTTTCAACTCTGATGAACTCTGAAATTCCCTCTCTAGAAGTAGAAATAGCACTCCGGCGCCTAACTCAATTTTAATTTCCATGATCTGCAATCTCCCTCAAGTGGCTCTTGACAATTTGCCGGATCTTTCAACGACTACTGGAGAACAAGCACTTATCCCTCTGCCTGGAAGAAATCCATCATGATCCCAATACATAAGCATGGTAAACTTCATTACTCACTTGGTAGTTACCGTCCAATCTCGTTGACTGATCATCTGGGCAAGATGAAAGAATGGTAAATACTCACCTTGCCTGGCACATAGAATCTCACAATCTATTAGATTCTTATCAATTGTGATTCAAACAATCGAGATTTACTCTTGATCATCTTATTGGCTTTTCGAGTATGGCCGCCATACCGTATAAAAAATATTTTCAATGCTTTTGATACGGTATGGCGGCCCTCCATCCTGAACGCCTGGTGTAAAGCGTTGGCTTCGTGGGGCTTCAGAGGCCAGTTACCTAAAATCATATCAAACTTTCTCTGATAATTTTTTTAATATGAGGATCGATTGTCATCTATTTGATCAATTCTCCTTTACTAAATAGAACCCTTTTTAACATAGCTATGAACAACATTCAAAGATACCTCAGCTCTATGATCTCTTATTGATTATAGGTAGATAACATCCTACTATATTACTCGTCTCTTAATCCAAGAGTCTGCGATAGAATCCTTCAATCTAAGTTGAGCTCATTGAGAAAATGGAGCAAAGCCACAGATCTCTCTTTGCCGTCTACCAAATTCTCTGATGTGTATTTGTGCGGAAGTCAAAACTGTTCCCGTCTACATTCAATAACTCTACAAAACAAGAATTTACCTACAGTTGCATCTCACAAGTTCCTTGGTTTCACCTTCGATTGCAGACTCTCATGGAAAAATCACATCCAATCTCTGAACGCTAAATGTATTCGGGACTTAGGAATATTAAAGATATTTTCAAACCACAGCTGGGGTTCATTGCCTTCTTAAATTATAGAAAGCAATTATTAGATCCAATCTGGACTATGGCAGCATAATTATTGCTACGACTTTCAAATCTTATTTACACTCACTATATGTCACCCAGAATATATCACTTAGACTCATAACAGGAGCTTTTATCACCAGCCCAATTCCCAGTTTACACAGCATTATGGGTTTAGAGCCCTTATCCATTAGGAGGAAATATCTGCTCTTAAATTATGCTACGGATCTCTGGCAGAGATCATTCATTTCTAGATATCAGTGATTCTTCCATGCTCTCCCAATACTCCCAGTTGCGTCCACTCATAACCTGACCCTAGACACTAGACGCTTCTTTTAGCAATTATCAGAAGAGGCCAACACCCAATTGCAAGTTGCTCTCCCAATTAGCTCTACTTCTCCATGCAAAACAATCTATACAGATAGATCCAAATTAGATCATGGAGTCGGTTGTGGCTTTGTTCACGACAGATCAGTTAATTAAACATCTATTGGAAAATAGTCTTTACCGCCTGCCCAAAATAGATGCCGTAAAGGTAGGTTATAAAAATAGGTTTAAATGCAATGGAAATTCATAGTGAAATGGTAAGTGTGATGAATCACTTACATCATTTCTATGATGTAAGTGTGAAATGGGAGTCATTATTAGACTCCTTCAAAAACAATGATTTGTAAGTGGGCAGGTGAGTTTCAACGTGGTCGTACAAGCCTGGATGGTGATCCTCGTTCTGGACATCCAATAAGTGCAACTGCTAAACAAATAATTCTATAATTGATATGGTTCTGGATGACAGACAATTATCTTATCTTATCTGAACGGATGTTGCATATTTTGAAAAAGAATTGGGCTTGAGAAAGATGGTTGCCACATTTGTTAAATTCTGATCAAAAACATCGTCGAGTTAAACTTTCTTCTAACATTTGGATCTTTTTCGAAAGAATAAAATGGATTTTAAACATCGTTTTGTAACTATAGATGATACTTGCGTTTATCACTATGATCCTAAACTGCGACAACAAACCGCAGAGTGGACTGAGTCCAGTGTCAGCTCTGAACCAGCCAAAGTAGTCCAAATCGACCAAAAAGATTATGGCATCAATTTTTTTTCTAATAAACATCACAAACAGTGTCCAACATACATGGAAAGGAGGCTTTGCTATGTATTTAGTGGGCTAGTAAGGGAGCTGTGGATTGCGAACTGCTGAAATATGGTGAAACGATTACTGGCAATCGATACCGACAACAATTGATAAAATTGAACCCAGCATTGAAGCAAATACTACCAGAATACGCACAAAGACACGATAAAGTAATTCTTCAACATGATAGTTCTCGATGTCATGTTGAAAAATGTGTAAAAACTATTTGAAAAACGTTAAATGGGACATCCTCCCACCCGTCGTATTCACCGAACTTCGCCCCTTCAGACTACTTGGTATTTCGACTGATGCAGCCGATACTTATAGTGTTATTCTGAAATTGTATTCAAGATATATCGGTGACCGAATGACTGCAATAAACTGTTAACAACCCCTGTCGTAACAAAATCCGGCAAAGTTGCAAAAAAAGTAAACAGGGCCGGGCCTAATAAAATAACAGATAAAAAGATACAATTAATTTTATATCTGGTTTTGTAGTTTCGGAATAATATCTTCAAACCGGTAAAACAATAACACAGGACAGTATTATTCAATCCTTTTGGATAATTGGATGCAAAAAATCGGGAGAAAGGACCTGGTTTGGCGAAGAAAAATCATTTTTCATCAAGACAATGCACCGGCTGGCAGAGGTGTTCTTACAATGGCCAAATTGAGGGAGTTACACTACGAATCGTTGGAGCATCCACCATATTCACCAGATCTGGCGCCCTCTGATTTTCATCTGTTCCCAAACCTCAAAAAAATCATACGTGGCAAGCGTTTTTCTTCAAATGAAAAAGTTATAGCAAGTGTAGGTGACTATTTTAGATGACTTCCAGAAAATCACTTCAGAGATGGAATAAATGAATTGGAGAACCCCTGAAGAAAAATGTATTGAGCTTAAGGGGGAATATACGGAAGAGCAAAGTGATTTTTTTCAACTATAAACGTGTTTTATCATTTCCACTCCGCGAACTTTTCAGTCTGCCTAGTATAATATGAGCCAGCCTTTATAAAACTTTATTTTCCATATTAAATAATGTTAAGTTTCATTTAGAGGATCTCAGAAATCAAACGCATTTATTTACGAATAGATTGTGTGTTGTTTTACTCTACATCTTAGATTTTTTTTTTTGGTTTTTTGCATGCATTCATATTTCAACTCGACCCTCAACTTTTCCTCCAATTCCAGTTACCAACAGGGAATGATTCATGTTCGATCCGAGAACTGTATCAATTTCGTATTCCGGTTGTTTTTCCGGTGGAAAATCTGACGATTCTATCGAGTTTTCAGCGAGGCGTATCGGTATCTCCGACGCTCGTTAGTAGTTTCCCGGTAACTGGATCAAAATGGCTTCGAAAGTTTGGCGCGGAAACTGGCAGGTTTCGGTTTTCGACTATTCGCAAAGGATTTCGCTGTAAAATTGCCATTTTGAAATCAATTATTTATTGAGATCGGGTCGTGGATGCGGCAAGAATGGAAGTTGTAGCGCATCAATTTGAGAAGTTCTCGTGAGTGAATTAATCAGAATTTACAGGAAAAAGTTGATTTGCTTGAGATTTTCATGGGGATTATGAAATACTGATTCTCCTGCTCCAAGGATTTACGGTTGAAGATTTCAAGCAATATCTACATTTAAATCAGGATAAATACCTGATTGTTGGAATGCTAAAACTAATTCTATATATATATTCGAAAATTACTTGGGAAAAATTACACAAAAAGCACAGGAACTGATCCCATTTTTTGAGTTTATCATATATAATATTGATAGTAGATGCGAAAACTTTTTAAAGATTTGTTACAATTAATTATGAATTAATTAAAATTTATAAAATTAAAATGTAAATTTATAAAATTAAAATGTTAAATGTGTGGGAAAAATTACACAAAAAGTACAGGAACTGATCCCATTGAAAAAGAACACGCAACACCCTTGGTGGGACTCGGAATGCGAAAGTGCATTGCAGCGACGCAAACGAGCATTTCAGGAATACAACACTAGAAAATCACCAGAAAGTCAACAGCTTTTTGTCATGACTAGAAAACAGACCGCAAAGGTTATCATTCAAATGAACAGGAATGAGAAACATTAAGGAACAACTAGACTCTATAGAGGAGAATTTCGGCAATTATAACACGAGATATTTTGATAGTACTTTCGCAAGAGAAATCCGTGGATACACACCACAAAGTCTTTGCTTCACAAAGCGGAATGGGAGATTAACGCTAACCAATTAGGAGAATTGTCAGGAGCTGACACACTATTTCTATGATCTCCTCAATTTCCCCGAACGCGACATAAGATTCCTAAGGAAAATTGTATCTGTATCCACTCAGAGTCACCACCACCAACACAGGAAGAAATCCACAAGCACATACTATGCACATACTAAAGAACAACAGGACATCCGGTGAAGATGGTATCACCGCGGAACTATCGAAAAATCTCTAACCAAAATCACTGCAGGAACTTACGCAAATTATCACGAACATCTGGTAAACAGAAAAATTACCAGATGAATGGAAATGTGAAACTAAAAGAAGAACGTAAAATTATGAGGAAAATTCTCGGGCCAAAATTAACAGAGGAAGGATACAGACTACATTCTAGGAAGCCCACAGAATGTCCAACGTAGCGGCGGACATAAAAAAAGCAGGTTGAAATTCTATGGACATATCAGTAGGCTCCCACCGACAAGACTCACCAACAAAATTCTTACATGCATACAAGGGGTCAAGTCAAGAGTAACATGGATCGTACAAGTCAGTACTGATCTGGGAAAGGCACAACTGGATCCAACAGACATTGGGGACAGAAGCACGTACAGAAACAAAATACATTTGTGGACCGTCGCATCAGAGAGCGAAGTTTCAGGGAGATCGGGGACAAGGTGGACGGATGAGAGAAAGAGAATCCACGGAGAAAGGATGAGAGAGGTGTGAAAGGAAGATCAGAAGGAACACTGGAGTCACACACTGAGAACACATGAGTCGAAATGCTTTGTGTTATATATATATATATATATATATATATATATATATATATATATATATATATATATATATATATATATATATATATATATATATATATATATTTATATACCAGGTGTCCCATTAAGGATGGATCGCGGCCGTATGTTGAAAACTATTTATCCCACAGCTTTGGGGAAAAAAAAATTGTACTAAAAATGATCATGAGAAATTCACCAAAAATATTTTTAAGCTTCTAAAACGGGCGTGACGAGGTAAACATTTTTAAAAATAATTTTTTGTGTGTATTTTCAAGTGTTAACCGAGTAAGAAAAATTCTCAGTTATAATTAGCAAACTGTCTCCTACAACTTTGTTTTATGACATTTTGTCGTAATTTCACGAATAGAGGGGAGGGGGGGGGGGGTTGAGTTTTACCTATTGAGATAAAAAGTTACTCGGTTAACACTTGAAAATACACAAAAAAAAAGATTTTTAAAAATGTTTAGCTCGTCACGCCCTCTTGCGGTAGTTTTAGAAGCTTAAAAATATTTTTGGTGAATTTCTCATGATCATTTTTAGTACAATTTTTTTTCTCCAAAGCTGTGGGATAAATAGTTTTCAGGATACGGCCGCGATCCATCCTTAATGGGACACCTGGTATATATATGCTTCTTAAGTCGATAGTATTTCTTCAGATATTTTTTGTAAGTCATTGATATTTATTCTCATGTCTCATTTCAATCCTTAAAGTTTCAGAATAAGTCAGTTTCGATAATCCCTGTCTTCGTACTTCCCTGTCTAGCTCCTCGTTCTATCTATATTGCTTCGGTATTTTCTATTAGTTTGAAAGTCATATTTGCCTTATCGCAAGCTGTAGGTACAGTGCTAAATAGTTAACCATTAACGCGCCTCTAACTTAAAATACACCTTTAACACATGTATTGTTTCATTCTATTTTTAAATTAAATTACTTATTCAATTGTGAATGAGTGTTTTGGATTGAATTTCACCATGTTAGCTTAATTAGGCTTTTGTTTATTACAACTGACCAAGGTCAACAATATTTTGCAACACGTATACACGTATTTCTATTGCTTAAAATATTCATATAAATTACATCACGACTGATTTTGGAAATACAGCAGATATTTCTTAAAATAGTTCAAAGTTTATCGTTAGACTTAATTGGGTTATTGTTTTAGTAGATGGTGTGAATTTTCATTGATATTTTTTTGTTTCAGATGAAAAAATTTGTGGATTTGCCGGCTGAAAGCTGGCCGTTTTATACTGCAGGCTAATTGAGAAAATTGGTAAGTTAAGATTCTAAAATGTTTTTTTTAGGTCTCTGTTTCCTCAAGAATTATAATTCCGATATTTGTTCCTACCACATATATAGTTTAAAGCTTTTACCTTCAAAACCAAAGTGGTTCAAAAAGTTATGTCGACATGCTTCAAACTTTTTTCGCTCCTGCTCTTCAAAAATTTAAAATATACTCAGGTGTAATGATACAACAAAAAAAATAAAGGATGAGAATTATTTTTTTAAACATTATATACATATAACATAATATAATATATCAATAGATACACATATCTCCCTAATATTAACTGGGATGACTTAACTGCTCTAACTGGGCGGCTGGGTTGGGTACATGAGTTTGACGAGCATGGTGGTGGCTTACAAACATTGCAGCTTTAACTACCTGGAAATAAAAGTAACCCTGAACACTCCGAATCAATTAAATTATTATCTGTTTACTTTCTGTTACTTTAGATTTATCAAATCGATACAGATCATATTTGATCACGAGGCTATTCACATACTAGACGAGATATACTCGTTAGCATATCAATTATATTAGCCATACAGCCTACATAACTCAAGGTCATTATCCGCCGATATCATTATCGGCCAATAATCAAATATCAAACTGGGTACTGTTTCTGGCGCTGAGGAGAGAACGCGCAATAGTGCCAGCTTCGGATTTGAACGGGATATCAAGGGAAAAACGCACGAGATACCCCACCCAAAGAGCTAAACAATACATAATGGATATCCATCCTCACCCTACGGTGTAACCTCTAGTACTGAGTTGTGCAATGGGTACAAAGGGAAAAACGATATAATAGAGTTTTAAATTTATCTCAAAACTAATATAAATCGATAGAAACCAAAGTGTTCAGTTACAAACTCATATCTAATTAAACATAATAGAAAACAAAGTATTCATTGATGCACTCACTTACATAGTAATCATTGAATATCAATGAAAACATTAAATAGAAATAAAGATAATAGAGCTTAATGTACATTTCAAAACTAATATAAATCGATAGAAACCAAAGTGTTCAATGACAAACTCAGAACTAATGAACGTTAATAGATAACAAAGTATTAATTGATATACTTACCCTTGGAATTATTCGGGAACGACACGACACGACACTTGTTCACAGTATAAATGAAAATGTTCTGGTTAAATGCAATAAAATCTATCTTTACCAAAAACAGTGATAAACTATTGTTTTGCCTGAGAATGAACAAGAGACCGGAACTTACACAGGAGACTTTGTTCCAATTGGACGAAGCCATCGGCCACAGTTCCAATGTGTCTTTGCCCGTCGTTCGGGCTCTTTTTACGGGAAAATGAATTTCTCGAAGAGGAGACATTCAGTGCACCCCCTCCCCCCTCCCCGAAGCCCGGACCTGTGATTGACCCTGACTTATCTTTATTAGACCCGTAAAAATAACAATAAACAAAAAAAATTACAACAATTGTTCAAAATTGCCCCCTTGGACGTCAATATATTTACGAAGTCGCTTGCGAATGTTTCCGACGATGCTCGCACACTGATCCACTGTAATTTCGCCCCAGGCGCGCGTCAAAGCCACTTTCAGCTAGTCAACCGTGACGTAGCGTGTAGCCGAGATTTTTTGCTCCACGATGGACCATACCGAGTAGTCCATCGAGTTAAGATCCGGCGAGTTAGGCGACCAAATGTCTTTGCCCCAAAAGCCGGGAAACAGCTCTTCGCAGACGATAATTGTCGAATTAGCGGAATGCGCCGGCGCCCAGTCTTGCGGAAGCGTGAATCCAGCTGGGCCAAAGTGCTGCGTCGCCCACGGCTCCAGTACGTCGCGGAGGACACGCTGCTGGTAGCTGGCAGCATTGATCTTGACGTTCCGCTCGATGAAGACCAGTGGCGTCTGTCCGGTAGCGCAGATCCCGGTCCAGACCATGACGGAGGCCGGAAAATGGCTGCGGCCGATGATTTTTGCAGCCGCGGTCCTCTGCTGACCTTTCCTGAGCAATTGACGGCGATTCTGACGGTTGTGGAGCGGCTCGACGGTAAAGATCTTCTCGTCGGTGAAGAGCACTTTCGACAGGCGAGCACCACCGAGCAGACGAAGCATCCGATGAGATTTCTCGAGTCGTTTCGCCTTCATCGCGTCGTTGAGGAAATGGACGCAAGCGATCTTGCAGCTGCGCAGTCCCAGCTTCCTCCTGACGATGTGACGGATGCTTTTCTCATCAACGACGAGCTCTTTCGCCATCTTCCGCATCGAACGCTCCGGATTTCGTTGAATTCGGCAACGGACTTTCTGGACGTTCTCCGGAGTGGTCGCGGTGGTTGGACGACCGCTTCGAGGACGGTCCGCAGTCCCGCCTGGTGTCCTCATAACGCTTCACGGCATCGTAGACGGTTTGCTTCTTGTAACCAGTCGTGCGAACAATGTCAGCCGTCTTCATTCCTTGTTTGGGCAATTCGACCACAGTGACACGCTGATTTTCACGAGACATAACTTCAACGTAACTGAAAGTAAATAAATAGTTACGACACATTCTGGACCAAAATTAAACAAGGAATTCAATAAAACCATCAGAAATGACAAATAACTTAATTTGACTAAGCCAAAAATGCATAAACAAAAAAGTACGCGACCTTTTTCCGCACCCTGTAGATTGGACCATATTTTATCAGGCGCGCACAGTTGATGATGCAGTTGCTTTCTTCAACAGCAACATTACATTGTGTCTCAACGCCACAGTCCTAACTCTAAGCAGTGGAAATACCGCTAAGCACTATTCCAACTGGTTTTCTGTTAACATAATAGGGGATATTCGCGATAAATTTCAGCTACGCAGTTGATGGAAGACTACAGATATTATCACTTTCTTTCACTTATTCAGTGATCAATTTTTCTATTGGAAACTTCGGAGTGAAACACTAAACTCAAAGAGATTTACCACTAAACACCGAATCGCTTGTTTAAATTTCTCGACGCACGTTTCTCTAACCATGTTAGCATCATCAGATTAAATAATATCCTGATGATACTAACATAGTTAGCGAAACGTTTGTCGAGAACTTTAAAAAACGTATTTCCGTATTTAGCGGTAAATCTCTTTGAGTTTAGTACTTATTGAGTGATTTGCGCCGCATAATAAATAATAAAATAATTCAAGTCAACTAAAACTACATTAATAAGATACAATCTTCTCTAAGTGACTATCCGAAACAGTTCTGGCATAGAATTCGGGGCGATATGCTATACAACTTTGCGGAATTGGAAACCCCGAGCGACATCGTGGATAGTTTTTTAAAAAGGTTTTTATTTCTTCTACGGGCTTTCCCGCCTCAATCGCACACGCTACAGCTTCTTAACGTCACTGATATTAAAGTTGCCATTAAAAAGTCATAGAATAAACTCACAGCTGGTCCTGACAAAATCCCAGCTTTTCTTGTTAAGGACTGCTCTATCATTTTGAGAGAGCCATTGCTTCGTCTCTACAATCTATCAGTTAAAAAAAGCACATTTCCCAGCACATGGAAATTCTCCAAGATCACTCCAGTGCAAATGTCCGCGAAGAAGACCGAAAGCACGATGGACTAATGAAATCGTTAAGTATAAGGGACCCTAGTGGTAGAGGAAAGCCCATGACCGTGAAAGTTGGAAACATGCTGAAGAGGCCTTGATCCTTTGATGATCCTTGATGCGCTTTGGAAGATTGTGCAGTTGTAAAGGACCTGGGAGTGTATATCGACAGAAAGCTACCATTCAACCATCAAATAAATCAAATTATGCCTTCAGCAACTGCATGTCTTGGTCTCTTAATTAGATAAACAAAAGCGTTTAACAATATCAGCTGTTTTCTAACTTTGTATAATGCCTTAATGCGATCTAGACTTATGTATGCTTTCCCTGTTTAGTCGCCAATATACAGGGTGTTAGGTAAACATGCGGCAAAAATGCAAGGGGTTATTCCTTGTACTATTCTAAGAATGATTTGTTGTATGATGATTTTTGAAAAACCCCTAACGAACCTATACTACACAGATTTTTCTTCTTGAATAAGTTCAAGACGTGTTTCTTTCAAGTGGTGTTTTCTAAAGTATAAGTCTTTTAAACTGGATGGTGCCCACCCCTGAAGAGGTTATAGTCACACTCTGTTATTACCGGAGAGTAGAGCATAGGCTCTTCTCTTCGATATGCTCTACTAGTTAATAGCCGAGTTCGAGATACTTTCTCTATATCTCTCAAATCGAATAACATTATATTCTAACCAAATGGATCGGTATATTTAATTCCTATCGGGAGCTTTTCGACCTAGTTTGAACTCGAACAAGAACATTATGCGAATTTGCTTTTTGTTCATTTAACGTTCTGAACAAATTGGCCAAAATTATTTAAGAACAAATAACACAATGCCACAAATAATATATAAAATCCAAACAATGAACGTTATTTATTGAAAATACGCCATTTAAAATTAAAATAAAAACCGCAATAACTTTATTAACAACCTAATATCAAAGTTATATATTGTGAGCAAAAATCTTTCGTAGTAGTGTCCTCGTTGATTCCCTAAATCGCAAGAAGGTCAGGCGTTTATCTGTATTCACTGACCGAGATTGTGCAGACAAAAGTCCCCAAACCAGGGGAAGTTCGTTTTATAACTGGAATAAAGACTGGTGCTCGTGCTAAATTAATTTTAGGATGACGGCCTGTCTCCGGTGTTGCTGTCTACACCGAAAAACATTAACTTTATTTGAGAAATATTGTCTTCTTTGTCATAAAGGTATAGTACGTTTCAAGATATATCGACTATGACCGATTGGCTATAATAAACTCTTAACAACCCCTGTCGTAACGAAACCCGGCAAAGTTGCAAAAAACGTAAACAGGGCTGAACCTAATAAAATATCAGGTGAAAAGATTAGATTAATTTTATACCTGGTTTAGTAGTTTAGAAATATTTTAGTTTAGTTCGCATTCTTTTCTTAAACAGTCCAGTTCTATAATTTCGATCGTATTTTTTCTTATTCCAAACGTGCTAAAAAGGTGGCGTTCTTGGCAAGATAATGATCATTGTGCCTCCGGTAGTGCTAATTTTAAAAGAAAACATTTATCGCCCACTGCTAAGAAAATTGTTAAAAATGTGTATGTTTCTTTATTGAATAGGCTTAATGTGCCTGCTTAATGCAGCTGCAGCAGAAACGTCTTCATTAACGAAAACTCGGTTGTCTACAGTTAAAGATATTGTGACGAAGCCAATTAAAGCCAAAAAAGTCCGTGATAATTCTGGTAAAAGAAATGTGTGCAAGAAAATGAAAGATGAAACCAACATTATTTGCAGCAGCAGAACTAGTCTTCGGAGAATATTATCTTAAATATGTTTTTCATATCGGACCATTAGTAAAAGACAAATGTTAATGGAATCACAACGATTGCGACGATGGCGGTTTGGCTACTTAAACTCTATAAAAAGATATAGATTAGAAAATCATCTCATTATTTGATGAAACACAATTCGATACACAGAGACGTCAGCAAAAGAATGGGTAGATTCATCAAGAAAATACCACACCAAAGCCCCAGCGAACAAGGGACAAATAATTACAATTTTATACATTGGATGGATGGGTTTCAAATTGTTTACGATTGTCCTCCAAAAATATTAAACATTCATCTTTGTTTTTCTTCCTGGTTGATCTCGTTAACATTCATTTAACAGTCATATTAAACAATTTAATAAGCATCCCGTTATTAATCTTTGATGAATAAACGGTTCATTAAAGATGATCTAACATTCAAAATTGATGCATCTCGTGCGTTTTAATTAACTTTCGTTTCCACTCAGGTGCTTGATCGGCCGGTCGACTCGCAGCAGACAGCAACAGCTCCATGCAAAATAACGATTGATTTATTACTTGTTTATTGAAGTATGGAGATTTCTCTTTGCGTTAATTCGACGTTGTTCATTTTAGGCCCGGTTCTACAATGCAAGTATATACCTGGTATAAACTATACTTGGAATAAAGTTTGAAACATAGCTATTCTCGGTAGAAATCGACAGATTATAGTTATCCCCTTGAATTTAGCCGGATATACTCCAAATATAGTTATTCTTGCTTTCTATTGGCCAGCTTCAGTTCAACAGTATTAATAAACATAACCGGTCCTTTCTTTATATTCCACAGTTTTACGCATTTTTAATTACAACAGTGAAATAAATAATTGATATGGATCCCATAAATTTAAACATTTTTGATTCTGAAGAAAGTGATTTTGAAGACGTAGTTTTAATTCAACGGCCAAAAGTATGTAAACATCCGTATGAAAAAAAACATAAATATATAGTTATACGATTTTTAATCGTAACTTGTGCAATGTTGCTGAGTTTTATTGAAGATGAAATTAAATCTTCAACAGATCGTAATCGTGCGATAAAACCTACAACAAAATTGTTTTTGACATACGGGTAGTGTGTTACTTGCAGCTGGAGATTTCGCAGGAGTAAGCAAAACATCTGCAAGTACGATTGTCACTAAGGTAACTTTAGTGATTGCATCATTATGTGGAAGGTACATCAAGGTCACAGAAACAGAAGCAGATCATCACAAGCTAAAGGAAGAGTTCTATAATATTACAAGGTGTCCTCGTGTTATCGGTACTATCGACTGCACTCATGTTCGTATCATTTCACCAGGTGGAAATGAAGCAGAAAGGTACCGTAACAATACATGGTGCACGCCTACGTATAATGGATATTGTTGCACGGTAGCCTGGATCAACTCATGATCAAACCATCTACAGCAACAGCAGAATTAAAGGAAGGCTGGAGAACAATGAATTCCACACATCAGTGATCTTGGGTGATAATGGGTACATCAATACTAACGTCCTAATAGTACATTTACAACACCCAAATACTCCAACGGAAATCCTTTTTAATGAATCCCATATCCGAACAAGAAATTGTGTAGAAAGATGTTATGGAGTTTGGACACGCAGGTTTCTTATTCTGGCTAATGGTATGCGTGTGTCATTGGAACATTCCAAGGCGATAATAGTTGCAACTGCTGTTCTGCACAGTCTTGCAATAGATGAACATGAAGAAGAGCCACCAGTCAAACACGACTTACATGAGCTGCAAATTGAGCCTCCTATTGTTCAAAATCATGATGTCCGTGAAAACAACAGAATGCAAACATCACTGATTCAAAACCATTTTTCAAATCTGATATAATTTAATATGATTTAATTATGTTGTGTACTGAAAACAAAGTTTTACTTTGTATTTTAGTATGTAATTTTGTCTCCTTGTGCCTGTTTAGCTATGTAGCTATTCTGTTCGCTTAGAACAAATAAATACTTATCTATAAGGATTGTAAATTGGAGAATTTCTGAAATAAATTTATTTACCTAATTATATTGTTTATAAACATCAAAATAAATATATATATATATATATATATATATATATATATATATATATATATATATATATATATATATATTGTATACATACAAATTCTATATTGGCATTAGAAGATTCGTCTGTAGTACCTCCAACTGCCTTATATTTTCTTCTACAAAAGCCTCAGTGATGGGGCACGCAGTGTCTTTTGCAACTGGATAATCTGTATTTACTATAAAATATATATACAAGACAAAATAACTGATTCAATAAAAACATATAAAATAACCCATACCAACATCAGAATAATACAATGTCGTTGGCCCAACAACAATCAAACCCATCACCCTATTTCCAAAACCATCCAACTTTATTTCTCTCGTTGGGCCCCCACCTGTTTTGTACATATATTGTTTGTTCTGCATATTCCTTTATTGATTTTTTTTAACGAATCCCATTTGCTACGCAACATTTTGGCAGTTCTTTCTGTACCACAAACTGAACTGAACCTTCCTTCAGTCAGTCTCCATTCTATATCTTTGGTACTATCGAAAAGGGTGTCTGTTTTCTTGCACTCTGGAATAGAATAATGCGAGGATCACCAGCACTGTTACTATGTAAGACAACTTTATAAGTACCGACAATTTCTTTACTTGCCTCAACCAAATCGACTAACAGAACAATTTCGTCAATCGTGAAGTTATTGCACCCCTTTTTCTCCTCCCCTCAGAAAAGACCCTGGAACCGGGAAGGGGTCTATCTTAAATAAAACGGTTTACTAGAATTTTATACATATATATTATAAAAACACACTCAAAAAAGAACGACACAAAGCACACAAAAAAAGGAATAACTAAAACTATCAAACCAAAGACACGGGAAGGTTTAGGGAAGGTGGTTCTCCAAACCTTACCGTGAAAGAAATCAAAAATCAAATACACAGCTCTCTAATTACACCAGCTGGTCTCTATGTCCCTATACTTACAAATTAGAGGTTATTTCCTCTATTCTGACAATAGTAAAAAGATAGATATATAACGCTAGGGTAACCAATAATGGTCAGACGGCAAATAGATACAAAATATAAGGTGATAACGTGACCATTATCAGTATAAGAAATTATGGTAATAATGTATTTGTGAAAAATAACTGGTAATTGCAATCCTTAACGGTACATGAAAATATAATAAAAAAATGTTTCTCTGGCCTTATTTCCTGATGTTGTCTATCCTTGCCTATCAAGGTACTGGATGTCCAAAAAGACTGAGTACGACTGCGGGCAGTCCGGTATCCCTATGCTGGGGTCCTGAAATAATCTCGATCTGACCAACCGGTTACTGTGCCATGTGGCCCCAAAAAGGTGTAAGGTTTCCACGATGGTGGGGCTCTGTAGTAGGTGGTCGTTCAGTGGCCTGGTATCTGTTGATCGGATTCTCTGCTGCCGGGTCGTAAAACCCTCTATAAGAATATCAGAAAAATCAACCCAAGCTTGACTTGGCCAGCAAACCTACGTACCTCGGTCGGAAGGGTAAGGCGCGAAAACGTCCGCTCACCTGGAGATTTGGAGTTAGGCAGTCTTGCCTTATCCGAACGATACCGGAGCTTTTTTAGTTAAGAATTTGTCCGAAATAAACCTACCAGTGGTAATCAACAATTTACGAACGCTACCTGTAGCGATCAAGAATTTGTGAACGCTACAATGTACTGAGAATAATATCTGGTATAACTTATTCCGAGTATAACTGTTCGCCGTTTATACTTGGTTTATACTTGCATTGTAAAACCGGCCCTTAAATGTTAAATTGTATATGACATTAAAAAAATTGCGCTTTTACAGTGTGTCTTCGATAAGCGCTGTCGCTAGGTGTATACAGGGTATAACCGTAAATAATCCGTAAATTTAACCAGAAACTTGGAGAGTAAAACACGGATGTGTTTTGAGCCCTGTATTATTTTTAATAATGCTACACGTGGCCATAGGGGAAGCGAAAAATGAAATTAAAAACGTCTAAAAAGATTTATAACATAATATGCTAGACAAAATTTAAAAAAACACTTCAAGAGAAAGGAAAACACAGAAAATAATATTAAAAAAACAAAGAAATACTACGGATCAATTCTTCTGTTGGAACCTTTGGTGTGAAATACTAAACTTGAAGAGATTTACCACTAAACACCAAAACGGTTTTTTGAACTGCTCGACGCATGTTTCGCTAACCATGTTAGCATCGTCAGGAGATGGTTTAATCTAATTCTAAAACTAAGCTGTGTTCTATTTATATGAAACCCATACCTAACGAAGCGTGTAAAAATCATGAACCGTGAGGTGTACTAAGCCTTACATTAATAATTGAAAAAGTTGACTGAAAGGAATCGGTCCTTTATCTCGGTTCATGATTTTCTTACACTTTTCTATTTGAATGCTTTCATATGCATCCAAAGCCCTATTATTATTAACACTTTTAATTAGTCTTAAATTACTAATATCTATACTGTGGTCATGTTCGATTGCATGTTGGGCAACACAAGATTTTTCATTTCTCCCATATCTAATGTGGGCAATATGTTCTTTATATCTTGTCAATATGGATCTTTTTGTTTGCCCAATATACCTTCAATCACAGAACTTCTCTTAATTTATTATATGGTTTGTACACAACCTTAATGTCCACTTTTTTCAAAATTTTGTCTAGTCCTCTTGTTAATTGGGCATCAAATGGTATTACCATGAATTTCTTTGTGTTCTGATCCTTTTGAAATATCGAAGATTCTTTCAATAATATTCTGAACTTATGTTTTCTAATTAGTTTGTCTACAATGTTCTTATTATAACCATTCACTTCAGATACCTCCCTAATTCATTTTAATTCTTGGTTATAATTATCTTTATTTAAACGAAAATTAATTAATCTATTTACCATAAAATTTAAACTAGCCATCTTATTTTGGAAGCTATGATTTGAATCATTAGGAATGTATCTCGAAGTGGTTGTGGTTTTTCTGAAAATATCAAAATCTAACCTATTTATATTATTTCTACCATCCACCACCATAACACATCTAGAAATGGTAAACATTTCAAATAAAAATCAAAAAATGCCAAATATTTCTAAGATTGTCAAGCGTCTGCCAGAGAAGGATTGTTTTTATTTAAAAGCTGATAAGGAAAATAAGGTTGTAGTAATGGACAAACCTGATTACTTTGAACACGTTGAAAAATTAATTCAAGACGGCCCTTATAAACGATTACCTAGGAATCCATTGTCAAAAATGATTAACGAAGTTAGAGATACATTGAAATCTTGTAACAGCCTTATTACTCCTTCTCTGAAAAGCAAACTATATGTTTCTAATCCAAAAGTGCCAAGATTGTATGCTCTACCAAAAATTCATAAACCAGGAAAATCAATGAGACCAATTGTATCAGCCATTGATTCTCCAACATATAACTTGGCAAAGTGGTTAAAAAAGGAATTTGAAAATCTACCAAACCAACTACCTTCCTGTTCTGTGATAAATTCAATCAAATTCATAGAAAAAGTCAAAAATACACATCTACAGGAAGGTGAGGTTTTGGTTTCCTTTGACGTTTCATCGTTGTTTCCGAGTGTCCCGATTCCACATACGTTGAAATACCTGAGGGAGTTGCTGGAGTTACACAGTTTTAATAACAAGAGTGGTTCTGAGTATATCTCCTTAACAAGATTATGCATGAAGCAAAATTGTTTTCAGCTTAATAACAAGTTTTATGAACAACAAGAAGGAACGGCAATGGGCAATCCTCTGTCACCGTTCTTAGCCAACTTATTTATGAGTAAATTTGAAACCGAGGCAAAAGATGAATTCAGTTACTTTCCGAAGGTATGGTTAAGATATGTGGATGACATTTTTGCCATTTTCGATTCGAAAAATGAAAATTTAGATGATTTTATTAAGAACTAAAATAGTAAATCCAAAAATATAATATTCACGCATGAACTCTAAAACAGCGATAGTTTACCATTTCTGGATGTGTTAGTCAGTAGAAATAATAAAAATAGGTTAGATTTCGATATTTTCAGAAAAACCACCACCACTTCGAGATACATTCCTAACGATTCAAATCATAGCTTTCGAAATAAGATGGCCAGTTTAAATTTTATAGTAAATAGATTAATTAATTTTCCTTTAAATAAAGATAATTATAATAAAGAATTAAAATTAATTAGGGAGGTATCTGAAGTGAATGGTTATAATAAGAACATTGTAGACAAACTAATTAGAAAACATAAGTTCAGAAAATTATTGAAAGAATCTTCGGCTTTTCAAAAGGATCAGAACACAAAGAAATTCATGGTAATACCATTTGATGCCCAATTAACAAGAGGACTAGACAAAATTTTGAAAAAAGTGGACATTAAGGTTGTGTACAAACCATATAATAAATTAAGAGAAGTTCTGGGTAATCCAAAGGATAAAGTAGAGCAACATGAAAAGTCGGGCATTTACGAAATTAGCTGTCAAGATTGTGATCGAAGGTATATTGGGCAAACAAAAAGATCCATAATGACAAGATATAAAGAACATATTCCCCACATTAGATATGGGAGAAATGAAAAATCTTGTCTTGCCCAACATGCAATCGAACATGACCACAGTATAGATATTAATAATTTAAGACTAATTATAAGTGTTTTACACGCTTCGTTAGGTATGGTTTTCATATAAATATAGTATAGCATAAATATAACATATAACATAGCTTAGTTTTAGAATTAGATTAAATCATCTCCTGATGATGCTAACATGGTTAGCGAAACGTGCGTCGAGCAGTTCAAAAAAGCGTTTTGGTGTTTAGTGGTAAATCTCTTCAAGTTTAGTAAATACAACGGGTTAAAAAGTATAAATATTTAGGAACGGTAACACTGATAAACAATTTTTGTCGCACGAATTTTCTAATGACATTTGATTGTACGTATCTACGCTCATTACAAAAGCAACAATATTTTTTCGTTCACCCGCAATTTTTTTTTTGCTATTCTTTCTTTATTTCTTTCTTTTTTTTTTGTTTTTTTTCTTTAATAAAGTATGTTTTCTGAAATAAAAAAATTCTCCGTATTTCAGAGAAATTTCATCGGAAAATTTACGAACTTACTCTTGTACTTACTTGAACTTTTCAAGTACTTCCAAAGCACCATGCTTAATGACACAACAAGGTAAACTAAATCATTTGGTACGTGATTTATATTTATATAAAAAACAGGCTGGGCTTATGGGATCTAGATTGTACTATCTCCCAGTAAAAAATTCCTATTTTCACCATCACGACAATGAATTTAAACCTTATTTTTTTCAAGCAGATGATTTGGACTTGGGGGCGTGCCCAAATATATTATCAGAAAATTAAGTAACGCCATCTTCATGTTGAGACTGAAAACTTTAAGACGACCCGCCCCCTCTCCTCCTAGTATTCCAGCCCATAATCCAAAATTCATGTTGGGATTTTTTCCAGTAACTACGTAGGAATTTTCATTTGTCCAGTCGTAAAAATTATGTAAATTCCAAATCCATTTCCTCGTGAAAGAAGCTTCATCGGTTGATAAAATATTGAAGAAAATATTTTGATTCCTTTGGATTCATAATATTTTTGCTTCTTCGCATTGATTTCGTTACGCTTCGATAAAAAATTCCAAGTAGAAATTCGGTCTACCAAATTTTTCTACTGGTTGATTCTAAGAATTTTTCCGATCTCTCAATTTGTTCTATGCCGACATATTGTTGCCATCGGTCGTCTAGACAGATTAATAAAAGCCATCATTATGGAAAAGAAGAGTTTCACCGATAGAACTCTCTTCATCTCTTTGAAAACAAAAAAAAATCCCTATGTCGTCGGCTGCAGATGTCCGTTGCCCCATACACCTCCATCTGAACCCCCTCAACGCTTCCCAGTTTCGATAGGACGAGGGGGCGGCGGTATCGATTCAGCCAGCGTAGCGAGCCCAAGGGTACGTCAAGGTATAATGCGGAGCGGAAAATAGAAAACGGGGTCTCCCCCGTGACGTTCGTTCCCCTTCGTCCGCACCGTGGCGCCTTTGTCGACGCTGATGGTGGGGTGATGAGGGGGGCCAGCACGTACCGGAGGCTTAACATCGATTTTTTTCGTGGAAAAAGGGGGACCGAAATACGTATTGTCGATCGCTGGAAAAGAAGGGTGTATTTTTGATAGTGGGCTGTAGAAAAATCGAAACACGCTGTATATTAAAGCTTACCAACAACCTACCCTTCGAATATCTACACTTATACATACTATAAAATGTGTATAATGTTATAATTGAAGTTTCTCCAGAAGTTAGAAAATATTTAATTCAAGTGGTTCATGTTTGGTTAGGTTGGAAAAAATACGAACTATGCGATTATTTAAATGTTATCCAATGTTTTAAATGTGCCTGCTTTGGTCATTTCCAGAAGGATTGTAAAAACGATGCTATTTGTTTTAAGTGTTCTCAAAAACACGATTCTAAAAATTGTAATTCGGATGTTTATTTATGCAACAATTGTGTTAATAATAATAAAGCTAAAACTAAACTTCCATCAAACCATAGCGTCAGAGATCGAAATTGTCCTGTATATCAAACTCTTTTAACTAACTTACAAAGTAGAATTGATTATGGCTAAATTCTATTAGAATATGCTCTTTAAATGTTCGTTCTTTGATGAGTGATTTTGATGGATTTGTTGACATGTTGCGGGCTGATTCTGCTGATGTTTTTGGGGTGACTGAGACTTGGCTTGCCGATGATGATCCCAGTGAACTTGTTCGCATTGATAATTACTCATTTTTTCGTGCGGAGAGACGATCTAGGGGGGGAGGGGTTGGATTTTATATAAAGTCCTTTCACTTGGCAGAAGTGTTGGATTTTACTCAATTTAGTTCACCGACTTTGGAGTTCTTATGGCTTAAATTAACATTACATGGTTTTCGATTTATTTTAGGTGTTTTATATCGACCGCCTTCGCAGAGTCTGCCTGAGGGGATTAAGGTTTTAGGAAATATTCTTCCGTTGATCTTAAGTGCACATAAAAACGTTGTCATTCTTGGTGATGTAAATGTCAATCTTTTATTAGAAAATAATTTACTGACGCTTTGTTTAGAGTTTTACGGCCTTAGTGAAATCGTTAGACAGCCTACTAGGATTACTAATACTTCAACAAATCTGTTGGATCCTATTTTTACAAATACCCTTGAGCTGTTTAGTGATATACTTGTGTTGGATGCTCCAAATATTACTGATCATAAAACGATCACTTGTAAATTGGAGATTCTAAAACGTATATTTAAGCAGAAAGTAATAACTTTTCGACATTTTGCCGATTTTGTTGTAGATCTGTTCCTGTCGGAGTTATCAAGTAATTTAGATCAGATATATAATATTAATTCTATAGACGATAAAGTGGAATACATTTCAAATAAAATAATTTCGTTGTTCAATATTCAGGCTCCTTTTAAGTCAGTACGTGTAAGTAAGCCCAGAGCGCCTTGGCTGACTTATCCTATTAAAGAGATGATTAAGGAAAGAAGGAGACCATATACTAATTACAGGCTAAGTCCGTCACCGGAGAAATATAGGTACTATCAGGATATTCGTAATTTGACTCTCTCTTCGATTCGAAGAGAAAAAAAACTTATCTGGTTTATCTTGAACAAAATAAAGATTCAAAAAAACTCTGATCCGAGATTGCAACACTGAATATTAAGAAGTCGACTACGTCTGAACTTCCATCAGGCATTCGCGATCCATCTTTGATTAACGACTACTTTATGTCTGTTTTTCATACTGCAAATGTTAACCAAGACATTTTAAATTTCTATTACAGCAATAGGTTGGATGTAGATAAGCCTACCTTTGATTTTACACTTGTTGGGTCTGCGACCATTTCAGATATAATAAAAGTTATTAAAGCAAATGCTTCTGGAGTTGACGGCATTACATTGTCTATGATAAAAATATGTTTGCCGGTTGTACTACTACATATAGTACATATAGTTAATAGGTGTTTGGAAAGTAATTACTTTCCAATAAAATATCGCCAGGCTGTCGTTGTTCCGTTTCCCAAAGTTACTCGCCCACTTGCCCCCTCAGACTTAAGACCAATAAGCCTATTGCCCATAATGTCAAAAATACTAAAGCGAGTTGTAAAATGTCAGATTACCAGTTTTCTGGATAACGCTAGAATACTCCCCGCTGGACAGTCGGGGTTTCGAGCCTCGCGTAGTACAAACACCGCTTTGTTAAATTTGAATGATACTTTGATGAACAGTTTGGACAGGGGAATGGCAGTAGCTTTGATTTCTATAGATTACTCAAAAACTTTTGATAAGATAAATCATACACTTTTGTGTGCGAAATTGAATTATTTTGCTTTTTCCGCTAATGTTCAGCATTTCTTTCAATCATACTTGCATGGTAGGAGTCAATGTACGGAGTTGGAGGGGCACCGTTCTGAATTTCAGCTGATTCAGTCCGGCGTACCGCAGGGGTCTGTCTTGGGCCCATTGTTATTTCTAATATACACGGCTGATCTCCCTTCCTGTATCAATCATTCAGTTATTCAATCCTTTGCTGATGATACCCAACTGGTTCATTCTTTTTCTCCACTTAGACCTGATCTGGCGGCTGCGGCATTGAATGCCGATATTCGCAGTCTTTGTGCATATTCCGCCGATCACAACTTATCAATAAATGAAAGTAAATCAAGTGTTGTATTATTTTATTCTAGTAATGTTAGAAATCGTATCAGAAATATACTAAAGATTCTCGGTTCTCATGATATGCAGTTCCCTTCAGAAGCAGAGGTATTGGGACTTACAATTGATGAAAGGTGGAGGTTTACCAGCCACGTAAAGAATATATTATTGAAAGTCTATCTTAAAATCAGAACATTGTATGCTAATCGGTATCTAATTAACTTTAAATTGAGAAAAAAAAACTTTCCGAACTGTTAATTTTGCCAATCTTCAGCTATTGTAGTATGGTATATTATCCTTGTTTAGATTGTTTTACTAAGCATAAGTTACAGATAGCACAAAATAATCTAGTCAGATTAATTTGTGGAATTAGGAAGTTTGATCATGTCTCACATAAGTATAAAGAATTAGCCTAGCTAAATATTGAATTATTTATGAAATACTACTATCTCGTTTTCCTGCATAAACTAATATGTTCTGAGCCGGCATACTTGAGGAACAAATTGGTTTTTCGTGGTGAAATTCACAGTGTGAGCATCAGGCAGGTCTCAGTTTTATCAGTTTCCCGGCATAAGACTTCGCTTTTCTTATTGTAGTCCTAAATTATACAACAGTGTTAGTAATAAATTGAAATATTTGAGTGTCACCTCCTTCGGGCTTCAGTTGAAAGGAATATGTTTGCAGCAATGAACAATTATTTGTGATCGTTTCTTTCGCTTTAGAAATTGTTTTTTTTTCTGTTAGAATTGTAACTTGGTTAGATCGTTGTTTTGTTTGTGTTTCCTACTTTAAAACCTTTATAATGTAAAGCGTTCGGCGGTAGAGAGAGAGTAGCATTTGCTAAACTTCGCCGGCATATGCATCTATTCAATGAACTTATTCTATGTATTGATGCATTTCCAAATAAAGACGATTATATATATATATATATATATATATATATATATATATATATATATATATGGCCACACGGACCAAAATCTTTAAATCTGTTCCTTTCGCATTTGAACAGTATACATCCTCAGGTCCAATTTGCAATGGAGACTGAAAAAAATTCTGCTCTCCCTTTTCTTGACGTTCTAATATCAAAAAGGCCAATCCAAAGCTTCTCCTACTCTGTCTATCGTAAACCCACCCACACAAACCGTTATCTAAATGCTAAATCACATGATGAATTTAATTGGGATGGATGATGATCAATCTCAATTAAATTCGGCAGTCAAAACTTTAGTCACGAGATCACTAAGATTGTTGGATAGGGAATATAGGCAAACAGAACTTAATTCATTAGAAACGGCACTAATTCAACGGCATTCAATTCAATTCCAATTCATTAATAAAACGGCTATGACTTGCGTCAAATAAAAAGGCATATTAATAAATAAAGTTCAGGCAACTGGTCATACCAACCAATCTACTAGAGAATTGTCCCAAAATCTCAAAGTTCTTCTGCCATACATCAAGGGAGTTACTGATAAAATTTGCCCCGTATTCAGATCCCGTAATATCGAAACGATATTTACAACAGAAAGAAATATATCCGGTTTCCTCATACCAGATAATCATAGATCGGTCAAACTAATAGACGTATCCAACATCGCATATACGAGCATTCTCTCGTCGTCCGAAAATCTGATCTCTTCTCGACTTTAGCAGAACATCATATCCAAAAGGGTCACAAAATAGATTTCGACAAGGCCAAAGTAATCGCACCTATATATTCCTACAAACCCCGCATAATTCGTAAAGCAATTGAGATCGAAAAACGTCCAGACTGCTTAAACAAGAGGGACAACGGTCTTAGAGTTTCAAATACATGGAAACTGCTTATTTCCAAATTGCTATTCCGAAACCCTTCCAGTCAAACGTCCACCTCCCGTCTCACCCCCGCCCCTCAACCGAGCGCCCCACCTACAACCTCACCTATTAATACAGAGGTCCACGTTCTTTTCTAGTTGTGAACTCTGGGGAGTAGGCAGATTGAGGCCTCGGAGTAAATCAACTAGATTCTCTTGAAAATGGCTTCAAAATGGAAGCCGAACGTAACATAAATACCTACTTAAACAAATTTTAAACTCCTAATTTCTTGCATAAAATAACTTCATATAAAGGTATACATAATATCTCTCATAAATATAATAACTAGCAATATTCATAATAGATACATAAGTAATAACATCAAACAAGAGTTTCTTAAAAAAGAGATTTCATAAATGATACACATAAACAGTTCAAAAAATAAAGTTTTGTAATTGTAACACTGAAAGAATTACACAAGTAGGCTAAATAATGAAAGGTAAAGATTCCCCCTTTTTTTAGTTAGGAGATCTAGTCCATAGTCTCAGGCTATCTACTTTGTATTGTTGAAGCTGAAGCATCTGTGTATTTTGTTGCAACAGCGTGCTTACTAAATTCATAAATTGAGAATTTTCACTGGCACCACCACTAGCAATAAAGTTTACAAAGTTTTCAAAGTCTTCCTCACTAATCATATCTTTCGTTTCCGCGGAATAATAATACGGACCTCTAACCTCAAAGTTGTAACTTTTACTTTTCATAATAAAACACGGGCGAATTTTCCCCGTTAATTTCTAAATGATTCCTTTATCCCACTTCTGAAGTTGTAAGGATGGCTTCATATATTAAAAAAAAAACTGCTGATTTCCAAAAAAAAACAACAATTTTTATTCTTACAGTGTGTACAACTACAAAACACTTAACCTTCTTCTTCTTCTTCTAACGGTATGGTGGTGTTACGAGGCAATTTGCCAGCTCGAAACTTCAGAAGTTCTTGATAGGCGAGAAATAACTCTCAGAACTTCATACCATATTTAACAAACATAGCTTTCACAAAATTACAATATTTTGGCTTACTATTGTAAGTCCAAAAAAAGTCCAACTATAACAGTTTATCTCACAACTTCAAGCGGAGTTTCTTCGGAATTAACAATTTCATGAATATGTTTCTTCAAAATAAACTAAGAATCTAAAGGGGGATCACCGAAATTCTACTTTACTGACTCGCGTCACTACTTTCTCTCGATGAAATCCGTCCAAACAAAGTCAAAATATTAAGCTATTTCAAGATGCAAGTGGATTTAAAACGGCGTGGGACTCTCGCCTCGTTTCACACGATGCGAACAGCATGATAAACGAGGCGGAAGTGTTCTTCTTCTTTTCTTAACTTGCCTGCATTAACTGGTGTTTTCTACAAGCGCGAAATACGAAATAACATTATAACTCTTGCACTAGGACATTTTACAAAAATATAATAATAGTTTGATAATCTTGTTTAGGAGCAATATTAGCTGTGGTGTCTAAGGCGTCAGCCTTACGTTACGGCAGTTAATATGGAGCGGGTTTGAATTCCGTACTAGGCAAAAAAGTTTTTCTAAAATTCTTGTGAATGTTTCTAGGTAAGAGTGTAAAATCTGACAAAGAATCACCCCTCAGTCACGCCAGTTCGAGGGTGGGTAAGGCCTGAGAGGTTTTCTACGTTGGTCACTACGTCGGTACGATTCTTCTCGAGATACTTTCGGTTAAGCACAAAACCAAGGGTTGATAGCCTGAGGGGGGTGCTGACCGGGGTTTTCAGTAGCTGATGACCGTGGTTCGGAACTCACGTTAAGCTGTAGGTCCAGTCGCTAAATAACCTTCTCAGTTGCCGATGCGCCTCTAACCCGAAAACTTTACTTTACTTTCATAATCTTTTATATATATTTTCAAATAAATTTATTAAAAGTTATTTACCATCACTTTTTTTACCTTTTATTTTGTACCTATTGAAAGGAAAACAAAAAAGTTCATTTCTCGATTCGTTTACCTCTGTTTAGTATAAGACAAACTAATTATCAAATAACGATGTTCGGTAAATATTATTTTCAACAACACCGAGACAAGAAAAGAACTACGATGACATAAAAATGTTTTTTTGTTCGCTTCGCATTTTGTTACGCTCACAGATGTTGCCAAACATATTTTTCATCCGTCCGAATTGCAAAACGAACATGCCAAACAAAAAAGCTATTTATTTTATTTCTTTATTTTTTTCTAACGCATTCCACGATAATATTTAGAGGAAATTTTATCGTCTATTGTTATTTCAGATAATTTTAAATGAAATATCGTTTTTATAGTTATCGTATAGTTTTTTAATACTACGTTCACCCATCCCGGTCTCGACCTAACTTAAGCTTTCGAGAAGTGATTTTGAACGCGATACCCTAACTTTTTCTATATCTTCCAAAATAGTTTTGTGTTTTGGCGGTGATCTCTTCATTTGATCCGAATTTCTTTCCACCTATGTTTGGAAAGAGAAAAAAGTCCGAGGAGACAAAGTACGGGAGCGAATGCTCTCCGAAAGTTCTTCCCGATTGCTTTGAAATTTTGACACAAATAATACGCGGATGTTTTTATATACCTATTATATAGATATCACACCTGTGACAGATAAAAAACGTGCTTTTTTGAAAAACAGCGCCATCTGTTGGACGTAAATGCAACACATGCTTTATTAAATATTTTACGCCAATGGGGCGCCATCTACTGAACGTATCATCACAACACACGCAATACTAAACATTGCTCATGTCGGACAGCTGCCGTCACTTGCCGATTACATTGTTAAATTTTCATAGATTTTGATTTATTGTAATTTTGATTTAATTATTTAACCAGACTGAGTCACGTACCGCGTGACCGGGTATTAGCTAGTTTAAAAATATTTATTTAAAAAACACCAGTTTTTATTTGTCATGACCGACATACCCATAATAGAATCGTCCATCATTAACCCAACTTCATGTATCTCGGTAAATCGAGAAGCACGAGTCGCTCGTGGGGGAATGCTGGCGTTGGTTGGGCGGAGAGGGGAACAGCAGGATTCGGTTTATGTAAGAGACAGTTTAATCGAATTTGACATATCCGAAACGAAGAATACGACGAAGATAAAAATGCAAATTTATGCGAGGCAGCAGCCCGCCAGGGCGAGCACTTTAGCAGGTAATTGCATAGCCTCGCTCTGGGCCGCTATTACCGCGAGGCAAGACAAAACTTTTGGTGTAGACTCGCTGAAAATTGACGATCAATCAGTGGTTATTCAAAGCATAAGAGCTCCTTAAACATATTTAATTTTTAAACAGAAACATTTTTAATATAAAATATCAACAATTATTTGTGCCATGTTTTTAGTGTCAGACCACTGCATACTACTATGATCAAAATCTAAGGAGACTAGACTCTAAAAGGAACGCAACACAAAGTATTTATTTATTCATGTACATTTTTTGGTCCTTCTCACTACTTCCAACGTGTTTTCCAATTTTCCAAACAGTTCTTATACTCGACTTCTGGAATTGGTTTCCATAGACAAATAGGCTATCATAACTTAAAAATCCATTCATTACTAAGTTCTCGGGTAGAACCGCGTTTTAGATTTGCAAAATTCCGACGTTTCGGCTTTTACTTTGAAGCCATTATCAAAAGAATCTACTTGATTTACTCAGAAGCCTCATTCTGCCTACTCCCCAGAGTTCAGCTTTTCTAGTAGAGGATAGAACCGCGTTTTAGATTTGTAAAATTTCGACGTTTCGGCTTTTACTTTGAAGCCATAATCAAAAGAATCTACTTGATTTACTCAGAAGCCTCATTCTGCCTACTCCCCAGAGTTCAGCTTTTCTAGTAGAGGGTAGAACCGCGTTTTAGATTTGGAAAATCTCGACGTTTCGGCTTCCACTTTGAAGTCGTTATCAAGAGAATCAAGTTGATTTACGCCGAGGCCTCAATCTGCCTCACATAAATCAACTTTTTTTTTTTACAAAAACCACTGGATGCGTTAAAATTAACCACAATAAAAATTTGTTTTAAATAACTCGTCTTTTCACTAGGAATAATACTGATTCAGAAGAATGTTTTAGACAAAACCAAAAGAGATTTGTAAACACGGGATTATTTGACCTCATGAAATAAATAATAAGTAAACACAAGAATTTGGCCGGTCGCGTTGGTGCGGCGGTAAGAGCGCCTTCTTTGCCGAATCCGCGCTGGAGCGATAGCTGGTTCGATTCCAGCGCTCGGATGGTTTTTTTCTTTCTTCTGTCCGTTTATCTTTCCTAAATGTTTGTGATTGTTTCTAGGTAAGAGTGTAAAATCCGACTATGAATTACCCCTCAGTCACGCCAGTTAAAGGCTGGGTAAGGCCGGATGCCTTCTGAGAAGTGTTCTACGTTGGTCACTTGCCAGTGTATAGGTTTCCTGATAGACTTATGGGTAGGCACATAACCAAGGGATTATAGCCCGAGGGGGGTGCTGGCCTGGGTTTGTCGGAAGCTGATGACCGTGGTTCGGAACCCACGTTAAGCTGTAGGTCCAGTCGCTAAATAGCCTAGTTGCTGATGCGCCTCTAACCCAAACACTTTACTTTTACTTTACGAGAATTCGGTTGTATTTAAGATTTTCTTTATTATCTTCGGTAAACAGGTATAAAGTTATTTTTGAAGGTATAAACATAATCATACACAACAAAAAAAATCGCTAAAATAAGGAGTCTAAACAGAACATTCTCTGAACATCTTGTGTTCAAGAGAAATTTTGTTTTTGCAAGAATGAAGGAAATTCTAGTTTGTAGGGACGATTTCGGAAGAATAAAGCGGACTCGTTTAGTTTTCCTTTAGTACCTAACTTCCACGACTCTAAAACAGTGTTCTGATTTATTTGTATTCCTAAGATCCACAAAAGTTGGGAGACGCACATTCTTAAAATCATGTAGATTTCGAAAGGCCATGTACAAAATGTAAACCGTTAAAAGACGAATTAAAATACATGAATCTAAATGGTTTTTACCATTTAGTTTCGAGTTAAAAACACCCTGTATAATTATTTGAATTAAAATGAAAATATTCCAAATAATCAGTAAGGTGACCAAGGTATCGATACAACCATTACACGTCACACGATACAAATATCAATAATATCTGTTCTTATGTAAATAACAGATGTTTTTGATTTTTTTTTTGAGTTTTAGATCGTGGCGAAAAACCCAAAAAAAAAATATATATATATACGCTACAATCATTCAGACATTACGACGTCCCGACGTACCCTATCTCGACTCACTGTATCGAAAAGTTTTGTTTTTACCTTGAGGCAACGTAATTTGGAATGGAGGTGAAGTTGAAAGACCCAATTTCTTGATTTAGTGTGGGTTCGTAAGGGTAGTTCGGAAACTGTAATCCGTTTGAGAAAAAAACACATACGAAGTAAGATGGTAGTTTTTGATCCTTTTCAAGGAAATTTTTTAATAGTCCTCTAAAATGGATATAATAAAACGTTCGCCATGAATCTTACTCTCGGAAATAATAAAGATCGGTAGGTTTATTGATTTATTGAACGTGCCGACGGGGGCCTTTTAGAGGATTTAGGATTTATCGAGTAATCTGGAGAATACTTTCAATTTTTCTGGGTACGTATTTTTTTTAATATTATTGGAAGTATTTTGAATGTATTGTTGTTTAACAGTTAGTGGTTGAATTATCAATAAATACACAGTATGTCGGAGAATTAACGGAATTTTTTAAATAAAAAAATTTGGTTATTTTACCAAAATGATTTATTTTCATTAAAAATACGCCCCTCTCACATCAATGTACCCCTAGGCACGTTGAACCCTAGATTTTTTGTCACTTTTCGAAATCATCTCAATGACTCACGTTCATGGTCAATTTGCGTTTTGGGAACAGGAAATAGTCACATGGAGATAAATCAGGCGAATGCGTAGAATATTTAAGCACCCAGACTTGCTTTTTTACTTTCCGTGCCAGCCTGGTGAGATGACTCAAAGTCCATCTTCCAAAGCATCACGACCGTTCTGGAATCACTTATATCACTCGAACATGTGTGTACGGGATAAGCAATCATAATCATTTTTTTTCATCATTGCAGAGCATTGCACAGTTCATAATAATTTAATATTAGATCTTTCTTGTGACGAAGTGACAAAAGGTACAGTCACTTTTAGCTCTATAACTTGACAATCTGTGGATTGTGGAGATATATATCTTTCAGATTAAATATTGTTCCAATAGCTGCGCTAGTAGTATTTCTTAAATTAAAAAAATTACGTTATTTTTTCGACATACAGTGTATAAACATTATATTGATGTTTGTCATTCCTTCATCCGCTATCCAAAGCACCAGCAAGCGTCTCCCAAGACCGGTTTCTGGCCTTAAGCTGTCCCAAACTAACAGTATTTTGTTAAAGAAAAATTAAAAATTAATATCCGCCACACCTAGGCTTCATGACCCTTCAAAGAGACTGAAAACTAAATAAATCTATCCATCCATTATATCTCGAACTATTTAGAATACAAAGAACTATTCTCCAATTTAAAATATATTTTATCAAAGATGAGCGAGAACAAAAAATTGTCGGTAGATCTAATGGAAAGACATCAATTAAAATATTAATGGAAATTTTCATTTACCTCCCTATAATTTCATTATTACACTATGAATCGGTTAAATCAAAGCACTAACAAAATGTATACGCCGCATATCAAACTGACAGAATCGCGGTATCGGAAAATGAACGATTTTAGAAATTAGGTTTTGGTCGTTGCGTAATCAACGGCATTGTTTCGAGGATAAAAGCACGCTCGCAAAGTTAATATGCGAAGAGGCAGCCGTTTGGAATTGTTTCTTTGTAACAAAACGGTTTTTGAAAATGGGTTGCGGAAATGTGCGGCAAATGATGAACGTTTTAACGCTGGCTTTCGTGGTAAATGTCTGGTTTATGATGAATGCACAGTTTAGAATGTAATACAATTTTACAACAATCAACTTTTCTATTGGAATCTTCGGTGTGAAACACTAAACTCGAAGAGATTACCACCAAACACCACTTTTTTAAACTTCTCGACGCGTTTTTATGGTTCATACCACCGTGGTTAGCGAAACGTGTGTCGAGAAGTTGGGTCGTGGTAAATTCCTTCGAGTTTATCATGCTATGATTAAAAAGTAAGATGACTTTTGTTTTAATAATTCGCTCGCGCTACGTATCGATACAAATGATTATTTTTTAAATCGGTAGGACTGTCGTTGACATCTAAGAGAAGTTTCATATCATTTCGCTTGTTAAGTTAGAAATGAGAGGGAAAAAATTGATGATGAAGAATTCGAAGCATTGCTGAAAGAAAATCCTGTTAGTTAATTGGTTAGTTAGTTAAACGGTTAACATTAGACGGTTACCAGGCCATCTAACAGGCTGCATTCGGGAAGGATTACAGTACATGCTAACATCTAATGATGAGGGTGCTGATCTGCATTTGCATCTTGCCTTATCAAAAATAAACAAAACCAAATATAAGCTGATAAGTAAAAGAACACAAAAGTTTGCTTTAATGCGTGAGGATGGCACAGTTAGTAGGGAGCGTACGGAAATGTTAGAGGTTATCAGAAGATTTTATTCAAAGTTATATCAAAATCAGAATGAGAAATCAGGGCAAATGCCGGATATTCTGTTGGAGGAAGTGACAAATGCCATAGAAGCGATGAGGAATGGAAAGACTCCAGGAACGGACTATGTAACGGTTGAAATGTTGAAGGCTGGTGGTCGAACTCTACATAAAATAGTGTCTATGGAAAAGTGATTCTCCTTCATAAGAAAGGAGCAAAGGAAGATTTAAAAAACTACCGCCCAATAAGCCTCCTATCAGTTATGTACAAAGTTTTCATCAAGATAATATCTAAAAGAATATTAAGAACACTGAATGAGGCACAACCAAAACAGCAGGCAGGATTCAGAAGTGGATTCAGTACAATGGACCATATCCAGGTTGTCCAACAGACCATAGAAAGGTACAATGAATACACCATGCCACTGTGCTTGGCTTTTATTAACTATGAAACAGCATTTGATTCAGTATCAACGCCGGCCATAATGGATGCATTGCTTAACCAAGGGATAGACAGAGCCTATGTGAACCTACTAAGATCCATGTATGAAGAAGCTACAGTTCACATGGAAAACTTTGAAGTTAAAATCAACGTAGAACGTGGTGTACGATAAGGTGTGACTCAATATCGCCTGTTCTTTTCTCAGCCTGCCTTAAAGAGGTATTTAATTGGATTGGGAACAGCAGGGAATAAAATTCAATTTATTCTTCCTCTATAATTCAGTTCTGGAATGAATACCGCTTGATCATAAACGCCCGCGAAGAAGGCCGAAACCACGATGGACGGATGACATCATCAAGTATATTGGACTCGAATGGCAGAGGAAAGCTCAGGACCATGTCAAACGGAAGCATGCTGGGGAGGCCTTCATCCTGCAGTGGATCGACAATGGCTGAATGATGATGATGATATTTGATTATTTTTGAACAGACCTGGTACTTACCCGCGGTTAGACGGGCCCGCACAGTTTGTCTGTCGCGGTCGTTTACCACAGGATGGCAGAGTTACATGTGATCGTAGTCACCATTCGGCATGGCCGATTTATATGGTCATGGCTTTAGTCGTTCTCTTCATCCGCTCTCCAGGCTTTCGGCTTGAGCCTAGCTGATGACGGCTTAAGGCCAGAAACCGGTCCTGGGAGACGCTTGCTGGCGCTTTGAATGGCGGATGGGGGAACGACAAAGCACCAACGTGGAGTGCGGGTGTATATGTATGTATATATATATATATATATATATATATATATATATATATATATATATATATATATATATATATATATATATATATATATATATATATATTTATGTTGGGAACGTGCAGACGTTTCAGCAAGGTTACATTTGGCATTCTCAATGCTTGTCTGAAGACTGAAAGCTGTGGACTTCGACTTACTCAGCCAGGTTTTTTAGTTAGCCCGGAGGCTCTTACTAGTTTCCAATGAAATTCAAACTCTAAGATGGGCGCTTTTTACATTTTGAGGTCTCTAGCTGACCTTTGACCTGCCGGAATTGAAGATTCCGGTTGTGAAAGCTGTGGAAACTGTCTCTTAATATTTATATTCTTCTGGGTCGCAGATTGTGATGGTGCGTACTTCTTATTGGTTCTGGTGTTGGCTCCGCCCCCTCGGACGATGTTTGAGGTGTCACAGTGGTAGTCAGTTGCTCTCCCGACTGCAGCCGGTGAGCTTCGGTTTGTCGGTTAATTATTGGTTTCCACGTGTCTGGCAGATTTAGGGCATCATCTCTTCTGTTTAGGCATCCGATTTTTTTTATTTCTATTGTTTCTCGTATGGTTCTTATTTTGTAGTTAGGGACATTTGCAATTTGTCGGCAACTGTCGAAGTCGATTTTGTGTCCTGTTTGTAGATGGTGTTGGAACAGAGCCAATGTGGTTTGTTTATTTATAACCTCCAATTCGTGTTCTTCGAACCGGGCATATATTCTTCTGTTGGTTTGTCCGACGTATGCCATGTTACAAATCCCGCACGATATGCTGTATACGCCCGGATTTTCTAGAATGATGTGACCTTTGGGACTTCTAATGGCTGATTTTATTGTTTTATGTGGCTTGTATGCGGCTGATATATTATGTCGTCGAAGCAGTCGTCCAATGCGGTCTGTGACACCTTTGATGTACGGCAGAACTGTTATGGGCCTATTTTCATATTCATTTGGCTTTTGTTGGTTGTTTTGATGGTTAGTAGCCTTCTTTATGTTATACGCTGAGTAGCCGTTCTGCTTTAGAGCGTCGGTGATTGTTTTGAGCTCTTTTTTCTCGATTGATGTCGTCGGATGGTCGGGGAGACCGAGAAATCAAGGTGTTGACAACCCCTTGAAGTTGTGCTGGATGGTGATGGGGACCTTGCATTCAGGTATCTGTTCGTGTGGGTTGGTTTCCGGTAAACTGTGTGTTGTAAGCGTCAATCTTGAGACTTGGTTATTAAGACATCTAGGAAGGGGAGTTTTTTCTCTTCTTCGATTTCTAAAGTGAACTGTATTTTTTGGTGGACGGAATTTAAGTGGCTGTGAAATTTGGCAAGTTCGTTTTTACCAAAGGACCAGATGACAAAAATGTCGTCTACGTATCGGACCCACAGTTTAGGTTTGAGGTCAGCGCTCTGCAGTGCCATCTTTTCAAAATATATCATGAGGAGGTTGGTCACCACTGGTGATAGAGATGGACCCATTGCTGCACCATCTGTTTGTCGGTATATGTCTTGCTCAAACATGAAGTAAGCATTGTTTAAGCAATGTCTGGCCAAATCTATTACGTGGTCGGGAAGGTCTTCATTCTTCACTATCAATTGCAATGCTTCTTCTATTGGTATGCTCGGATAAAGGGATTTGACGTCGAAACTGGCCATGATATCCTTTTAATCTATTGTGAGTTTGTGTAGAGTCTCTGTGACGTGCTGAGAGTTTTTAATGTACGAATCGGCTTTTTCTGTTCTAGGTTGTAATATATTAGCCAAAAATTTCTCTAGATTTTGTAATGGCGAGTTGAAACCGCTGATAATTGGACGACTTAGGGGAGCTCCAGCTTTGTGGATCTTATATATATATATATATATATATATATATATATATATATATATATATATATATATATATATATATATATATATATATATATATATATATATATATATATTTAAAACCTGACATAAGTCAACGTTTTTATTTGAAGTGATAGATTAATACTTCCAAATGCAAAGTTGTAGGAAATAATTTGACTGAGAAAGATGTAGAAATCAAGCTTTCCGGTGTTGCCAAATTTCTTCAGTAGCTACTAAAACAATATTTTTTAAATGGCAATGCTGTAACATAATTTAACAAATTTTAAAATTCGAAAAATGTTATCTCGCATTTCTTTATTGGAGTAGCCATTAGAACAATCAATTATTATTCAACAACAATACAACTTTTTTTTGCTAAAAGAATCTAGTTTAAAATAACAATAAGAATAAGTCTTCTAATCTAATCAATGATTATTTTTTTTAAAAATGCTCAAGCTGACGCCCTCCTTGTAACCTATAAAAATAAACTCTTTTAACAATATCTCTACTAACATTTTCCAACATAATGGGTGTAATGTTATTAATTTCTCGCCCAATTGATTGTTTGTGCTCATCAACAGAATTAAGAGCTGTCGCGTATATCAATTTTTCTATTGGAACCTTCGGTGTGAAACATTAAACCCAAAGAGATTTACCATTAAACACCGAATCACTTATTTAAAGTTCTCGACGCACGTTTCGCTAACCATGTTAGCATCATCAGGAGATAATTTAATCTAATTCTAAAACTAAACTATGTTCTATTTATGTGATAACCCTGCCTAATGAAGCGCGTAAAAATCGGGAACCGTGAAGTTTATTGAACCTTACGTTAATAATTAAAAAAGTTGTCTGAACGTAATAGGTTCTTTATCCCGGTTCATGATTTTCTTGCATTTTTCTTTTTGAATGCCAAGAATTTCATAAATTCCCGACGTTTCCTGTTGATCTACTTCAACCTTTGGATTATCCAGGATTTTTCTTAATTTATTATATGGTTTGTACACAACTTCAATGTCCACTTTTTTCAAAATTTTGTCTAGTCCTCGTGTTAATTGGGTATCAAACGGTATTACCATGAATTTATTTTTGTTCTGATCCGTTTGAAAAGTCGAATATTCTTTCAATAATTTTCTAAAGTTATGTTTTCTATATCATTAAATTCTTCTTCTGTTTGTATATCCATATTGCCTTCCAGTTACTTATGTTTGTTGTGTTCCTTTTCGCATTTTCTCTTTTGATATATATATATATATATATATATATATATATATATATATATATATATATATATATATATATATATATATATATATATATATATACACGGCTGCTTTAATAGCACCAGAGGAAAAATGTCTCAAACAAACAAAAATCTCCAGTGAGACCATTGATTTAATGAAGAAACGGCGAGCAATGAGAAATGCAGGTAGTCCTTTTGGCAGGGTCAAGTACACTGAGCTCTGCAAAACTATAAGAAAACGTATCAGAGAGGACACGCGCCGATTCAATATGCAGCTAGTGCAACAAACCCTGGAAGAAAACAAAGGAATTAACAAAGCTAAACAGAAGCTGAGAAACAAAAGAACGCAAATATATGCGTTAAAGCGTGAGGATGGCACAGTGGGCAGGACGCGTACCCAAATGTTAGAGATTGTCAGAAGGTTTTATTCCCAGTTATATGAAGATCAGAGCCAGTCAGGGACAGCAATACCCACGGAAGAACAATATATAATGCCAGATATCCTAGTGGAGGAAGTAACAAATGCTATAGAATTGATGAAGAACGGCAAGGCTCCAGGAAAGGATAGTGTAACTGTCGAAATGCTAAAAGCTGGTGGTCGGACGTTACATAAAACACTGACAAAATTATACTCAAAATGATCTCAAAGCATGCGATAATGGATGCACTGCTTAGCCAAGGTGTAGAGAGAGCCTATGTAAACCTATTAGAATCGATATATGATGGAGCTACAGCCACAATTCACCTTGATGATCTTGAAGTGGGAATTAATATAGAACGAGGTGTACGGCAGGGTGACGCAATATCGCCTATTCTTTTCTCGGCTGGCCTTGAAGAATTATTCCGTAAACTGGATTGCGAACAGGATGGTGTAAAGGTCAATGGTGCAAACTTGAACCATCTTAGATTTGCAGATGATATTATTCTCATTTCACAAGACCCAGAGGAGCTGCAAAGACGCATACAAGAACTGCAAAGGGCTGGCGAACCATTTGGCTTGAAAATAAACCTGAAAAAGAGTCAAGTTATGTTCAGTAACTTCGCTCAGGACGGAAGAATTTCAGTTCTAGGAAGGGATTTAGAGATTGTGGACAGCTTTATATATCTTGGGCAGAGGATTTCCATGGAGGGGAATACCGCCCGGGAGGTGGAACGGCGTGTTAAATGTGGCTGGCAGGCATTTGGTAGGCTCAACATAATGTTTAAGAGCAGACTCCCACTTTGCCTGAAAAGAAAAGTATTTGATCAGTGCGTTCTACCCGTTATGATATACGGAAGTGAAACCTGGACACTCACATCGCAATCAATTCAAAAACTTCGGGTGGCACAGAGGGGAATGGAAAGATGTATGCTTGGCATTACAAGACGAGACAGAAAGTCCTGCGCATGGATCAGGGAACAAACAAAAGTCTGTGACATCATTGGAAGAGTAAAACAGTTGAAATGGAGATGGGCAGGCCATATAGCGAGGCGATGGGATGACAGATGGACCAAGGCAATCCTGGAGTGGATACCGCTTGATCGCAAACGTCCGCGAAGAAGACCGAAAGCACGATGGATTGATGTCATCGTTAAGTATATTGAACCCGAGTGGCAGAGGAAAGCCCAGGACCGTGAAGGTTGGAAGCATGCTGAAGAGGCCTTCATCCTGCAGTGGACCGATGCGGGCTGATGATGATGATGATGATATATATATATATATATATATATATATATATATATATATATATATATATATATATATATATATATATATATATATATATATATATATATAATTTTATGTTATTCTTATTATCTTTTTCTATCATCTAAATTATTTTCTTTATCCATCTAGTTTTCTTAGTTTTTTCTAGTTTAATGCTGTTTTTTTCTAGTTTCCTGATATGCCCGGTAGTCTACATTACTCCCTGTTCTTAACCACTTCAATCTAGCAGCTCTCTTCGTCTGCATTCTTCGTCAAACCATTCCTTCCTTCCTTCTATGGATTTTCTCCCATTATCTTATATACGGCGTAGTCAATACATCTTTTTATATTTCTCCATTCTACTACTATGTTTTCGTCTTCTGGACTGTCTGCTAGTTGTTACTTACGTGTTATCATCTCATTTCGGTTATCATCGGATTAGATAATATGGTCAATGAGATGATAAGATACAGGGGAGAAGCCTTAGAAAGAAGGATATTGAAGCTGATAATACATATCTGGAAGAAAGAAAAAATGCCTAATGAGTGGAAAAAAGGGATAATAATGCCTGTTTATAAGAAGGGAGGTCCAAAAGATTGTGCAAATTACAGGGGAATTACCTTACTTAGTGTTGTATATAAGATGCTGACCATGATAATATATAACAGATTGATGAGGTATACAGAAGAAAAAACTGGAGACTGTCGATATGGCTTTAGGAGAGGCAGATCTACCATTGACGTGGTACATATAGTAAAGCAAATAATCGAAAAATCTCAGGTATATGGAATGGAATTACAAATGGTGTATATTGATTTCAAACAAGCTGTAGATAGTCTGAAACGGGGACACTATGACGGACATGAAAAACTGGGCAAGCTAATAAGACTAACGGAAATGACAATGAAAAATTCACAAGCAGTAGTTAGAACAGAGGAAGGAGAAACAGAGGATTTTGAGATCAATATCGGAGTGAGACAAGGAGATGAGCTATCAACAACATTATTTATATTAACACTGGATGCAGTAATCAAAGAGTAATTTTACGGAAACAATCATCAATAAAGCCACACAGGCAGTTGCATACGCAGATGATCTGACTGTGCTAGCTAGAGACAGAATAAGCCTGGAAGAAACAATTAAAAAAATTGGACAAGAAGCAAAGACAAGGAGCCTCAGAAAAAATCAAGAAAAAAGCAAATATATGGAAATAAGACAAGAAAAAGAAGAGTTACAACCAAATCAGTAAAAATACGAAATTTTGAATTTGAAGTAATGGAAAACTTTATAATAAATAATAATAAATAGAAAAAGCAACAGAAACATAGAGATTGATCACAGAGTACAGGCGGGACACAGAGCATATTATAAATTCAAAAGCATTATGAAAAGCAAAAACATAACTGTTGATACAAAAACGAAGGTATATAAAGCAGCTATTCGACCGGTGGTGACCTATGGGGCGGAGATAATTAATTTAACAAGCTTGGAACAGGAAAGTTCCGAATGTTCGAAAAAAAAACAGTAAGAAAAATATATGGATTAAAGAAAGTTGCAGAAGATGAACACAGAAGGTTAATGAAATAAAAATCATTTTGAAGGGAGAAGATATAGTATATACCATAAAAGTGCAAAGAGTCCGCTGGTTTGAGCATATAAGAAGAATGGAAGACAACAAAATAGTAAAGAAAATTACAATGTGGAGATCAGATACTAACAGAAGAAGAAGGAGACCGAAAAGTAGGTGGAAAGATAAAGTGGAGGAAGACATAAGGCAATTGGAAATACAAGCATGGTGGGAAAAGATACTGGACCGAGGCGTGTGGAAGAAAATAACGGAAGAAGCAAGGACAAACAATAGGATAGAATAAGACAAAAATAGAGGAACGTGGACTAACTCACCACAAGAAAATATATATATATATATATATATATATATATATATATATATATATATATATATATATATATATATATATATATATATATATATATATATATATATATATATATGTTTTCCAATTAATGTATGCCGGTCGCGTTGGTGCGGCGGTAAGAGCGCCTGCTTTGCCGAATCCGCGCTGGAGCGATAGCTGGTTCGATTCCAGCGCTCGGATGGTTATTTTTCTTTCTTTGTCCGTTTATATTTCCTAAATGTTTGTGATTGTTTCTAGGCAAGAGTGTAAAATCCGATTATGAATTACCCCTCAGTCACGCCAGTTAAAGGCTGGGTAAGGCCGGATGCCTTCTGAGAAGTGTTCTACGTTGGTCACTCGCCAGTCGGTAAGTTTCCTGATAGACTTATGGGTAGGCACATAACCAAGGGATTATAGCCCGAGGGGGGTGCTGGCCTGGGTTTGTCGGAAGCTGATGACCGTGGTTCGGAACCCACGTTAAGCTGTAGGTCCAGTCGCTAAATAGCCTAGTTGCTGATGCGCCTCTAACCCAAACACTTTACTTTTTATTTTAATTAATGTAGCTACAATGTTCTTATTATAACCGTTCACTTCGGATACCTCTCAAATTAATTTTAATTCTTTCTTATAATTATCTTTGTTTAAAGGAAAATTGATTAGTCTATTTACCAACGGTAGTCGAAAAAAAACCGAGAAATAGGTTGAGGATTTTGTCATATATCGCGACCCCTTAGTACCTACCAAACCTGGGGTACGTATATCTATATTTTTGTCGAATTAAATAAAATCCAAAAACAAAAATTAAACTATTTATTTACACTAAATTGATCTTCTTGACCTTGACCTTCTAACGCTAAAAATAAAATACTGCTTTAAGTACAAATACTTTTTTCTCCGGCTCCAAGTAAATAATAGATAAATTACGTAGTACTTCTAACAATACGATTTTGATTCCGATAAAACATATAACTTCAGAGAAAATTAATGATACATGAGGTAATTGTACTGAGAATTTTTAATATCTCGGTGGTTTTAAAACAAACCGAATTTTAATTCTAGAAGAGATGTTAGTCATTATATTTAGTTATTTACAACTTCTGGACGCGCGTTTCGCTTTATCATGTTGGTGTCATTTGTTACTTAGTGGTAAATCTTTTTGAGTTTGGCCCCTTTTTGCATCAGTGCCTTCTTGCCTCTTCCGTTACCCTTCCCTCTCATTTCTGTCCCTCGTTCTTTGTTTCCATATTCTCATCTCTTGTAGGCCCCCCCCCCCCCGCTTCTCCTCGGTTTCCCCTAGGTCTTTGATCACCTCTAGATCTTTGAGTCCCTCTGTAATATAAAATTCTTCTGAGGTTTGGTTTTGAATCCTTACTTTGGTTCTCGTTTCCTTTAAATACACTCTTCTTGAGTCGTACGCTTATTCAAAGTCTATAAAATTCAATATTGTAACACATCAGTCAACAAGTCCCCGGTCTGACAAACAAACCACACTTTTTTGAGAATTTCGACTTTATTTATCAACATATTCTCCTTGAGGAACAATACAATCACTCAAACGCTTTTCTTATATTTCTGCAGCTTAAATATTGCAGCTGCTGCTGCTTCAAACCCCAGGTTGAGAAACGTTGTTCTAGACCAACTCTTGGGGCTTTTACGTTTATTTCATTATACATTTCTTTTGATAGATGTTTCGACCGTGCCAATATGGAATGGTGGAACACTGTGTCGAAATATACATTTTTAAAATTTAATTTCGGCATTAGCCACAACCCGACCAGTATGTAAATAGACTTTTCCAAAATTGTGTTTTTGTTTTCTTTTCCATTTCCGATTAACGATAGAGTAACACGATAACAGGGCACGTTGATTTAATGCGGGAATAAGCTAATGATGCGATTATCAAAGCTCGACGTTCTCGAACGCTAATTAAGTTTCGAAACAACGGCGGATATTAGTAAAAGGCCACTTTAAAAAGATTCCAGTGATTATTGACTATTCTGGCGCATTCGCCATATCTCCGCGTACAAAACGAATTGTATCAACATTTTGGACAGATAGTGTTGTTTTTAGGATGTTGTAAGGATATCGGCGTATTATTATTGTTTTGACAGTTTCAGAGCAAATTTGAGGTACTATATTATTATATTATTATATTGTTATTTCTCCTCTGACGAAGAGTGGATCATTTCCGATAATCCAAAGAGACGAAAATAGTGGGGTCTTCAATTACGATTTTGATTCCGATAAAGCATATAACTTCTGAGAAAATTAATGATGCATGAGGTAATTGTACTGAGAATTTTTAATATCTCGTTGGTTTTAAAACAAACGAATTTTAATTCTAGAAGAGATGTTAGTCATTATATTTAGTTATTTACAACTAAACACCAAGACGTTTTTTTTTTTAATTTCTGGACGCGCGTTTCGCTAAACATGTTGGTGTCATTTGTTACTTAGTGGTAAATCTTTTTGAGTTTGACCCTTTTTGCATCAGTGCTTTTTTGCCTCTTCCATTATCCTTGCCCCCTCATTTCTGTCCCTCGTTCTTTGTTTTCATACCGTTGTTCCCATCTCTTGTAGGTGTTCTATTGAAACCTTGTGAAACACTAACCGTGTGAAACACTAACCGCGAATAAATTTACCACTAAATACCAAATCACTTTTTTGAAACTTCTCGACGCACGTTTCGCTAACTATGTTAGCATCATCAGGAGATAATTTAATCTAATTCTGAAACTAAACTATGTTATATTTAGATGATAACCATACCTAATGAAGCGCGTAAAAATCATGAACCGTGAAGTTTACTGAGCCTTACGTTAATAACTGAAAAAGTTGACTGAATGGAATAGATTCTTCATCCTGATTCATAATTTTCTTACATTTTTCTATTTGAATGCTTTCATATGCATACAAAGCCCTGTTGATGTTTACACTTTTTACCAGTCTTAAATTTCTAATATCTCTATTGTGGTCATGTTGGGCAACACAAGATTTTTCTAATTTCTCCTATATCTAATGTGTTCTTTAAATCTCGTTAATATTGATCTTTTTGTTTGCCCAATATACCTTTCATCCACATATCTTAACCATACCTTCGGAAAGTAACTGAATTCATCTTCCGCATCGGATTCATATTTACTCATGAATAAGTTGGCTAAGAGATTGGTGAACGGTGACAGTGGATTATTCATTGCCGTTCCTTCTTGTTGTTCGTAAAACCTGTTATAAAGCTGAAAACAATTTTGCTTCATACATAATCTCATCAAGGAGATGCACTCAAAAACAATCTTGTTATTAAAACCGTTTAACTCAAGTAATTGCCTCAGGTATTTCAAGGTATGTGGAATCGGGACACCCGGAAACAAAGACCTCACCCTCCTGTAATTGAGTGTTTTTGATTTTTACTATGAATTTTGTTGAATTTATCACAGAACAGGAAGGTAGTTGGTTTGGTAGATTTTCAAATTCCTTTGTTAACTATTTTGCCAAGTTATATGTTGGAGAATCAGTGGCTGATACAATTGGTCTCATTGATTTTCCTGCTTTAAGAATTTTTGGTAGAGCATACAATCTTGGCACTTTTAGATTCGAAATATGTAGTTTGTTTTTCAGAGAAGGAGAAATAAGGCTGTTGCAAGATTTCAATGTATCTCTGACTTCGTTAACCATTTTTGACAATGGATTTTTAGGTAATCGTTTATATGGACCTTCTTAAATTAATTTTTTTGTCAGACAGATTTGTCCATTACTACAACCTTATCAGCTTTTAAATAAAAACAATTCTTCTCTCGCAGACGCTTGACAATCTTAGAAATAGTTGGCATTTTTTGACTTTTATTTGAAATATTTTTTGCAATTTTTCCTTTACATAACTCTCTGACGAAAGCTTTTGAAGACTCCGGTAAGTCTTTAATACCAGTTTCAATAGCGACTACCATATCTTCCAAAGCACTACGGAATGCCGGCAAAGCAAAATTGAGGCCTTAATTTAAGAGAAAAAGTAGTAGTCGGTAGGTGAGAGATCAGGGGAGTATGGCGGATGGTTGAGGGTTTCGAAACCTAACTCATGCAGCTTTTGTTGCGTGATCATTGAGACTTGTAGTCGAGCTGTAGCCATTTCATCGGTTTGCTGGCAGTAATTTTCCGCTGCAACCGTTTCGCTCAGGTTCGGGAAGCTGTGATGAACCAGACCGGTCGCAAACCACCAAAGAGTCACATGACCTGATTTTGGTGCATTTTCGGCTTTGGGAAAGGTTATGGAGCTTCGTCGTGGTCCAACCACTGGACCGATCGACGCCTATTATCGTAAAGAATTAATTTTTCATCGTACGTCACAATCCGTTCGAGAAACGGATCGTATTGCGAAAAAGAAGGGCGGACGACATTTCATGCGTTACACCTAATTCAGGGGCAAACTCTCGAACAGCTGTACGCGGATTGGCTTCGATTAAAGCCCTTATTTGGTCATTGTCAACAGTGATGACCGGACAGGAAATAGTGACACGGAAATAAATCAGGCGAATACGGAGGATGTTGAAGTACTTCTCGGTGTTTAATCATGTCTTTGGTCGTATTTTATTCCTCCGCTATCCATCTCACAGTCGCCTGGCTTTGGGCTTTGGTGAAATCTTTTTACGAAACTATAGTCACACAAATTTTGTTTAAAAATAAAAGTGATAAATAACAAAGTAAAAAATTGTTTTATTCCTTTTTTAAAAAATGAACTATCGCAAAGTAACGGACAAATCAATCAATAACACGTTATTTACTTTGTTCACATTGTTGGTAATCTGGTAGTTTCAATCATCACACCGTTCGTAAGCACACCCTTCTTGGATGTATTTAAATATTTTTCTTAAACTGAATCAAAATAATTTTGATGTCGCTTTGTCTTGATGTGTTTCCGAATATCAGATCGCAGGTTTTACCGGAATCGAACTACTAAAATTAAAATGTCTTTAGACTTTAGAATTTATGATTTTATTTATGAAAATAGTAATACAAACTTAATTTTCGAAATAATCTTTCGACATTTTCGGAAAATTATTGAAACCTATAGATATTGTTATCTATCTATAGTAGATATATCATATATCAAACCTATATAGATATAGATCACTAGTCATATCCACTAATCCACTAGAGAATTGTCCAAAAACCCCAAAGTTCTTCTGCCATAAATCAAGGGAGTTACTGATAAAATTTGCCACGTATTCAGGTCGCGTAACACCGAAACGATATTTACAACAGAAAGAACTATATCCAGTTTCCTCAGACCAGTGAAGGATAATATTCCACAAGAGTCACATGGTGTCTATGAGATACCTTGCTCTGCCTGCTCCCAATCAAATATCGGCCAAACCAACAGACATATACAAAGTCGTATTATTGATTATTGATCTTTTTCGACAAGGCCAAAGTAATAGCACCTATATATCGTACAAACCCCGTAATTCGTGAACCAATTGAGAATGCCAAACGCTCAAATGTCTAAACAAGAGGGACGACGGTCTTTGAGTTCCAAATGCATGGAAACCACTGATTTCCATATTGCCCCTCCGAAACCTTTCTAACCAAATGACTCTCTCATATACACTCCTCAACCAAGAGCCCTACCCACAACCTTATCTATTAAAGAAGAGCACCAACCACTGAGCCCTGGGGAGTAGACAAACTGAGACCATGGAGCAAAGCAACTAGATTCTCTTGTTAATAGTCGCAAAGTGGAATCCGAAACGTCGAGATTTTACAAATCAAAAATACGGTTCTACCCGATAACATAGTAATTCTAATATACAGTGTGAACTCTCTTAATTTTTTTATTTCTGGACCGATTTTCATAAAGTTTCTTATGTTGGATATATCTCGGAAAACGACATTAAGAAAGTGTATCATATGTTTTTTTTTCAAAAACTGTTCTATTTAGGGCCGGTTCTACAATACAAATTTTATAACAAGTATAGCTTGGTATATTCTTGCATTGCAGAACCAACCCCAAGGTGAACGTTTGGTTCGGTATTTTAAATTACATTATTATTGGACCGTATTTTACCACTGTCAATACTTTTGACCATATTTTACCACTGTCAATAACTAACCTGTGTTTAAACATACCCTATCAGTTGTGTTGCTACATCTAGATTCTTTGCGAACACACAGGAATATTCCTTCTTATAAATTTGGCACGTGAATTTGTTATCCCTACATGAATTAAATATTATAAATAAAAGATTGCAAACTCTAATCTGATTTCATTCTGAACTTACCTTTGAGCCTCTATATAAATATATATATATATATATATATATATATATAATATATATATATATATATATATATATATATATATATATTTTTTTATATATATATATATATATATATATATATATATATATATATATATATATATATATATATATATATATAGTTTTTTTCTTTGGGAAATTGGTTGTTATCGGG